>JANAVB010005598.1:38548145-38877152 GCA_029216955.1 Iris pallida | reverse complement strand
TATATTTATTTATGTATATATATAAATGTATTTGCTGTTGTATAGTATATATTTCAAATCAATTTGTGCAAAATATTATTATGTATAAACTCACAAGTTATTTTATTATGTAATTTTAGGATTGTATATTTTACCACTTTAAAATATATTATTAAAATACTTTAATATTATATTTGAGTTATTGTATTTTATTAATCATGGCCATTTGATGTCCAAACCTAGCATGGGTTTTTGGGCCCAAAATGTCTAATACATTCAGAGTCTGTACAAGTCATATTGGACTTGATTCTGGATTTGGGTCCCGTATTGGACTTCGATTCAATTTCGAATACATGGACAAATATTAAATAATAATTAATTATTTTCCAGAAATTGTTACTTGCTATTTTTTAAAATTTTTATATATATTTTAATTGCTGTAAAAATCTGGAAAAATTTGTATTTAAATGCTATGTTAATTTAGCTAATTTAATATAATTTTTCCAGCATTTAATAATACTTTTGGCATTTTATAAAAATAGGAAAACAAAACTTATTTTCAGGATACATACGTTTGCTAATTTTTAATAAATTCTATGAGGGTTTGTAAATTCCAGAAAAATTAGTATAAATTTCTATAACTAACAAGGATCATTTTGGTACTTTATTTATGTGAAATTGAGCTTTTTGTCTATCTCAAAAATTATTGGAATACAGTGTACAGTCTGATTATTATTGAATAGTATGACTTACAATGTTTGTGTTGATTTGAGTTATTGTAGTATTGGACCTCACCCTACACTAGTGTAAAGGTCTAGAAAGTAAGTTTGGGTATTGTGTCATCCTACATTGGTCTATGATAAAATTATTATTTGGCTAGGTGTCCAGTCAGAAAGTCGTGTCACACAACTAGTGTCTTAATGTTTAACTTAGTATAAAACTAAGTTATGTATTATTTCTATAGTGACTAGTCACCAGTCATCTAATATTTCTATCACTACTTTGCTTTGCTAAAGGCAAGTACCTCTACAAACTTACATACTGTTACAATAATAAACTGTGATCCAACCATGTTAAATGCTGATCCTTGGGGTAGCAAGTTAAATCTTTACATGTTGTATTATTTTCAGTCCCTACCATGCTTAGGACAATTTTTTTCTCTCACATGTTTAGAATCTGGGTTATGGAGAAACTGATAGTTGAGTACGTGATCATGCCCCCTCTATCGTACCGAGCAAAGTTTTTTTACATGTTACTGCGCCGTAGGCCTTTATCTCAAAGCTATATTTGTGCGTATGTACATCTATCGCCTTTATACTTGTATGAAAGTAAATTTCATTATGTGCCCTGCACATTGTATACCTATTGACGATCACGTACCTGCTACAGTTTTAAACATTAGATATACATCTGCTCTATGACATATGTGTCCTTGCCATGATAAATTATGATATGACATGATTTCTGTTCATTACTCTCCTGTCATTTCATGTTTCATATATTTAGTTTCTAGAATCATTACTTGCTTCCATCCTGACAGGATAACGTTGTAGGTATACTTTTGAGGAGGAGTTGCTTTGTGATATTATAGGAGTTGGTCGAGGACCAGGCTATACTTTACGAGGATGTACCTGCACGGAAACTCGTCTAGTGTTTATTACTTGGGATTTTGAGAGTAGTCGTGTATTAGACTATATTTTTTGTAACTGGACCTGTATCCAGTTTTACATTTTAGCCATGTACTCGAAACTTACTTATATACAAGATGACTTTTGTGTTTGGAACATTTTTGATCCTTATTACATATAGAACTGTTAGCACAATTTGGTCTTATCTTTTTGTCTTTAGAACAGCTTACTACGCTTATCTCAAGCATAGGCTGGACATGACTCGGCTCGGCCCAACAATTTGGGTAACGGATCGTGACATGTTTTTAGTGGTGGCCCATGCAGGTCCTGACTAAATTGGTGGTTACGTCATTGTACCAAGCATGCCTGCAATTAGGAACTTAAGGTAACTAGACAACATTAGGAATGACACTTAGAACACCTAGAGGATTACTAGGATTACAACATAGGAAACGCATCACATCATATGCTCATTATTACAAATGGATTTTCTTGTATTATGATTATTTACTTAAAGAATCTTATAAGTTCTTTTATTTATTAGATGGTGCTCACCCGTCATCCCAGTATGCCACACCTGAAAATGGCACACTTCCTATCCAGTCGGTTGACCAGTTGATCGATGTACCTCCACCTCCACCTACCATACTCCCCCACTCCAAAATCCACCAACCAGATGCCTCCACCACCTTCCATATCACAGTCCCAGCAGGACCCGATACTCCACCACCACATATTACTATACCTGCCCAGGCTTCCATCACTCTCGATGGGAACCAAATGCTCACTCTGATCAGGGGTTCTAACGACCCATCAGGAGCAGACCACCCTACTCCGTCAGAGCATAGAGCATTCTGAGGAGCGTACCGTAGTCCACCACCGGTAGAGCTACGGCAGAGTGCGAGGAATATCAAGGACTTCATGGGTTTGAACCCCAAGGAGTTTCTGGGGACCGAAGGCATCGTAGTAGAAGATGACTGGCTAGACTCGGTAGAGAGGAAGCTCCTGGAGCTAGGTTGCTGAGTGACTCCATGTCGAGGCAGCGGGATTTCTGTGATAGACTTGGCAGGAGTTTGGTTCCGGAATGAGCCGCTATTCGCGAGAGGAAAGGCCACTTGGGATAAGTTTAAGACCCAGTTCAAGAAGAAATTCTTCTTGACCACCGCTAGGGTAGCCATGGGGCTACGATTCTAGAACATCCAGCAGGGGAACCGTTCTGTTGACGAATATGCAGCCGAGTTTAGTAGCGTTTGAGCCGTTTCGCTCCTAGTCTAGTTGCAGACCTAGAGAAGATGATGCGTAGGTTTTGCCATGGTCTAGTTCCAGACATTGGCATTCTTATAGTGGCAAACGGTATGACTGACTACTACCAGAGCCTAGAGTTGGCCCGGAGCATAGAGGGAGCATCTTCAGTCTTATAAGAGGCCGGCTTCTGTACACCTCGAAGGACCTTCCAAGCGTCAGGCTTTCCAGCCGAGAGCACCGATGCCGCACCAGCAGACATACCGTCCTCCCACACCTCATCACCCAACCCCACCAGCTAGAGCCTCGGGACCTCGATAACAGAGGAGACCTATGTGTTCATTCTGTAGGAGGCCAGGGCATGACTTTGCCATCTGCAGAAAGAGGTTGGGGCAGTGTTTAGCTTGGGGTCTACCATCCATCAGCTTCGGGGCTTTCCAGCCGCGAGGGTACAGGTGTCGGACACCATATAGAGGATCGCGCGCCCGACTCAGCAGCAGAGGTTTGGACAACATGTGCAGCAGCAGAAGGGACCCCAGGAGAAGGCTTATAGTCTGGCTCTTGAGACGGAGCCGGAGCGGTTTCGGAGCCAGATTATTTGGTTGACATCACAGGTCATGTTTATTTGATACTTTCTAGCTCTCTGCTTGTTTGATTCCGGTGCATCACATAGCTTCCTGTTATTAGAGTTTCTGCATAAATACCACATAGTAGCTACACCTACCGAGGATATGAGTAGAGTAATGACGGAAGGAGGACCAGTATCCATTAGAGCTATCTATAGATGCTCTATTACTATAGCTGGGAAAGAATTTAGGGGACAATTCTTTGTGATGCCACTCCCCGGGTATGATATTATATTGGGGATGGACTAGCTTAGCTATGCTCATGCAACTATAGACTGTCATGAGGGTAGTATTTTGTTCAGTCCCCCAGGCACGGCACCATTCAGTGTTAGGAGGACAGGGCCGGAGATCAGCCTAGAGTCGAACTGTTGTGCGACAGTTGGGAAGTTAGCACCGCCATACCCTATTATTAGGGAGTTTATGGATGTATTCTCAGAGGATCTTCCAGGACTTCTGCCTGACAGAGATGTGGAGTTCACTATAGATTTAGTACCGGGTTCATCACCAGTATCCCGGGCTTGCTATAGAGTGAACCCCAAGGTGGCCGTAGAGATGAAGGAGCAGATTGATGACCTGTTGAAAAAGGGTTTCATTCGATCTAGTGCTTCTCTATGGGGAGCGCCAGTACTCTTTGTACCGAAGAAGGATGGTACAGTCCGGTTGTGCATTGACTATCGGGCGTTGAATACCATCACCATTAAGAACAAATATCCTCTGCCCATGATAGATGATTTGTTCGACCAGTTGAGTGGGGCGAAGGTATTTTCTAGGATAGATTTAAGATCCGGTTACCACCAGGTGAAAGTCAGGGCTGCAGACATCCAGAAGACGGCATTCAACACGAAGTACGGGCAGTACGAGTTTTTGGTGATGCCATTTGGTCTCACAAATACGCCAGCTGTCTTTATGAACTTGATGAATAAGACATTTCACCAGTATCTGGATAAGTTCATCGTAGTATTTATCGACGACATCCTGATATACTCGAAGATGCCGGAGGAGCACGCAGAACACTTGCGGACAGTTTTGGGGATTCTGAGGTAGGAGAGGTTGTATGCCAAATTGTCGAAGTACGAGTTCTTTTTGGACCGAGTGGAGTTTCTCGGTCATGTAGTTACTGGAGAGGGGATCTTAGTGGATCCCAGGAAGATTGCTGCCGTTGAGACCTGGAAGGCTCCGACGTCAGTTTCAGAGATCAGGAGCTTTTTAGGTTTAGCAGGCTATTATAGGAAGTTTGTCCAGGACTTTGCTAGGATAGCTGAACCCATGACGAAACTGGCGCAGAAGGACGCAGAGTACATCTGATAAAAGGACTGCCAGGCAGCATTTGAGGAGCTGAAGAGGAGGCTGACGACCGCTCCAGTTCTGACATTACCTTCAGGGTCTGGAGGTTTCACCATATAAAGCGATGCTTCGGGAAAGGGGCTAGGATGTGTCCTACAGCAGCATGGGAAAGTGATTGCTTATGCATCTAGGCAATTACGGACTCATGAGCGAAACTATCCTACCCATGACCTAGAGTTAGCTGCGGTGATCTTTGCACTCAAGTTATGGAAACACTACTTATACGGAGAGCGAGTGGAAATTTTTACTGACCACAAAAGCTTGAAGTATGTGTTCACGCAGAAAGAGCTGAACATGAGACAAATACGATGGTTGGAGTTGATAAAGGACTTCGACATCGATTTACAGTATCATCTCGAAAAGGAAAATATGGTGGCGGATGCGCTGAGCAGGCATCCGATGTCATGGTATCTGATGATAGATCGGCATTTGCAGAAAGATCCGGAGAAGCTCGGTATCGAGATAGTTCGGCCAGGATCAGTGATACAGATGATGGCGCTAGACATTCAGTCAGGTTTAATGGAGTAGATCAAGGAGGCACAGTCCACAGATGAGAGCCTCCGCAGACTTCGAGCCCAGGCTTTAGCTGGATTGCTGGATGACTTCACCGTAGCAGAGGATGGATCCTTGAGTCATGGTAGCCGGTTATGCATACCGAAGGAGAGCTGATAGAGGCAGTCTTACAGGAGGCACATCGATTGCGATATTCTATTCACCCTGGTGCCAACAAGAAGTACCGTGACTTGCGGGAACATCTTTGGTGGCACGGGATGAAGAGGGATGTATCACGTTTTATTTCGAGATGCCTAGTTTGCCAGCAAGTCAAGGCGGAGCGTCAAAGGCCAGCTGGTCTATTGCAGCCGTTACCTATTCTCGAGTGGAAGTGGGAACACATTACGATGGACTTCGTCTCAGGGCTTCCTCGTTTCCAAGGAGGAAAGGATGCCATTTGGGTCATCGTAGACAGGCTGACGAAGTGTGCGCACTTTATACCCTTCAAGGTGGGGCTCTCCACCGAAAAGTTGGCGGAGCTATACATGCAACAGATAGTTCACTTGCACGGAGTACCAGTGAGCATCGTATCGGACCGAGATAGCAGATTCACGTCCCACTACTGGAGGAGCTTGCAGGAAGAGTTGGGCAGTCGGCTCAAGTTCAGTACAGCGTACCATCCACAGACAGATGGACAGTCCGAGAGGACGATACAGATGCTAGAGGACATGCTGAGGACTTGTGTGCTGGACTTTGGCGGATTATGGAAGAGCCATCTACACTTGGTAGAGTTTTCAGACAACAACAGCTACCAAGCCAGCATCGGTATGTCTTCTTTTGAGGCACTATATGGACGACGATGCCGTACACCGCTATTTTGGGATAATGTTGGAGATAGAGTTATGCTTGGGCCAGAGATGATCACAGATGCATCAGAGAAGGTCGGGATGATCAGAGACAGGCTCAGAGTCGCTCAGGACAGGATAAAATACTGGGACGATGCTAGTCACAGACCAATGGAGTTCGCTGACCGAGATATGGTACTGGTGAAGATATCACCTACTAGAGGGACGATCCGGTTCGGACGAGGAGGCAAGTTGAGCCCTATATACATCGGGCCGTTCGAGATACTTGGCAGGATCGGAGAGGTAGCTTACAGGGTTGTACTTCCACCCAACCTAGCAGGAGTTCACGATGTCTTTCATATGTCTCAGCTGAGGAGATACGTTCCAGACCCCAGCCATATGCTAGATCATTCAGAGTTGAAGATCGGACCGAGTCTTGCAGTTACTGAGCTGCTAGTGGAGATATTGGACTGGAGGGAGAAGAGGCTGAGGAACAAAGTTATACCCTTAGTACGAGTAGCTTGGAGCCATCACTCTTCGGGTGAATCTACTTGGAAGAGGGAGTCAGACATGAGGAAGAGATATCCTTACTTGTTCGACCCAACAGCCGCGAGGGAACCACCCGTTCCCGCTTGATACCTTAGAGGTTAGTTTTAATAGTAGCCTTAGTCATTTGTTTACATTGTTTGCTATATTAAATGTTTGTAGAGTCTTCTATCCTTATAAATTTCGAGGACAAAATTTTTTAAGGAGGGAAGATTTGTAAGCTCCTAGATTTTAAAATATTATTTTTATAATTTTAAATAGCATTTATATCTTTAAAATGAATTATTATAATTATTTGGAATTTTTCTAGAATTTTTAAATGATTTTTAAATAATTCTTAAAAGCAAAAAAATATTATTTTGTAATTATTTAAATTGTTTTAATATCAATTTACAATTGTTTTAATTATTTTAAATAGTGTTTGCAATATTTGTTTTGTCTGTGCAAATTAAATTTGCACAGAGCAACAGCGGGGGCCTATTTGCAATTTAGGAATTTGCATTTCCTAAGGCGGTGGGTGTTTTTGTAATATCTAATTAGGGAGGGGGGGTTTTGTAAAACAGTCATCCGACGACCGACTTCGGCCGTCACCATCTCCGGCTAACCCTAACCCTAATCTAAAACCCTAACCCTAATCTAAAACCCTAATCCGACCGACTTCTCTCCCTATAAAAGCCCCCCGACCCCAAACCCTAACCCTAGACTTCCCTACGACCGCCCCAACCACCGCCACAGCCCATTCTTTTCCGACCAACCTTGCCGGAGTTCGTCCTTGCCGACCCCGACGCCTACAGCCACGTCGACCGCCCCAACCACTGCCATCTTGCTCGCCTCGACTAGCAGAAGCCAGCGCCACCATTCGCCGTCGACCCCGACGCCTACGGCTGCCGCTAGCACCCCCCGACAACATCCTCACAGCCGGACACGTACGTGTCCTTTCATTTTTACTTCGCTGCTGTGTCTCGTTTTCACGTAGGAGACTCGACCCGTGTCGGTGAGTTCGATGGTGGACTCGGACACGAAAAACTCGTGTCGTAGAAGTTGTACAAACCCAGGACACTGGACTCTTGTGTCTTTGTGTCCCAAACTGTCAGGACACGAAGACACATGACTTAGGGTTAACGGGTTTACTAGACTGCTATCGGGTTTAAAAACCATTAACCTAATTCAAAATAAAACAAACTAAACCCTATCCCTAACAACTAACCCGCGCTGATCCCCTGGCCAGCCCGAGCATGTTAAACCCCCTGTTCCCCTAGGCCGAGTTCGAGCCCCCCTTTCGTTCTTTTTTGTTTTATTATATATATATATATATATATATATATATATATATATATATGTATATATGTATTTATATATATGTATACTAGCATATGTGCACGTGACTTGTACGTATTTTAACATTTTTTAATTAGTTTAGAAAGACTCTTTAGGAAGACCAAAGGGTAGTCTTTCTAATTACTAAGTTGTCCTTATTAAAATTAATGAACTATTTTTAATTAGTATAAGTATGTAGGGGTATTTTCGGAATTCAAAAATTTCACCATCTAAGTTTTCCTATTATATAGTAGAATAGATATGTATATGTTTATATATATATATATATATATATATATATATATATATATATATATATATATATATAATTTTTTTTTTGTATATGTATATGTATATATATATATATATATATATATATATATATATATATAGATATATATATATATATATACATATACATATACAAAAAAAAAATTATATATATATATATATATATATATATATATATATATATATATATATATATATAGATATATATATATATATTTTATATATGTAAAAATATATATATATATATATATATATATATATATATATATATATATATATATATATATATATATATATATATATATATATATATATATATATATATATATATATTTATATATATATATATATATATATATATATATACATATACAAATATAGTATATATATATATAACAGTATATATATAATAATATATATATATATATATATATATATATATATATATATATATATATATATATATATATATATATATATATATATATATATATATATGTATATTTATTATATATATATTCATTATATATATATATAAATATCTATATATTTATGTATATATATAAATGTATTTGCTGTATATGTATATATATTTCAAAATCAATTTTGTGCAAAATATTATTATGTATAAACTCACAAGTTATTTTATTATGTAATTTTAGGACTTGTATATTTTACCACTTTAAATATATTATTAAAATAATTTAATATTTATATTTAAGTTACTGTATTTTATTAATCATGGCCATTTGATGTCCAAATCTAGCATGGGTTTTTGGGCCCAAATGTGTCTAATATATTCAGAGTCTGTACATGTCATATTGGACTTGATTCATGGCTTTGGGTCCCGTATCTGGACTTCGGTTCAATTTTGAATACGTGGACAAAATATTAAATAATTAATTAATTATTTTCCAGAAATTGTTACTTGCTGTTTTTTAAATTTTTCTATATATTTTTAGTGCCGTAAAAATCTGAGAAAATTGTATTTAAATACTATGTTAATTTAGCTAATTTAAAATAATTTTTCCAGCATTTAATAAGTAAATTTGGCATTTTATAAAAATAGGAAAACAGAACTCATTTTTAGGATACATATGTTTGCTTATTTTTAATAAATATCTATGGGGTTTATAAATTCCAGAAAAATTAGTATAAATTTCTATAACTAACAAGGATCATTTTTTTACTTTATGTTATGTAAAATTGTGCTTTTTGTCTATCTCAAAAATTGTTGGAACACAGTGTACAGTCTGATTTATTTATTGAATAGTTACGACTTACAATGTTTTGTGTTGATTTGAGTTATTGTAGTATTGGACCTCACCCTATACTAGTGTAAAGGCCCTAGAAAGTTAGTTTGGGTATTGTGTCACTCCACATTGATCTCCTATGCTAAAATCATTATTTGGCTAGGTGTCCAGTCAGAAAGTCGTGTCACACAACTAGTGTCTTAATGTTTAACTTAGTATAAAACTAAGTTTATGTATTATTTCTACAGTGACAAGTCACCAGGCATCTATAGCATTTCTATCACTACTTTGCTTTGCTAAAGTCAAGTACCTCTACAAACTTTACATACTGTTACAACAATGAATTCTGATCCAACCATGTTAAATGCTGATCCTTGGGGTAGCAAGTTAAATCTTCACATGTTGTATTATTTTCAGTCCCTACCATGCTTAGGACAGTTTTTTTTTTCTCTCACATGTTTAGAATCTGGGTTATGAGAAAACTGATAGTTGAGTACGTGATCATGCCCCCTTTATCGTACCGAACAAAGTTTTATTTTACATGTTACTATGCCGTAGGCCTTTATCTCAAAGCTGTATTTGTGCGTATGTATATCTATCGCCTTTACACTTGTACAGAAGTACATTTCATTATGTGTCCCTGTACATTGTACACCTATTGACGTTCACGTACCTGCTACAGTTTTAAACATTACATATACATCTGTCTCTATGACATATGTGTCCTTGCCATGATAAATTATGATATGACATGATTCTTGTTCATTACTCTCCTGTTCATTTCATGTTTCGTATATTTAGTTTGCTAGAATCAGTACTTGCTCCCATCCTGACAGGATAACGTTGTAGGTATACTTTCTGAGGAGGTGTTGCTTTGTGATTCCTATTATGTAGTTGCTGCCGAGGACCAGGCTATACTTTACGAGGATGTACCTACGGAAAAACTCGTCTAGTTGTTTATTACTTGGGACTTTTGAGGGTAGTCGTGTATTAGACTATATTTTTTTGTAACTGGTCCTGTATCCAGTTTTACATTTTAGCCATGTACTCGAAACTTACTTATATACAAGATGACTTTTGTGTTTGGAACATTTCTGACTCCTTATTACATATAGAACTGTTAGCACACTTTGGTCTTATCTTATTTATCTTTAGAACAGCTTACTACGTTTTATCTCAAGCATAGGCTGGACATGACTCGGCCCGGCCCAACAATTTGGGTAGCGGATCGTGACACAACCTGAAGATGATCTCTAACTTGTCTGACCACTTCGATAGTCTAAGTAACCATTTCTGGACCAAGCATCTGCCTTTTGAAGTACATGTAGGCAACTCTAGAGGGGGGTGAATAGATTACTTGCGAAAATAATGATTAATTAAAAAAATCAACTCTATTCAATCCCAACTAGTAAATAATTAATCAGAGTATAATGCGGAAATAAAGTGGAGATTAGAAAGCATACGCAGACACAACAATTTTTAACCTGGTTTTCCTCGTGGAGGACTAGTCCAGGCCTGAGAACTCTAGCTCCGGATTGAAATCCACTATTTGTGAAATAACTTTACAACCACGTGCCTTTACACAGAAGAGCACGCAAACTTCTTGAAAAGATCGCTGAGGCGAAACTTAGAATTTTCTAAGTGACTTTTTGAAGTCTCTTGCATAAAACTTCTAATTGACTTGCACCGAGCACCTTGTAGGCTTGGGAAGTTTTGTGGCTAGTAGATGAGAAGAGTATGGCTCTTTGGAATGCATAGGCTATAAGAGAGAAGAGATGAGAAGATTGGATGGATTGAAATGGGAGAAAAGGGTGCCTATATATACTAGTCCAGGGAGGCAGAGTTCGAAAAGAACTCTGTCCAAAATTCTAAAATTATGGCCGTTGGACAACTTGCAATGAGCAATCCCTAAAAATTAGCTCCTGGAAATTAGGAGACAGAGTTCGACCCAAACTCTATATGGGGGCATAGTTCGGCCCGAACTCTGTGTGGGGGCAGAGTTCGGCCCGAACTCTGCCTCCTTGGAGACAGAATGCTCATTTGGCAATTGGGCTTTGGCAGGTTGGCTTTTTATTTGTGGGAATTTTTGGTTATCTAGTCTATGGTTGAGGTACTAAGTGCGACTCAACGTACAATATCCTAGACTCAAATAAAATATAAAAATACAGATTTCCGAAGACAAGTTCCAGCAGTATTCGTCGAGCAGTCTCGATGATGATTGTCCGACTTGATGTATGTAAGTCGTCTGTTTTATAGCTTTGATGACAATGTATGTGTTGAGTTGGATCATATCAAATATTGATTTGTTAATTTATCAAGATTAGGTTGACTGCGATCCAGTTTGGGTCAACAATCTCTCCCATTTTGATAATTGACGAAATTGCGATATTTGCGTGTCGCAACATTCATACCTGGACACATATATTGCTGTCCCGTAGATGGAAAATTCGGCTCCCCCGTAAATAGAGAAGTCCTGATGCAAGTACTAGTCCAAACACTATAGCATAAGTGTAGCACAATATAGCACAAGTATTTATCCAAAAATGGTGAAGCAAATATCACATATATATCTCCCCCTTTGACATTTAGCAAAATGAAATAGAAGCTCCCCCATAAAAACATAACCATGGTGAAAATATGCAATCACACAACCAAGCTTAAGTCCAACGTAATAAATAACTAGCTAACAATCCAAATAAAAGCCTTAAAGTCATAAAGTAGTACAAAACAAAGTTTTCAACTACATAATCACTGAATAAAAATAACAAAGTGCATAAACAATAGACATCCTAAGCATCGGCAGCATCATAAAATGGACCACGGCCGTCATAGAGCACAGGAAGGTCCAGCAGAGTCGGATGGGTCGCTGGCAGAGCGACGAGGATCAACAAACGCCGCATCTGGATCCAAATACCTCCTAACCCAGGCGTCGTCGATACGGTAACCTTCGCGAGAATGGTCTCGTACCATGGGATAAGACACTGTAGGATGACATCCAAAGAGTACTGGATGTCATGCAGAGAGTTGCTGATGGCCGACATCTGTAGGGTGGAGAGATAGTCCATCTGAGTCCAGCGATCGTCCTCCAAGCGGAAATGATCACGCATCATGGTCTGAATGGACTCAAGAGAAGCAGGTGGCTCGGGCGCAGGTTGCCCAAGAGCAGGGGGATCAGCCTGAGCATCAGACTCGGAATTCTTGGACTCAGCAGGAGACTCAACAGCTGCTAGAAGCCGCCGTGCCTTAGACAGATAGGCAGGGACATGAAGGAACTGGCACTCATCAAAAGGAACATGGAACGCACAAAAAATCATCGACAAATATAGGGCGTAGACCAATGATCGAGGTTTCTTTCGTACACTAATAATCCAGTCCATCATCGTGTGCGAAAAGTTAAAAGGAACATGGAAGTGGAGATGATAAAGTGCAGAGATCTCAAGATAAGATACTTCATCAGTCGATCCTACTTTGGGCAAAAAATGATACGATGAAGTTCATAGAAATATAGGTTAAGAAATTTAGTCAGTAGCTTGTGTGGACGAGTATTGGGAGTACACAAATCATCCTTGAAACTCTCAAGGGACGATCTATCGAAAAATGGAAACTTGCGTGCATCGACAAGTTTCTCCCAAGAATTAGGTTTCGGGATCTCGAGATATTCTACAGTTCAAAATCATCAAAAGTAATGTCTATACTGGCGACACGAGAATAGATTCGTGTGTCGTCAAAGGTTAGATTACAGTAAAATATTTGGATAACATTCAAATATAAAAGAGATGATGTAGAAACTAACTCATCTAGACAAAGATCATGGAATAATGAGTCATAAGTCAAAAATATTGTGAAATTGATAGGATGACCCGCATACACACTCCTTGAACAAAAGTCATTAAACCATTCATTGGAAGCCTCCAATGATAGAATTTTTTTTATTGAATGTGTTGGGGTCATGAGGTGGTGGTGGATTAAAAAGTGGATGTATTGGAGGAGCAAGAGGAGGAGGAGGATTGGATGATGAAGCACCTTTACTCCTTCTTTTCTTGCCTCTTCCAAAAAGTTTAGGAGCCATGGAGAATTTGAAATAATTGACAAGGAAAGAGAGAGGAATAAAAAATTATACCTCACAAAGTTGAGAAAAGATGGAAGAGATCTCCCCAAAAGCTTGAAATCTTGAGTTTGGAAAAAAAAAGCCCTAAAAGTGGAGTTTCTAGGGTTATGGTTTGAGAAATTTGTGTTTGGAGGAAGGTGGAAGATGAACAAAGTAAAGAGAGAGGGTTGATTCTTGGTTTTAAGGAGGTTAGGAGCAGCCAAGCGGGTTAAATCTGGACCGTTGGATCAAATCAATGGATGACTGAGCATCAGGGAAGGTTCTGTGACCAGGGACAGAAAGTTCGGCCCGAACTCTATATGGGGCAGAGTTCGGCCTGAACTCTGCCTCCATGGGCACAGAACACAGGAAGGTTGAAAAAATGGCTAAGTGTTGGTTCAAAAAATAAAATTGGGAAGGTTTGAAAAGGGTAGAAGCATAAAAATTTCAGCAGACTGGACATATGCGCCCAAGTCACCAATGAAGCCTTATGCGCCCAAGCCACCAATGAAGGCATATGCGCCCAAAGCTTCCAGTGAGGTCATATTCGCCCAAGCTTCCAGTGAGGTCATATGCCCATGTGCCCATTCTAAGTTACTCAAGAAGGGGGCGCATAGCCCTGTTTCAGGCTATGCGCCCATGCCAGAACAGCCCCTGACTCGGTCAAACCTACGACCAAAATGTGCATCAAAGCATACGACCACGTCAGTCTCCACGAGCAGTCTTGCACCGAAGCATGCGACCACGTCAGCACCACGATCAACCCATGATCATGCAGCCTGCATGCGCCTACACCCTATGCGCCTAAAGCAGGACCATGTGCCCACATGAAAACCAGCGTGTTTCCTCATGTGGGCCCATAACATCATTCCAGCTCAAGAACGACTATAAAAAGGGGCCTCATCCCTCTTCAAAACACAGAACGGAGAGCATTTTCAAGAGCCAAATTGCTGCACTTCTTGCAACTGAGCCGAGAGTTAGCAATTTTCTTAAGTTTTCTCCCACTTTTGTAATCAGAGTGTCAACAGAGTAAAGGAGCAACTGTCGTTCGTTCTCCATCGTCCTATTCTCCAGAATTCTTTTTGTACTCGAGGATCGTCAGTACAGGATCTCTCATGCGTACTCAATTTATGGTGCCTTGCTCCAATAAAAAAAGACAGCATTTCTTCTTCTTTTTGTATGTGTCCAAAAAAATGGCGACTCTACTGGGGACTACCTTTTCCTCCGACGAGAAGGTGGTGGCTCAATCCAATACCGACAAAGTGGGGAGCACTCAGAAGATACTGATCATGAAGTTCGATCAACAGGCGTTCGAAGAGATGCTCTCGAGGGACTTGGCTTCCGAAGGCTTGCAGTACATATCCTGCCAGTGTCATAGCAGATATGCAACTGAAAGACTCTGTCACATGGGCGCATGGCTCCGCCACAGAAGCTCCACGAATAAAGAAGGCTTACACCGTTCTGGGCTCTACTAGCCCAGCAACTTCTCTCTTGTGCAACCAACAACGGAGTGTTCAACGCTCGAGACTTGGGAAAAAAAAATACTACGATGCTAAGAATCGGAGTGTGCGACACTCTGGACAAACTGAGCGAGGCTCACAAATGAAGAAGGCGAAGCTGGAAGAAAATAGCGCTGCTCCACCAAGCATGCGCCCAAAGCTATGCGCCCAAAGGGGTGTATGGGCGCATAACTCTGATCAGAAGGCTTCTGTCTTCGACAGATTGTGCATCCAGGGTCATGCGCCCAAGGCTATGCGCCCAGGATCAACTGACCCATACCATGTGCCCACATCGAGGAAGCTCAGACATGCTACCAAGAAGCATACGCCCAAAGGAAGACTCCAGGGCCTATGCGCCCACAGCAAAAAGACAGGTCCCAACGCGTATAGCACGGGGTTGTCTTCAAGGTCATCACAGAACTTAGGTATGGGGGTTGTCCCTGCACGTGAACTAAATTTGGATGTGCCAACTCTCCTTATAAACCCACAAGCAAAGCTCAACGATACATGTGACATGGGTTTTAAGGCAAAACTCCCTTCCGTTGACTTACGCGACATGATAAATCATAAGCGTAAAGCGAGGGAGGACACAACAATTCATGGTGCACATCCGTGCACTAGCATTGTCATCAACTGTTGTTGCTCCAAAGCAACGAGAGTGCCTCAGAGGCAGTCCGTGTTTCGACGACAGCATTTCTCTGACGATAAAAAGCCGCTGTGTGTTTCATCCAACATGGCTTCATGGGGGCCCCTTATGGAAGCCCCAATCAAAGATGGTGGACCACGAACCCAACTTTCTCTTTCAGTTCTGCGAGAAGAAGAAGAAGAAGTCTACCAATAGATGGCCAGCAGGTTGTCATATCTGAAGGAGTCTATATGGGTACTCGGTCAAAGGCAAGATTCTGTATAGATGATGAAGACTCCTAAGCTGTAGGTAGTATTCCTTCAGAGTCTGAAGCGGAAGACCTTCACACTGGGGGTAGCCTTCCAGAGGACGACGATCTCTCCGAATCTGACGGCGACTATCTACCTTCCCTACCTGAAGATGAGGGACTTGTCAACTCAGAGACAGACAGTATCAGCACCAGTTGTATTGTTTACTCTGTTCATCCTCGTATGTTATCTACATACATGGTGGATGAAGAAAGACCTGAAGAAGCCAGTGATCAAACTAGCAAACGGCTAGAGGGTCTTGAAACAATATTTGCCAAGATCATTGATATGCTTACCTGTATCATGGCGGTCCAAGCTGCTGGGGCTGTTCCTTCACCCCAACAAAATGTCTCGGCTCACGTTAGTCTGGGTCATAGCAACAACCCTTCTTCACTACAAAAGGAGTATCATTCCGTTATGCCTCCTCCAAATCTTCCAAATGCTGGGGGTGGTCCTTCCCCAACGACGCCTGACAACCGTATAGAAGCCATTTTCCAACACCTGCTAAATCAACAGGATGCAATTGATTCTCTGGTTGCCCATCTCGACACCATCTCACACAAAGATGAGTTTTAGAAGATGGGGATATCTCAACCTTATCCTCCTGAATGGTAGAATGCTACTTGTCCTCCTAACTACAAGCCGTTGACGCTAAATTCATTTGACGGGATGACTTCTCCTCGTCAACACATGACATACTTCAATATGCAGACTCTATACTTACCCAGGGACGATCCGTTCTTGTCAAAGCTGTCACGCCCCAGAACCAGAATACCGGAGAGCGGGGGCAGACATAGCCAGCTACGCAATCCCAAAGTACGTTAATACTCTGAAATCACGTATAAGCTGACAAGACATGGGGGTTACTCTACAAGCCATCAGTCAATCCTAAGGTTTAACAATCCTAGGTATCTCAATCACAGGCAATTATACAAAAGCAAGAGTACGATCATCATACATACACTAGTAAGGCGTCCCGAACCATATATACATGAATGATCATGAAGCCAGTACCACAAAACTGATGACTAGCTGGAGTATTAGTCGTACATGATAAGGACTAGCTATAGTCTAGAATACACATATCATATTTATGCCCGTAGGCTACAATATTAAGGAAAATACCAAAACACGAGCTAAACACGTGCTCGGGGCTAAACGTTACAAGAGAAGAATTTACATATCAGTGGGAGAATGAAAAAGAAACCCACTGAGGCACTCTGGTGCTCCGGCTGGTCACCGTCGAGTAGATGGTGCGGTAGATCCTTCGGGATCTTCTATTAGAACCTGGCCATGCAAAACCAGTGGGGTCAGACCCCAAATAGCAAGTACCACAAAGGAGGCCGAACTATGAACTTAAAACTAGCAATCATAGGCAAACAACAGGGAGAGAAAGCAATAAGTAAAGGAGGATCGAGATTCGTGCAGTACCAATGCACTTATCCCGAATATAGGAAGACAGTAAGTAAATCATCATTTGACATAAAGTAAACTAGGGAATATGTTAAATAAATAGAGCTAGGCAATATACGAAGAGAGGACGAAGGTACTGTTCTGGAAGCCAGGTTACAACCCTTAAACCAAACAAGGACCGGGATTGTAACCCTTCGCCTGAACAGAACTTGGTCCCTGATCATTTATTGCTAGAGATGACAATCATTAAGTGACAGTGAGAGAGTGACAATACAGAGTACAATATATTAGAGTGACAATCATTGCAATCATTATCCTGGAACAATTAGGAACTGGATCTAGACAAGACTTAGACTGGAAAGGTGATATACGATGGGATAATCATGGGACTATTCAGATAACCAGGTTACCACCCGTAAACCAAATAAGGACCGGGATTGTAACCCTTCGTCTGAACAGAACTTGGTTTCTCCTACCATTTATCGGCAAGATGGAATAAGAAATCAGGACATGTAACAATCATGTACAAGATCAAGACAAGACTAGACAGACTGAACTCCACCAAACATTCACGGCCAAGCAATAAGTACGGCTTGATACTTTAACTAACTAGGGTTATCACAAGCCTTAGTTACTAGCAATATGCAATAAGATGTTCCTCCAGCCACAAGCCCTGCAGCTAATCCCGGTTATCCAGGCGACTTGGATTCATTAAGCAGTTATCAATAATTATTAGGTAGCTTGGTGTGTAACACATGACAGTGTGCGTAGAAATTGTTTCATGAAGTGCCCCACATGACAGTGGGCTGGAAATGTGCCCTACTCGACGGCAGGCTACAAGTCCAAACAATTGTGGCCAGGATAACGGGATCGCCCGTAACTGGGGAAATCTCTTATGACTACTGAATTATTCTAGTTGTTAACCTTAGTCGATTTCAGTGGGTACCCCTGACCGTGGTACTCAGGGGTCCCAGTCCTAGACATGATGCAAGACAAGACTGGTTTATTTGTACAAACACAATCGTCTACGGTGTCCAGGTCATTCATTCTTGTCGTGTCATGCTAGCCGTCGCAACAGCATGTCGAGAAATATCATATCAGGTTTATCATGTCAAGAGTGCGCCACGGAGGGCCACTATCAAGAATTATCATGTCAAGTTATCATGTCAAATTTGTAAGGTCAAGTCTATTGTCAGGAGTGCCCCACGGCAGGTCACTATCATGTCATGTCATTGTCAAAAGTGCACCTCAACGGGTCACCATCGTGTCAGAGAACACACTTAAATTAATGACACAAGCATACAAGTGGTAATTAAATAATAATATAATATACATTCTTGAAGCCAAGGAAAAACTCTATAATTTCATGTTGGGAGTGGAAAAAAATTCTGACCACAATTCAGGCAAATAAAACATTTAAACAATCAAAGTGGATCCCATGCGGTCCAAAAGTGGGAAAACATACATGCGGCCAAAAAGAGTGGGAGGCCACCCATACGGCCAGCCAAAGCTTATGCGGCCAGAAAATAACTGAAGGGGGCCATGCTGCCAGCAAGAAATATTCATGCAATCAGAAAAGACAAAGAGAGTGGGACTCGCAATAAATGCAAGCTTTCACTCAAGCAAAAGAAAAGGACCCGCGGCTACTCAAGTACAGTGGCCATGTGGCCTAAAATTGTATTCATATAAAAGCCATGTGGGACCCAATAATTAATGCAATAAAGAAGAAAGGTTCACGTGAACCATTTAATTTATGTTCCACGTGAAGCAATGATTACATGTATATAATAAGCCACGCCAGTGGAAGGGGCCATGCGGCCAAGAATTAAATATTGCTAATGGTCATGCGGCCAGGAATATTAAACATGCAAGCACATGCAAAATCTGTATGCGGCTCACTTTGGTGTTGCATGCGGCCAAGATTATTAAGCATTCAAGCAAGGCTTGCATGCATGTAAATTGAATATATCATGGCAGCAAGCCATATGCGGCTCACTAATATTCATGCGGCTACAAGAATTGGCCATGCAAATAGCCAGCACAAAAGTGCATATATGGCTGAATGGATGCAAGGCCAGTGAATTATTTAATATGTATTGGTGCATGCGAATGACAAGACATTATTTAATATAAACTACTAATACTTTTAAGCAAAATACTAATGCCATGCATTATATTAAAGCATGCAAAATGCTTTAAGTAATAACTAATGCCATGGAATTATTCTTCCTACAGCATCAACTAATGCCATGCTTTATATTAAAGCATACAAAATGCTTTAAGTATTATTGCCATGCAATGCTATCCATAGGCCATGCGGCTCAGTGAATGGAAAAGAATGAGGGGAGAGCCGCATATACTATGTGGCCATAAGTAACAATACAAGCATTTAATGCTTGCATGAAGTTTAATCTATGCGGCCCAAAATATTTACATGCGGCCAACTCACTGCATGCATGCAGCACTTAGCTAATACAATATTTAATCCATGCAGCCAATCTTAAATGCATGCATGCAACTACTGCATTAAAATATGCAAAAGTCAAATGGCCTATGCAGCCAAGAATAATATAAACATGCCAGCTAATGCCTACGAAGGCCATGCGACCAGTAATTGATTAATGCTCATACGGCCGATTAGATTAAATATTCAATTGAATGGCATGCGGCTCAGTGAATGCTCATGCGGCTCAGCAACTCAATGTTGCACGTAGCCAAAAGTGCAAATAAATGTCTCCCACAGAGAACATGTCCTTAGAAAATACCATGGCCTCCATGCTCCACCAAACAACCATAGAAACCCAAATCTAGACTCCCGTAGGTCAAATTTGGGTAAAATGAAATTCTCTACAACATGGAACCATCAGTTGACAAAAATATACAAGTTCGACAGATCAAAACCCACAAAAACCAAAAAATACCACAAAGCTAGATCTACAACATTCCACTCGGTAAAACCGAAAACTCCAAGTTCTAAGTATGCTTAGAATCATGCAAGAAAAAATATGAAACAAACAGAAATAAATTTATTCAAGGTTCGGCAAGGTGTACTTGCCTCTCTCTAATTGCTAGGGTTTGGTGGAAAAGAAATGAATGAGGGTGAATGAGGAGGGAGAAAGAAAAAGTGGCTTATATAACAAGCTCCAGTGATCTCCACCATTCATTCTTCTCCACTCAATCTAAACCATACACCTCATCTCATAAAGAACCAAACTAAACCAAACCAAGTCAAAGTGGAACCGAACCAAATAAAACCAAATCCAAGTTAAACCAAGTCATGAAATCCTACACTTAGGAAATTTTAAAATATCACGCAAATCGATAAGAAATATGGCTCAAATAAATACGTATCCGTATAAAATACCGATACAGTGAGACGGGTCTCACAACTCTCCACACCTTAGAAAAATTTTGTCCTCGGAATTTCCTGAGGCTAGTCGAGCAAGATAACAAAACAAAAGCTCCAGGAAACTCAACAATCTCAATAAATCAAGCATTGCATATAAGTAAAGTAAAACAATCAATAATGTAAATAAATGCATAAACGGTAAATAAATGCACAAGAACAAATACAATCATGATCAAGAAGGGCTGGAGGCATATGGATCAATATGTCTCTTGAGACAGTTGTATAGAAACCAACGTCCTCGCTGGCCTAAGCTGATTCCCAAAAATGGATAAAAATCAAGCCTCAAGGTAAGTCGGTACCAATGACTTAGTTCAAGATATGACTCTACCCAGGACGTATCATCGTAGTTGAAACAGATGCATAAACTTTATCACCTGTCTCAAGATACGAAGACGGAAGCGACCGGCTGATCGGGATGGACTGACATCTCTGCCTGTACGCTGAGACTGATCCTCCATAACTAGCCTGGCTGAAGAATGCTGAGCTGCCCTCGGCAAAACACGAACAAGATAATCAGAAGGATCAAGAACAGTGCCCTTAAAAGTTGAAGGACACAAGATCAAATCACGGGAACAGGAATGATCAATGATCAAAACAGATATCAAGTCAAGTATCAGAGATAGAGAATAATCCGAAGGAGATCAATAAGGATAATCGTGATTGAGATATCTAAACATGGTAACCCCCACAAATCTGAAAATCAAGACCTGCATGGGCCACCACTAAAACCATGTCTCGCCCCAGAACCAGAATACCGGAGAGCGGGGGCAGACATAGCCAGCTACGCAATCCTAAAGTACGTTAATACTCTGAAATCACGTATAAGCTGTCAAGACATGGGGGTTACTCTACAAGCCATCAGTCAATCCTAAGGTTTAACAATCCTAGGTATCTCAATCACAGGCAATTATACAAGAGCAAGAGTACGATCATCATGCATACACTAGTAAGGCATCCCGAACCATATATACATGAATGATCATGAAGCCAGTACCACAAAACTGATGACTAGCTAGAGTATTAGTCGTACATGATAAGGACTAGCTATAGTCTAGAATACACATATCATGTTTATGCCCGTAGGCTACAATATCAAGGAAAATACCAAAATACGAGCTAAACACGTGCTCGGGGCTAAACGTTACAAGAGGAGAATTTACATATCAGTAGAAAAATGAAAAAGAAACCCACTAAGGCACTCTGGTGCTCCGGCTGGTCACCGTCGAGTAGATGGTGCGGTAGATCCTTCGGGCTCTTCTATTAGAACCTGGCTATGCAAAACCAGTGGGGTCAGACCCTAAATAGCAAGTACCACAAAGGAGGTCGAACTATGAACTTAAAACCAGCAATCATAGGCAAACAACAGGAAGAGAAAGCAATAAGTAAAGGAGGATCGAGATTCGTGCAGTACCAATGCACTTATCCCGAACATAGGAAGACAGTAAGTAAATCATCATTTGACATAAAGTAAACTGGAGAACATGTTAAATAAATAGAGCTTGGCAATATACGAAGAGAGGACGAAGGTACTGTTCTGGAAGCCAGGTTACAACCCTTAAACTAAATACGGACCGGGATTCTAACCCTTCGCCTGAACAGAATTTGGTCCCTAATCATTTATTGCTAGAGATGACAATCATTAAGTGACAGTGAGAGAGTGACAATACAGAGTACAACACATTAGAGTGACAATCATTGCAATCATTATCCTGGAATAATTAGGAACTGGATCTAGACAAGACTTAGACTGGAAAGGTGATATACGATGGGATAACCATGGGACTATTCAGATAACCAGGTTACCACCCGTAAACCAAACAAGGACCGGGGTTGTAACCCTTCGTCTGAACAGAACTTGGTTTCTCCCACTATTTATCGGCAAGATGGAATAAGAAATCAGGACATGTAACAATCATGTACAAGTTTAAGACAAGACTAGACAGAATGAACTCCACCCAACATTCACGGCCAAGCAATAAGTACGGCTTGATACTTTAACTAACTAGGGTTATCACAAGCCTTAGTTACTAGCAATATGCAATGAGATGTTCCTCCAGCCATAAGCCCTGCAGCTAATCCAGGTTATCCAGGCGACTTGGATTCATTAAACAGTTATCAATAATTATTAGGTAGCTTGGTGTGCAACACATGACAGTGTGCGTAGAAATTGTTTCATGAAGTGCCCCACATGACAGTGGGCTGGAAATGTGCCCTACTCGACGGCAGGCTACAAGTCCAAACAATTGTGGCCGGGATAACGGGATCGCCTGTTACTGGGGAAATCTTTTATGACTACTGAATTATTCTAGTTGTTAACCTTAGTCGATTTCAGTGGGTACCCCTAACCGTGGTACTCAGGGGTCCCAGTCCTAGACATGATGCAAGACATGACTGGTTTATTTGTACAAACACAATCATCCACGGTATCCAGGTCATTCATTCTTGTCGTGTCATGCTAGCCGTCGCAACAGCATGTCGAGAAATATCATGTCAGGTTTATTATGTCAAGAGTGCGCCACGGCGGACCACTATCAAGAATTATCATGTCAAGTTATCATGTCAAATTTGTAAGGTCAAGTCTATTGTCAGGAGTGCCCCACGGCAGGTCACTATCATGACATGTCATTGTCAAATGTGCACCTCAACGGGTCACCATCGTGTCAGAGAACCCACTTAAATTAATGGCACAAGCATACTAGTGGTAATTAAATAATAATATAATATATATTCTTGAAGCTAAGGAAAAACTCTACAATTTCATGTTGGGAGTGGAAAAAAATTCTGACCACAATTCAGGCAAATAAAACATTTAAACAATCAAAGTGGATCCCATGCGATCCAAAAGTGGGAAAACATACATACGGCCAAAAAGAGTGGGAGGCCACCCATACGGCCAGCCAAAGCTTATGCGGCCAGAAAATAACTGAAGGGGGCCATGCAGCCAGCAAGAAATATTCATGCAATCAGAAAAGACAAAGAGAGTGGGACCCGCAATAAATGCAAGCTTTCACTCAAGCAAAAGAAAAGGACACACGGCTACTCAAGTACAGTGGCCATGTGGCCTAAAATTGTATTCATATAAAAGCCATGTGGGACCCGACAATTAATACAATAAAGAAGAAAGGTTCACGTGAACCATTTAATTTATGTTCCACGTGAAGCAATGATTACATGTATATAATAAGCCACGCCAGTGGAAGGGGCCATGCGGCCAAGAATTAAATATTGCTAATGGTCATGAGGCCAGGAATATTAAACATGCAAGCACATGCAAAATCTGCATGCGGCTCACTTTGGTGTTGCATACGGCCAAGATTATTAAGCATGCAAGCAAGGCTTGCATGCATGCAAATTGAATATATCATGGCAGCAAGCCATATGCGGCTCACTAATATTCATGCGACTACAAGAATTCGCCATGCAAATAGCCAGCACAAAAGTGCATATACGGCTGAATGGATGCAAGGCCAGTGAATTATTTAATATGTGTTGGTGCATGCGAATGACAAGACATTATTTAATATAAACTACTAATGCTTTTAAGCAAAATATTAATGCCATGCATTATATTAAAGCATGCAAAATGCTTTAAGTAATAACTAATGCCAACTAATGCCATGGAATTATTCTTCCTGCAGCATCAACTAATGCCATGCTTTATATTAAAGCATGCAAAATGCTTTAAGTATTATTGCCATGCAATGCTATCCTTAGGCCATGCGGCTCAGTGAATGGAAAAGAATGGGGGGAGAGCCGCATATACTTTGTGGCCACAAGTAACAATGCAAGCATTTAATGCTTGCATGAAGTTTAATCTATGCGACCCAAAATATTTACATGCGGCCAACTCACATCATGCATGCAGCACTTAGCTAATGTAATATTTAATCCATGCGGCCAATCTTAAATGCATGCATGCAACTACTGCATTAAAATATACAAAAGTCAAATGGCCTATGCGGCCAAAAATAATATAAATATGCCAGCTAATGCTTGCAAAGGCCATGCGGCCAGCAATTGATTAATGCTCATACGGCCCATTAGATTAAATATTCAATTGAATGGCCATGCGGCTCAGTGAATGCTCATGCGGCTCAGCAACTCAATGTTGCACGTAGCCAAAAGTGCAAATAAATGTCTCCCACAGAGAACATGTGCTTGGAAAATACCACGGCCTCCATGCTCCACCAAACAACCATAGGAACCCAAATCTAGACTCCCGTAGGTCAAATTTGGGTAAAATGAAATTTTCTACAACATGGAACCATCAGTTGACAAAAATATACAAGTTCGACAGATCAAAACCCACAAAAACCGAAAAATACCACAAAGCTAGATCTACAACATTCCACTCGGTAAAACCGAAAACTCCAAGTTCTAAGTATGCTTAGAATCATGCAAGGAAAAATATGGAACAAACAGAAATAAATTTATTCAAGGTTCGACAAGGTGTACTTGCCTCTCTCTAATTGCTAGGGTTTGGTGGAAAAGAAATGAATGAGGGTGAATGAGGAGGGAGAAAGAAAAAGTGGCTTATATAACAAGCTCAAGTGATCTCCACCATTCATCCTTCTCCACTCAATCTAAACCATACACCTCATCTCATAAAGAACCAAACTAAACCAAACCAAGTCAAAGTGGAACCGAACCAAATAAAACCAAATCCAAGTTAAACCAAGTCATGAAATCCTATACTTAGGAAATTTTAAAATATCACGCAAATCGATAAGAAATACGGCTCAAATAAACACGTATCCGTATAAAATACCGATACAGTGAGACGGGTCTCACAAAAGCTATTTATTAGCACCTTGCTGGGGGTAGCTTTAGAATGGCTCTGTAGTCTGCCTGACGGTTGTATCAATTCTTTTAAAGACTTGGAGAGGTTGTTCCTCAACAGGTTTTACGAGAGTGGCATACTTGTTAGTATGTCCACCCTTATCGAGACCAAGCAAAGGATGACTGAGTCTGTTATCGCTTTTATCGAACGCTTCAGGCGGCTAGCGTTGAAAATGCCCTTCGGCATACCTGACTCTAACTCAGAACTTATAGATACTTGTCGACATAACTTCCTTCCTACAGTAAAGTTCTATCTGGGTATACATAAGTATGATACATGGCCCGCTTTCATAGGGGTCGCTGATGCTGCTGAAAATGACGTCCCTAATTTAGAATTGCTGGGGTTGAAAACATCCAAATCTGAAGACAAAGGCAAGTATCCTCAAACTATCCCTGTCCATAGGGGTAAAGGAAAAGAAGTCTTAAAGGTCGACACTTCCAAGGGAGCTTTCAATTCTCAGGGTACCTCTGACAAGCATAGGGAGACCTTCTCCTTTGACGAGGACGATATCATTACCATTTTTCACACATTGACGAAGGGTAATAAACTGACATTGCCTCCACCACGACATCCTGCAGAGGCAAACCAACTCAATGATCCCAAGTACTGTCTTTATCATCAGTACGTGTATCACTCTACCAAGGATTGCATCGTCCTGAAGAAGAAGATACAACAGCTTATCGACAGCCAAGTGATCAACCTCGAAGCTGAAGACAAGGTCGTATCTTCTAACATGACCTTTCTTAAGTTTGGTGACTTTCCTCCCACAGAAGTCCCAGACGGCGTGATCCCGATCTCCAAGGCAATAATGGAAGTAGTTAACCTGCCGCCAGCTCACAACTCAACCTTGGTGTCACTCACGACTGAACGTGGTGAGATCATTTGGGTCCATCCGGACCTTGTGCAAGAAATGACGCAGGGGGTAGTATTTTCCAAAGTAAAAAAAGGCAAGAAAAATAAGTCATGCCATATGGTGTCTTCTCCCATCTACGAAGTTCTCTCTGGCGAGACGCAATCGGGGAAGGCTTACCTACGGACTTATGATCCCGCACAAGAAGAAGCAGTACCTTCTCAAGCTTCTGCTGCTCCCGCAAGTTCAGAAGCTGGCCCGTCTAAGCCTTCAACTACCGACAAAACCAAGCAAAAGGAGATACGATTTGACAAGTCTCTGAAGGTGTCAGCTCTCAAAGGCATGGATCGGCCCTACAACTTCGACATACTGGCACAGCTGGCAAATACACCTGCCACGTTGTCTCTGTTCGATCTATTGTGACTCTCCAAAGAAATATAGAAGGCCATGAGTGAGGCATTACTACATGCCGACTCTTATCTCGCTGAAGTCAAAGCCTCCGCTGAAGACCCTGTCTCCTGTCCCCACTGCCACAGTACTATAGAAGTGGTGCCCAACATCACCTTTTCACAGGAGGACATGTTACTAAAAAATAATCGTCATGATAGACCTCTGTACTATACAGGATATATCGGGGCGATTAAGGTAGATCAGATGTACATCGATCCAGGTTCCTCCCTCAGCATCATTCCTAAAAGTTTGCTTAAAATTCTAGGAATCCCTCTGCACAAACTATCTGCAACCAATACAACTATTATGGCTTTCAATGTTGGAAGAAGCCACCCACTGGGCAAGATCCGTCTCAAGTGCCAGATCGGTGATCTCCGAACGTAGGTTTCTTGCTATGTGATCGATGCCAATGTATCCTACAACGTCTTGTTGGAACGTCCATGGATACACGAGAACATGATCGTTCCTTCCATACTTCACCAGTGCTTCAAGTACGTCAACAGCGATGGTGTCGTAAACACGGAGTTTGCCGATGTCGATCCTTTTAAGGGCATCGAAGCCTACTATGGAGATTTGGTACTTTACCAATCTCAGCCCCCCAAGGATGACGGCAACGAAGCTGACGATGAAGCTGAAGCAAGTTCATCCTCCAATGATGGTCCCCTGATTATCCGAGTCAAAGTACGTACTACTCCAAAAAGTACTCCGAAGCCTCTCACAATCTGAATAAAAAATAAGAGCCCTGATAAGGTCAAACCTTTGACCATCACTCTTTATAAGACACCTCGGGTGGAAACAGCTGAAGTCTGTCCCCTAATCCTGAAGAATTACCCTATGTGATGAACTTGGCCAAGACTGTGGCTCCTCTTCCAGATGATGACCCCCTCAATGAGTATATTAATACTCATAATAACGTACCTTCAGCGAATGATGTTATCCCTGAAGAAGAACTTGCATATTTTTTTTAGTAAAGGTTTATCTTTGAATTACTTCGATGTCTATCAAATATAGATACGATTTACGCTCTAGAGTACGACATAGGACCACACCTCTGTATGCCGGTTACGATGCCTCATCTGCGAGAAAAAATTTATCAAGAAGATATCCACTACTTCATCGTTCTAGCCAGAAAGAAGGGTGAAGAGCTAATCATCTTCGGTCGAATAATTGGCGAAAGAAAGTTCGTCCCGGACTCTACTTCTCCCAATCACAACACGGAAGCTGACTATGACTCTGAAAAAATATAACTTTTTTGATATAGTTGGCAGGCCAATAATATCATCCAGAACATGGGATATGACATAAAAAGCGACCAGGGACTAAACTACGGCCGGGGATGACGGTTGCCAATACGTCACTTTGCTCCTTCCGACAAATCCAAGAACTATTATCAACAAAACGATATTGATTTGGGTTATGTCACTCCTCCAACAACTCCCGAAAGATCAGATAATGAAGCTGATCATTGTTCTCATTCATCTGATTCCTGCCTCCGAGACTCAGCCTATAGCATTGGCGACATGTTCAAATCAACTCTGTCCATCAATATGGTTTCAGTTGACCAAATTACAAACGATCTCCAATCGATCGAGCTTAAACAATGGGCTCAAAAGATGGACAAAAGGTGGGAGCTGCATTTCAAATAACGTGAACCACCTACCGAAGACGAAGTCGTCCAAGTCAATTTAGGGGATGAATCATCTTTTAAACCGATCTTCATCAACAAAAGTCTATCTGGCGATGAACGACAATCTTTTATACAGCTTATAAGAGAATACATCTACGTCTTTGCATAGAGCTATGAAGACATGCCAGGCTTGGACCCTAAAGTTGCTATGCACTACATAAATATCTCGTCTAAAGCTAAGCCAGTGAAGCAGCAGCAACGACGATTCCGACCAGATGTCATGGAGGCCATCGGGAATAAAGTCAAAAAGCTAATTGCCAGTGGATTCATTCGCGAAGAACAACACCCTAACTGGGTTGCCAATATTGTTCCAGTCATAAAAAAGAACGATAAAGTTCGAGTCTGTATCGATTTCCGTGATTTGAACTTTGCATGCCCGAAAGACGAGTTTCTTCTACCAATCACAGACGTAATGATCGACAATACTTGCGGCTTCGAGTGGATGTCCTTCTTGGATGGGTTCTCAGGCTACAACCAGATCAAGATGTTCCCCGACAATGAGAAGCACACATCTTTTCAAATATCATTGGAGGTATACTGCTATACGGTGATGCCCTTCGGATTAAAAAATGCAGGGGCGACATACCAGCGAGCCATGAACACAATTTTTCGTAATCATTTGTGCAAAATAGTGGAGTGCTACGTAGACGATATCGCAGTTAAAAGTCATCTCAAGGGCAACTACCTCCAAGACTTGAGAATGGTGTTCGAACTAATACGTGCACACCAACTCAAGATGAATCTAACCAAGTCTTTTCTGGGAGTCTCCAGTGGCAAGTTCCTTGGTTTCGTCATCACTTCAAAGGGTATACATCTTGACCCGAAGAAAGTGAAGGCTATCCTCGATATGTATCCTCCAAGAAACCTTAAAGAGCTACGTGGACTACAAAGAAGGCTAGCCTACATCAGACCTTTTATTTCAAACCATTCTGGAATATGTCAACCGTTCACTCAGCTCATGAAGAAAGGCGTATCTTTCGTCTGGACTGAACAATGTCAACGTGCATTCGATGACATCAAAAAGTATCTCACAAGCCCCTCCAGTATAGCTCCAATAATAGCGATGCCCTTCTTACTATATGTCCGTGCTATCGACCATTCTCTTGGCGCCCTATTAGATCAGAAGAATGAAGGCGGCCATGAGCAGGCAATCTACTACCTCAGCCGCACAATGGTGGGTGTCGAGCACAGATACACACCTGTGGAAAAGGAATGCCTTGTACTAGTATTTGCCATCCAGAAGACACGTCACTATATGTCAAGGCAGACTATCCACATCATATCTAAAGTCAATCCTCTCAGAATACTCATGACTAAGCTGGGTTCTCTCAATTTTTGTTTTGCTACATGTGCAATGCTGTTGACTCCATATGATATGTTGTTCATTCTTCAGAAGGCAGTAAAAGGCCAAGTGTTAGCTGATTTCCTAGTAGCTCATCCGGTACTAGAATATTCCAAACTCTACGATGAAATCCCTGATGAAGTAGCGGAGTCTAACACCGTAACTGAAGAAATCCCCATTTAGCGAATGTTTTTTGACGGTGCATCAAGAACAGGACCTAAAGGAAATATCATGACCGGAGTAGGCGTCGTGCTCGTGTCACCCGACCATCTGGTTATACATCGTGCATATTCTCTCATGGAACCCTGTACCAATAACATGGCCAAATATAATGCCCTATTGATCGGCCTGCAACTGGCAAAACAACTGGAAGTTGACTATCTAGAAGCTTACGACGATTCCAAGCTAATAGTTAGTTAGGTCCGAAGGGATTATGAAGTTCGTCACAATGATCTCATCCTCTATCACGAAGCGATAATCGAGTTGGCGTCTACTTTCGCTGGATTCTTCATCGAGCACGTGCCTCGACTACATAATATAGAAGCAGATGCTCTAGTCGGTCTCGCTGCTTCCTTGACCGTCCCTACCAAAACTCAGCAGTCGATCACAGTGTCTGGTCGAGAACTATTCTGTATGAAAGATGCCTTGCATATTCATCACAGTTACGCAACGAAAACAAACGTCGATGTTAAAGATTGGAAATTTTCTTTCATAGACTATGCCGTCTATGGAATCCTTCCCGAGGACCCGAAGGAAGCAGTGTCTATCCAAAGACGATCCCTCAGATTTTACTACGATACGGCTACCAAGATGTTGTACCGACGCTCTTACGACGGGCTACTGTTACGATGTTTATCAGACACAGAGGCCAAACATGCACTCTGGGAGGCTCACGATAGAGTTTGTGGTACAATTCAACCAGGCCCTAAATTACAAGATTGCCTCATACGAATGGGTTATTATTTGCCCACGATGATAGCAGATGCTGTTGAATATACAAAAAAGTGTAGGGCTTGTCAGTTCCATGCCGATTTCATTCATCAACCTTCGGAGTTTCTACACCCGACGGTAGCATCTTGGCCTTTTGAAGCCTGGGGTATGGACGTCATAGGCCCAATCAGCCTGCCATCTTCCAGAGGATAACGGTTCATCCTAGCCATAATCGATTACTTCTCCAAATGGGCGAAAGCTATACCGTTCACCGAAATGAAGGTGTCAAACGTGATCAGTTTCATCAAATATCACGTTATCTACCGCTTCGACCTACCCCACAGGATTATCCATGATAATGGTCCATAATTTGCAAGCCATGTATTCTATCGGTTCTGCGATAGGAATCAAATCCAAAATGTAGCCTCTACTGCCTACAATCCAGTGGCTAACGGGCTAGCAGAAGCCTTCAATAAAACCATCATTAAACTTTTTAAGAAGTTTGTGTCTTCAAACAAGCACGATTGGAATAAGAAGCTCGACGAATGTCTATGGGCCTATCGTACAACGGTCCGGACTCCAACATGCAGTACGCCATTCTCTCTGGTTTATGGGAGCGAAGCAGTTCTTCCCCTAGAAATTTAGATTCCTTTTGTTCGAGTACCCTTAGCCAGTGATTTAACTACCAAAAAAAGCTACCGTCTGCGACTATAGGAGCTCGAAGCGCTAGACGAAAAATGCTTGTTAGCTCAGCAGCGCCTTGAGCTATACCAAGCATGCCTTTCCAGAGCCTTCAATAAAAATGTGAAGGAAAGAATCTTCCAAGTCGGTGATCTAGTCTTAGGAGTGAGAAGACCAATGGTCATGACGTACAAAACAAAAGGAAAATTTCAGCCTAAATGGGAAGGTCCTTTCATTATAGAATCAGTATATTCTAACGGTGCGTACCGACTAACCAAGCCTAATGGTGACTTGCTCATGATGCCTATCAACAGTAAGTTCCTGAAGAAATACTATGTGTAACCTTTTGTAAATAATGTTCACATATATCCAGTCATGTAAATGTACAGTACGATGTTTATGTGATTTAAAAAATTATCTAACTATTATCCGTATTTCAAGAGTCTTGAATACGCCTTGGATAATAGGTCCTCTGAAATATTTCTCCAGCAAAATTATTCCTCTTTTTTGACTCTGTCCAAACTCGGTTTGACGAAAACAAGTTACGTCCCTATTACCTCTGAATTGTTTTTCGATAATTATTTCCCCAGTAGAATAATTAAGAAATATTTTTGCCATATCCATATAACCTCTGAGCAAAGCATTCATCAAGGATAATCACGTCCATATTACCTCTGAATTATCCACTCCCACCTAATGTTATATATCTTTCCATGTCCATATTATCTTTGGTCAGATATAAAATATCCTCTGCTATTACGTCCATATTACCTCTATTACCAGCTTCGTTCAACTTGTTATCTATATAAAAAAACATAAAAAACTTGAATATAAAACGGATAATGAGTCCACATCAAATTCCCCAGCGGAATATCCACCAGAAATATCCCTACTACGTCCACATTACCTCTAGTTTCGATATTTCGCAAAACCACATTCATGAATTTTGAAAGCAAAAAGATTCTTTATTCTTTACTTGAACGTCTATGAAGAAACGAAAAAAATGGTACAAGAGCCGTGACCGCTGGAAGAAACAGTTACAAATAAAAAATCTAAGAGATACATAGGCGATTGATATTGTCCCTTAGAGCCACGATTTTGGCTTCAGACTTCACGGTAGCTCGACGGCGTGTCTCTTTTTGACGAGCAGCTTCATCCTCGAAAAGGATCAGACTCATGTACTCTCCCTCCAACTTTACCAGCTGTTCTTTTAAATGGGCGGAAGTGGTAACAGTCATGACAGCCTGAGCCAAGTAGTCCTCCTGCTCAGACGTTGTTGTCCTCAAGTTAGCTTTCAGTTGAGCAATCTCGCCCTGGATCTGCATGATGTGATTATATTTTTCGGTAATCTGCGCAACCAGTTTATTCTTCGAGGCAGCACGTGCCTCACTTGTAGCGTTGAACTGGCCATACTGATCAGCCAATTCGTTGATCTCTTGAACAAGGGTATCCTTCCTCGCCTGGAATGTAGCCTTCTCCTCCGCGAGAGCTATAATCAAAGCCTCATCTTCTGCACGAAACAGCAATGTCGGTCTCCGTTGTTTGGCATCCCAAAATCTGGCCACCTGACCCTCCAGATCATTCAGAACTTTCTTCAGAGTATTAGTCCGTTCTTCATAGTCGACAATGCTCTCAAGGGCTGCCACTTGGCATTCGGCAACCGCCTTCACAGGACTAAAGGCAGCATTCTGATTCAGGACTCCAGGAAGCTTTACTTTTAGCACAAAGTAGAAAGCTTTGACGACTTCCTGGGCCATCTTATCGTCTTCAGTGGAGGTCGTCGGGAAGGATGCTTGAAGAGTTTCTTCTGCTCAAGGAAGGGATACCTGACAAGAAGTCAAACCTGACAAGAAAATAATATATACATCAGCAACTAAAAAATAAGAAGAGAAAAATACGGAAGAGCTATAATTTTGTACCTTCGGCATGCTCAGCGCCAGCCTGGGCTACACCATCAGCCTTGGCTTCAGGGAAACTGAGAGCAGGCCCAGACTGTTCAAGAAGAACAATATCAAGGCCCAGAGCGGCATCAGGCCTTGTATCTTCCGCAACTCCAGCTGGAACGGGAGCAGATTCAGCAACAGCCCCCTCAATAGGCTATTCAACCTCTCCTTCTGTAGCTGATATCGGATCACTAACAGGTCCCTCTGCACCAGCAAATTTAGAGGAGCCGAGGATAACCTCTGTTCCTTCCCCAATACCTGGGGATATCTTCACGAGTGGTTCCTTCTCCTTGTATACAAGGGAACATACAGTCGTGGTCAGCCTCACGAGGAGCATACAAACTCAAAGCCAAAAAATCTCATCCAAAAAGAGGTACAAAGATAACATACCCGCAGGAGGATGAGCCGATTGGACTTGATTTTCATCTAAGTCCCTCATTACAGCTCCTATTGCAGACATATCCCCCAAAGAAATGTCATAGGAGGGACTGATCTTTTGATTACCATCATGGTCTGGGCCTTCGCCCTGATCATCCTATCGCTCGAACCTTACAGCTGAAGAAGATCCGCCCTTATCCATCGGTCGAGGACGAGCAGAGGATACTGTCGTCACATTTACCTCCAAAGACAAGGAGGCACCTGCCTCAGCTGTAACTTCTGGGTCCTGTGCAAAGGACAAACGCATGGGTGAGAAAGCTTCTAAAGGCTTGACCAGAACGGCTATGGAGTCTAGGAAGAGATCTATCTCCCGAATAGTAACGGCCTGCAATGCCGTCTGCCGAGAAGACCATCTGGGAGGAGGCGAGCCGGCACCTACGACCGCGACCTTCTTCCTCCTCCGGAAAACAACCACCTTCTTCCTTTTGGGCCATGAAACCAGCTCGGTGGAAGCCTTCCTCTTATAAAAAATGTCAGAAAGTGGTTCTTCAGTATCCTTTCTCCGAGGTGCTATAATAATAGGCTCCTCAACAACAACTCTCTGCTGCGGCACTGTTGTGGGAGCGACGCCTCCCTTTCTGTTACCACAATTTTGTGCTCTCATCCTATATCAGCAAGAGTAGGGGCAAACCTAGTCTCCGATATAAAACTCTGCTCACGGTCATACCGCGAAGGAAGGGTATTGACCTGAATATAGAACTTAGCAGCAGCAAAGAGCATGTGGGTGTCGAGTTTATCCTCTGGCAAGGTAAAAATTGCCCCCGTACACCCAGCGTTGTAGTAGTTCCATGCACGTTCCCCGTCAATCAGACTCCCTATCGACTGGAGATGAGGACTGGGATTGCCCAAGAGAAGCTGGCTGTAGCCGAATTGCCGTGCAAAGCAGATCGGCAAATAAGGTTCCAGGAAAGTGTGGTTCATATTCCTGATCACCAGATGGGAAGGCCTAATGGATTGGAGCCAACAAATTGCCCCAATAGGAAGGCTAATAGTGAGTACCCCCTCATCTACTAGGGTGTCTCCTGTGCGACCACTACCAGACGGAGGCGATACTCTGAAGAATTTATAGTTTTGTAGAAAACTCAAAGCTCTCCTGCAAACAGGTACCCCTGTAACGGTCCAATCCGTGTTTATGAATCTCCGAAGGAAGGCATCCCCCACCAAAGAGTCTGCCATCAGCCCGACGTTCATCAATCTGGGACAATACAGCACCAGCCATCCCATCAGATAGTGAAAAGGAAACTCAGTCCTAACAAAGTCCTTTCTGCCATCGGACATTATCGTATTAATGACAAAATATCGTAAACCCCGTTGGATGGTGCAGACCATCGCTTGAAGTAGAGCAAGTTAGCGTCCAAAAGCCAACTTTATAGCCAGAAGTATCATACCCCGACTTATTCTCTCAACGGACTCTGAACCACCAGGGACTACGCAATCACGAAGCCATATCATCAGGAAAGCAGCTAGCACTGCTTTTTCTGATATCTTGAACTCGGCCTGCCTGAAAAAATGATAAATCGGGGAGTTTTTCTCAGGATCATCACTATCCTCGGCATCCTTATCTCTGTGATCTGCCATCAATTGCTCTACCTCAGAGCTCGTCAAGGGCTTACGAGACGAAAAGGAGACTGGGCCATCCCCCTCTTCTCTGGTGAAAACGTAGCTAGTCCAGGCCCTCGTATGCGGAAGGGACCCCTCAGTCTTACCCTTCTTCGTAATCTGATGACAAATAAAAAAGTAACAGAGTAACTCTTTGTACACCTCCTACATCTCGGAGTTCTCTTTCTCCAAATCTAAGAGGTCTGCATCACTGGGGACGTATTCTGCGTATGGCTTCGTCCCCAAGGGAAGTTTGGATATCACCTGCATCTTGTGAAGAGCCAGACCCATCTCCCTACTTGGAGTGAAGAAGGTGCATGTGTGATGGTTGTATAACTCTGCCAAGGAGATAAACACAGGCCAGTTAACCTTAATGCCATATTGGGTGGCTCTAACGACATAAAGAAGGCCGACAGCTTTTAGGGTAGCCTCGTAAGTCGAGAGCACCCATCCAGTAAGGTCACTCCAGAATGGGACAGGATGTCTCCAACCTTCCATCCGCAGCTTCCCTTTTGGTTACGACTCCCTCTTTGACAACATCAAGTTGGAGAGAGTCTCAACAACATAGGGGTGAAGATCAGTCGGGACATCATTCATTATAACATCAGGATACAGCCCCCTCATGGAGTAGGACGTGGAACCCTTGACACACTTGAACGTGTCCTTCTTTCGGTCACCAGAGTTGAATTGGATCCTTCAGAAACAACCCCATGCAGTACAGGGCTTAGGTCCCATTTTATCTGCCTCTGCACAGCCAGATCAGCAAACGCTGACAAAGGTATTGACGCTTCATCGATAGCAACCCTATTCTTTGGTCATTTAAATTAACTACCAAAGGGTCTTCCACACATATCATCTTGTCATCCTCGAATCCTACACTGTCACCGAATAGGAAATATGGCTTCTTCAAACATCGTATCCCTCCGAGCAAGAGCTTCTTATCATTAATCATCTGCTTCAGATAGGTTTTATCCTGTTCAATTATGGCAATCGTCCGTTTCATAGGCAGGTCGTGACTGATCCTGACCTGAACATTGCTGATCATATTGGTTATGAAGCTTGTGCCGAGGACATGAAAAGCAGAACCGAAAGGGATCCCACCAAGTTCTGGGACAAACATATTAACTGCAAGGACAGAAGAGAAAGTCAGACTCAGAATGTGCAGAAAAAACTAAGTGTTGGAGGAATCTTATGCGCCCAAAAGGTTATGCGCCTAAAACAACATGTGGGCGCATAACGTACAGCAGTATGTGGACGCATAACATACAGCAGCATGAGGGCGCATAACATAGCAACATGTGGGCATATAGCACACCACAGTATTGGCGCATGCTTCTTTGGGTGCATAAGAATGCTCACAGAAGTATGTTACCTTAGGCGCATGCGCCCAGGCAGAAGAAAAGTCTGAGCGTCATAAATTAATGCTCAAGACTTTGTTTTTTAGGCGTAGCCTCAACCAGAATCGGGTCTTGGACTGGTGAGGACGCTGTCGCAAGAGGAGAGCCACTCGGTGCAGCCCCCTTGCCCTTCGCAGATCTCTTGGCGGCCTAGGGAGACATGGTTCTTAAAGAGAGAAGATGATGAGTCTATTGAAAGTTCTAAGAGAAATGAGAATAATAAACTTTTTCTCTCTTTCAAAGCCTATTTATTGGCAAGGGCCATACCCTATGCGCCCACTATTCCTGTGTGCCTATGCGCACTATACGCCTACTGTGGCTCATGCGCCCACGTGAAGACCCAGCCTCTTGCACACTATGTGACTGCCATTTGCTGACATGGACAATGCATGAAGGATAGACCTCTTCAAATTCTATCCCGATGAATCTATCAGTTCAGATTTTTGAGGAAGATCTCAATAGCCATCTCTCTGACAGGCTGGCCAAACTTTATGTGCCCAAAGAGAGAGCCGTGCTATGCGCCCACTGCATCAGAAGAAGACGGTCCATGCTTCTTTGAAAGTATTTCGAACTCGTTCAAGTATCAAAAACTTTGAAGGGGGTCTTGTAGAAGCATAAAAATTTTAGAGACTGGACATATGCGCCCAAGTCACCAATGAAGCCTTATGCGCCCAAGCCACCAATGAAGACATATGCGCCCAAAGCTTCCAGTGAGGTCTTACGCGCCCAAGCTTCCAGTGAGGTCATATGCCCATACGCCCATTCTAAGCTATTCCAGAAGGGGGTGCATAGCCCTGTTTCAGGCTATGCGCCCACACCAGAATAGCCCCTGACTCGGTCAAACCTACGACCAAAATGTACACCGAAGCATACGGCCATGTCAGTCTCCACGAGCAGTCGTGCACCGAAGTACGTGGCCACGTCAGCACCACGATTAATCCACGATCATGCAGCCTGCATGCGCCTACACCCTATGCACCCAAAGCAGGACTATGCGCCCATATGAAAACCAGTATGTTTTCTCATGTTGGCGCATAACATCATTCCAGCTCAAGAAGGACTATAAAAAGGGGCCTCATCCCTCTTCATAACACAGAACGGAGAGCATTTTCAAGTGCCAAATTGCTGTACTTCTTGTCCGTGAGCCGAGAGTTAGCAATTTTTTTTTAGATTTTCTCCTACTTTTGTAATCGGAGTGTCAACGGAGTAAAGGAGCAACTGTCGCTCGATCTCTATCGTCCCATTCCCTAGAATTCTTTTTGTACTCGGGGATCCTCAGTACAGGATCTCTCAGGCGTACTCGATTTATGGTGCCTTGCGCTAATAAAGAAAAGACAACATTTTTTCTTCTTTTGTGTGTGTCCACAAAAAGTGGATAAAAAGAATAGAATTTAGAAAATATGAATTAACTAAGTTATAAATGAAATTAAACCATATAATAAACAAGGATTTATGACAACGACAATTATGATGAAACTGCCATGGGGTAGCTGTAGGGGCCGGATCCCAGCTAGCGGTAGTCCGAAGACTAGTGCACCGTATCGCTTAGGCTTTTACACCTTGTTGTCAGAAGGACCCTTTCGGCTTGTACCCATAGCAAGGTCACCAAAAAGATATATGTCATAATCGTTATTTACGCAGACAAATTTATTTAATGACCGTTTCATCCAAAATTTCTAATTTACGACAAAAAAATTGAAGCGCTCTTTGGCCAGTGGTTTGGTAAAGAAGTTTGCTAGCTGATGTTCAGTATCTATAAATTCTAAATTAATCATGCCTTGTTATTGATGATCACGCAAAAAGTGATGTCTAATCTCTATGTGTTTAGTGCGTGAGTGATAAAAAGGGTTCTTGGTCAGATTAATGGCACTAGTATTATCGCAGAAAATAGGTATGTGCTTGAAACATAAGTTATAGTCTTCAAAGGTTTGTCGTATCCACAGAATCTGTGCACAACAACGACCAGCTGCTATGTATTCAGCTTCTGTTGTGGATAGTGCGGCAGAGTTCTGCTTCTTGCTAAACCATGGGACTAACGTCTTTCTTAGCAAATGACACGTGCCACTGGTACTCTTACGGTCGACTTTGCATCCCGTAAAATCAGCATCGAAATATCCGATTAAATCAAAGAAAGTAGTTTTGGGATACCACAAGCCTACCATAATAGTTCCTTTAAGGTATCTAAAGATACGCTTAACTGCGGTCATTTGTGATTCCTTAGGATTGGGTTGGTATCTAACACATAAGCAAACACTGAACATAATATCGGGACGACTAACAGTTAAATATAATAAACTACCAATCATACCTTGATACTTACGTTGATCGACTGATTTGCCGCTTTCATCAGGTTCCAGCCTTGTGGTAGTAACCATAGGGGTGCTAATAGGTTTGATGCTGTCAAGCTCAATCTTCTTCAGCATGTCCTTGACATATTTCGATTGACTGATGAAGATGCCTTGTGAGAGTTGTTTGATTTGCAATCCAAGGAACTAGTTGAGCTTCCCCATCATGCTCATCTTGAACTCATCCTGCATATACTTGGCAAATTCCTTGCATAGACCCTCATTAGTAGATCCAAAAATAATGTCATCAACATATATTTGAACTAAAAGAATTGTGTCATCAAGAGATTTTATAAATAGTGTAGTGTCCACTTTCCCTTTTGAAAAACCTTTAATCTAGTAAGAAAGTACTCAGACGATCATACCAAGCTCGAGGAGCTTGCTTGAGGACATAAAGAGCTTTCCTAAGTTTAAAAACATGGTCGAGAAATTTATGATTTTTGAAACCAGGTCGTTGTTTAACAAGAACTTCTTCCTTGATAAAATCATTTATAAAAGCACTTTTCACATCCATTTGGAAAAGTTTAAAGTTTTAAAAATTTACAAATGCGCAAAGCATCCAAATGGATTCTAGTCGGGCAACAGGAGCATACGTCTCATCATAATCGATGCCCTCCTCTTGATTATATCCTTGGGCTACGAGATGAGCTTTGTTGCGGGTGACTGAACCATCCTCGTTTACTTTGTTACGAAAAACCTATTTAGTGCCAATTATTGAGTGGCCAGTAGGTTTAGGAACAAGTTTCCAAACTTGGCTGCTCTCAAATTGGGTGAGTTCTTCTTGCATTACGAAAATCTAAAATTCATCATTAAAAGCTTCTAAAATGTTTTTTGGTTCTATTTGAGAAATGAATGCAGTGCTAGCTATAGTGTCTCTTACAAAGGATCGAGTAGTTACCCCTTTTGATATTTTTCCTATTACCAAGTCCTTTGGATGAGAGGGAGTAAATTGGAACTTCTTTGGTAATTCCATTGGAGAGCTGGTTTCAGATGTTGCATTTATTGATGTCGAAGTAGATGGTTCATCATCGTCATTAGGAATAACAGCTGTACTATTGTCTTTATCAAAAGTTACATTAGTAGACTCTTCAACAATCATGGAGCGCTTGTTGAACACTCTATATCCCTTACACTTGGCCGCATAGCCAAGAAGAATACCTTCGTCAGCTTTGGCATCAAATTTGCCTAAGTTGTCTTTGGTATTCCGGATAAAATAGCGACAACCGAACACTCTAAAATAAGAAATATTAGGAGTTCTACCAAACCAAAGCTCATAGGGTGTCTTCTTCGAAATGGGTCGAATCATCACCCTATTTAAAACATGGCACGCTGTGCTGACAGCTTCTGCCCAAAAATATTTCGGAAGAGAGAATTTATTTAGCATAACTTTAGCCATATCGCCAAGAGTTCTATTCTTATGCTCCATAACACCATTTTGTTGAGGAGTTCTAGGACGCGAAAATTCATGACTAAAACTATTTGAATCACAAAAATTTTCAAAATCAAAATTTTTAAATTTGCCATCATGATCACTTCGGACACGAGTAATCATGTAGCCTTTTTCGGTTTGGACCTTTTTAGCAAATACTTTGAAAACAGAAATAGTATCACTTTTGTTTGTAAGAAAGAAAACCCACGTAAATCTTGAAAAATCATCTACAATAACAAAAGCGTAGAGTTTTCCGCCAAGACTGTCTACTCTACTAGGACCAAATAAGTCCATATGAAGTAATTACAAAGGTCGGGTAGTACTTATAGTGTTTATGGATTTAAAAGATGATTTGGTAGCCTTATTCTTTTCACATTTGGCACATACCGTATCTTTCTTGAATGTGATATCCGGCAGTCCTCTGACTAGCTTCTTGGTGAATAGTCTGGATATAGTATCTATATTAGCATGACCAAGATGCTGAAGCCATAGGAGCTTTTTGTCTTTGTGAGCGTAAAGGCATCTTCCTGTACTGTTAGTATCACTAGATAGATAGAAAATATAAATGTTATCTTCCCTTATCCCTTCAAAACCGATGTCTCCAGTTGATCGATCATAGATAAAGTATTTAGTTTTCCCAAAGTTAATATCATAACCGTGATCAGCAAGATGACTAATGCTGAGCAAGTTATGCTTTAACTCGGTCACTAAATAGACATCATTAATGACGGGACCATTATCTATGATGTAGCCTTTAAGATTATTGTCGAAGGAAACGTATCTTTCCTTTTTCATCGATAGTGTTGCGAATAGATTTGTATTTCCAGTCATATGGCACGAGCATCCACTATCGAAAATTTACTTGCTTCTAGTTAAGGAGAGAAGGTCCACCTATACCACGAGTAGATGTGACCTTTGGTACCCAGATTCTTTTGGGTCCTGACAGGTTAGACTTTGGTACCCATGCATATATATTTCTATCAACTAATCTTCTAATCCTACATTATGGAGAAATATGTCCATGTAGATTACAATATATGCATCTAGCATATATGTTTATACTAGGAGCATGTTGATAGTGGTGTCTATGAGTAGGGTGATGATAACTACGTGCAGCAGTAGTGTCAGTATGGTGACTGTATGTAGCAATAGGGTAACTATAATGATCATAGTGACTGTATACAATAGCAGGGTAACTATAATAATTATAGTGACTGTGTGTAGCAGCATGATGATGATAATGATTACGTTTATATGTCTTATGTGCTGCATGTGAATAGGTGTACATGAAAGTATGATTTTGTTTAGCATATAGATGAGTGTTCTTGTGGTGACATGCCTTTTTGTGTTGAGTTGGCACGTGTTTGTACGTGTTGTGACTATAAAACTGAACTTACAGTTGTACAACCTGCTTGTCCTGTTTAATCTCTAATTTCTTAGAGACAACATTCAACTCATCATATTTAGCAGTAAGACCGTGAATTCTACCTGTAGCAATTTTGAACTTGTTTTTCTCTTCAGCAAGTTCTTTGTTTAGTGTCGTGATCTCAAGTATTTAATTTTCAATGATTGATTCGGCATCGTGTAAGCTTAATTTAAGCTTGGATACCTCTTCAGTGTTTTCCATAGGTGTAGTATTTCTAACATCTTCTAGTAAACATGAAAGTCTATAGATCTCAGTTTTGCAATCCTTGATCTTATCCTTTGCATGTTTATATTTATTGATTACCTTTTTGTGATCATCAAGTAGATCACCAAAGGCATCACCAAGTTCATCAAATGAGAAATCATCATAAGAATCTTTTACCTTTTCTGAAGTCGCCATTAGACAGACGTTAGCCGTATTTTGTGGAGAGTCATCTTCCTCGTCTGAATTACTAGCCTCGCTTTCATGCCAGATGCTAGTGTTGGCATACTTCCTTGTAGTAGGCTTCTTGTACGACTTCTCATATCTGCTTCCGTTCTTTGCTAAGGGACAATCTTTCTTGACATGTCTCGTCTTTTTGCATCCGAAGCAGGTGAGTTCTTCCTCATCGTCTCTTTGTTCTCTCTTCTTTTTGTTGAAGCATAGAAACTTTTTGAAGTTTCGAACTAAGAGAGCTTGATCGTCACCTTCGGAGTTGTCATCATCCGTGTCTTCTGAGCTGGTTCTTCGGCGATAAGCTCTCAATACAATCTCCTTCTCTTTTGGAGCTATTTTTTCGAAGTCTTTTAGATCGAGCTCATGCATCATCAGCTTGCCTATCAATATTTCTAGAGACATTGCCGTAAGATTATTACCTTCGATGATCGCCATGACTTTGGGGTTCTAAACCTTTGGCAATCCTCATAGTACTTTGCGTGTCATCTCATGGTTGGAATAATCTTTTCCAAAAGAGTATAGCGGGTTGACGATGTCGAAGAATCTGGTGAACATTTAAGTGATCGTCTTATTAGGCTTTATCTTGAAAGCCTCGTACTCCTGTGTCAGATGGCTGACTTTTAATTCTTTGACTTGTGTGGTCCCTTCACGAGTCACCTCCAAAAGCTTTTATACTTCATACGAGGTGGTGCATGTGGAGACCCTGTTGAATTCAGTCCTATCTATGGCACAGAAAAGAGCATTAATAGCACAAGCATCTAGACTTGCCTGTTTCTTCTCCTGATCAGTATACTTGTCATGGGGTTTCTTGACGAGACTTCCCTCGACAGTTATTCTGGGAGGTTTCTTGTAGCCATCAGTGACTACAGTCCACAGGTCAAAGTCTAGAGACTTAAGATAAAAACTCATTCTAGTCTTCTAATAAGTGTAGTTGGTCCCATCAAATAGGGATGACCTATTTGTGGATTGACCCTCACCATAGTTGGTAGAGATGGGTTGTGTGGTTGCCATGGATCAACTCTAGGATGTAAATTCTGTATCAAGAGAATAGAGCTATGATACCAATTGAAGTACGTGTAGGCAACTCTAGAGGGGGGTGAATAGAGTACTTATGAAAATAATGATCAATTAAAAAAATAAACTCTATCCCAACTAGTAAATAATCAATCAAAGTATAATACGGAAATAAAGTGGAGATTAGAAAGCATATGCAGACACATCAATTTTTAACCTGGTTTCCCTCGTAGAGGACTAGTCCAGGCCTGAGAACTCTAGGTTAGGATTGAAATTCACTGTTTGTGAAATAGCTTTACAACCACGTGCCTTTACACAGAATAGCACGCCAACTTCTTAAAAAGATCGCTGAGGCGAAACTTAGAATTTTTGAAGTGACTTCTTGAAGACTCTTGCACAAAACTTCTAATTGACTCGCACCGAGCACCTTGTAGGCTTGGGAAGTTTTGTGGCTAGTAGATGAGAAGAGTATATCTCATTGGAATGTATAGGCTATAAGAGAGAAGAGATGAGAAGATTGGATGGATTGAAATATGAGAAAAGGGTGCATATATATACTAGTCCTGGGAGACAGAGTTTGGCCAGAACTCTGTCCAAAATTCAAAATTATGGCCGTTGGACAACTTGCAATGAGCAATCCCTAAAAATTAGCTCCTGGAAATTAGAAAACAGAGTTCGGCCCGAACTCTGTGTGGGGGCAGAGTTCGGCCCGAACTCTGCCTCCTCGGAGACAGAATGCTCATTTGGCTATTGGGCTTTGGCAGTTTGGCTTTTTATTTGTGGGGCTTTTTGGTTATCTAGTCTATAGTTGAGGTACTCAGTGCGACTCAACGTACAATAGCCTAGACTCAAATAAAATATAAAATACAGACTTTTGAAGACAAGTTCCAGCAGTATTTATCGAGCAGTCGTCGATGATGATTGTCCGACTTGTTGTGTGTAAGTCGTCTGTTTTGTAGCTTTGATGACAATGTATGTGTCGAGTTGGATCATGTCAAATATCAATTTGTTAATTTATCAAGATTAGGTTGACTGCAATCCAGTTTGGGTCAACACCTCTCGCCTATATCATCCCAGGCTAAAGGTGACCTACACTTCCTGCCATACAGCCTTAAATGGTGCCATCTGGATACTGGCCTAAAAATTGTTATTGTAGGAGAACTCTACTAGATGCAGGTGATCTTCCTACGAACCACCAAAGTTAAGTGTACATGATCGTAACATTTCCTCAAGAGTTTGAATTATACACTCCGACTGACTATCTGTCTGCGGATGATAAGCTGAACTAAACTTGAGACGAGTCTCCAAACTCTCTTGAAGACTCTGCCAAAAATACGATATAAACCTTAAAGCTCTGTCTGATATGATACTGATTGGCATTCCATGCAATCTAACTATCTGTCTAAGGTACATCTCTGCTACCTGATCCGTCGACTGACTAATTCTGAAAGGAAGAAAATGAGCTACCTTTGTGAGTCGGTCAACTATAACCCATATAGTATCTCTCCCAGCTGGGGATTCAGGTAACCCAGTTATAAAATCTATGGTAATATGCTTCTATTTACATTCTGGGATCATTAAAGGTTGAAGAAGTCTATTTGGCCTCTAATTTTCAGCCTTAACCTGTTGACAAACTAAACAACGAGAGACAAACTGAGCTATCTCCCTCTTCATGCCATTCAAGCAAAAATGATGACAGATATTACGATACATCTTCGTACCACCCGGATGAATTAAATATAGTGAACTATGAGTCTCTGCCATGATCTCCTGCTTGATGTCACCACTGGGAACACAAAGACGCCTTCCATGTCGGAGCGTGCCATCTTCATGAATACATAACTCTGCTTTTCGTCCCACTTCACATTCTGCCCTAAGCCACTGAAGCTTATAATCTGTTGATTGAACTATCTTGATTCTCTCAACTATGCTGGACTGAACTTGCACACTGGCCATCAATGTCATGTTGGTAGGAAGAACTATCTCTAATTCCATCTTCTGAAGATCTGTTAATAACTCTGGCTGTGTTGTTAAAAAATAAGCTCCTGCTCTTCTACTCAACGCATCTGCAACTATGTCGGCCTTTCCAGGGTGATACTGCAGGTTGATTTCGTAATCCACTAGTAACTCTAGCCATCTTCTCTGACGTATATTAAGATCCTTTTGGGTAAACACATACTTAAGACTCTTGTGATCGATAAAAATCTCTATCCGATCTCCATACAAGTAATGCCTCCAAAGCTTAAGTACAAAAACCACCGCTGCTAACTTCCAGTCATGGGTTGGGTAATTCGTCTCATGATCACGAAGCTGACGTGATGCATAAGCTACTACCTTGCCATGTTGCATTAAGACGTATCCTAATTCTCTGCCTAAAGAATCACAATAAACTGAAAATCCTCCAGTCCCATCTTAAGGCGTAAGAATGGATGTCGTCATCAATCCTTGCTTCAACCTTTTGAATAAACTTTGACACTCTGCTGTCCAAGCAAACTACACATTCTTGCAGGTCAACTGCGTCAATGGGGCTGAAATTCGAGCAAAGTCTGATATAAATCGCCAGTAATAGCCCGACGTAAGCGTTTTACTGATGTATTTTCTTCTTTTCATTAGTTTGATCAATATTCTCTTATCATAAAATTATTACCATCCTTTTTATCGATCGACCAAGTCCGTCAATCCTAGTAGTCCTTAAATTCGAGGACAAATTTATTTCTAAGGTGGGTAGATTTGTAACTCCTCTTTTTTTAAAATTTTAAATTTTTTATTTATTGTGTTCCTTTTTAATCGTGTTTTGGAAATAGATTCCTTTCGAAACGTTTAAATGTTATTTTTTAAAACTAGTTTAAAGATTATGATTTAAAAATACTAACTGGTTTTAATAAAATTATTTATTCTTAAATTTCATCATTGGGCATTACGAAAATATTTGGTTAGTAATTTTGGACTTTCAAATTATTGGGTTCAAGAGTGGTTTTAAAAACTAGATTATTTTGACCTTAAAAATTATTTTAAACACAAAAAGTTTCTAACTTATCTAACCATTTTTAAATAAGATTTTTTTTTACATAAATAAACTTTTAGTTATAGGATTTATTATTTTCAAATATTTTACATTTTATAAAATATATTGAAATGATAAATATTACTTTACAATCTTATGGTGATTGGTTGTTAGATAAAGATGTACTAAAGATGATTTAGATATATGCAAAGATTTGATTAGTTAACATAGGGAAAAGAGGACTTTTGCAAAACCCAAGTTTATAGAGGACTTGGTGAAATGTTGATATTCAAATTTCTGTTTCCTAACCAACCCCTCTTTCGAACCTGGTTAGGATTCAAGTTCCAGCCGATCAAACCTTTCCATCCATTCTAGTATTTGAACCGGCCTATAGAGATTCAAATAGGAGATTACTCCTAATCCCCTTGATGGCCGACTCCAAATCCGGTTTTAAATCAAGTCTACCTATCCCTTTTACACATGATCGATAGTATATACATATAAGGAATAAAAATCCCTGACCCCTGTCGTTCCCTCCCCGCAGCCACCACCTAGCCGCGAACCCTACGACCTCAACACCACTCATGGCCGCGCCCACCCCCGCCATGGCCGATCGGTCTCCTCTTCCATCCCATTCCCTGTCACCACCAATACACCAACACTTCACCGCCCAGACCAAAACTACCACATAAATCATCGTATTCGGACCCGTGTGTCTGTGTCCATCTTATCCCATAATTAAAATCCAATTACTGAGTCAGTATCGATAGGCCGATACGGACGTCCCAACAACCACCCAACCACCAGTACAGAAAGAAGTGGAAGCCAAGGGGAACATGCCAAACACTCACCCGATCCCGCACCTACCCCCGGATCAGTGCCACACCTCGTCGACGGCCACCCTGTTCGTGCACGTGTCCCTCGCTGCTGAACCTGGATCTACCTCAGACCCGACCTCCGCCTCTTCCTCCGCGGCCTGTCTACCGCCGAATGGCAGTCGGCGGTGACTGCTCTGTCCGCGTCCCCACGAGCCGGGGGACCGCCTCCGTCGGAGCCCTGTGCCGTGCTCCACGACCGATCCTACTCTGGTGCCGGTGATCGCTCCAAGTGCTGCCTCGACCGGAACCTTCCCGAACCTTTCCTCGATCTCTCTCAACCTGCTCCCTCTCTCTTTCCCTTTCTTTCCTTTTCCTATTCTTCAGAATTTTACTTTAGTAGACCTTTCTTTCCAATAAGACTAGGTGGAAGAGTTTTTAATATATTATTCCCATATTCTTAGCAAAGCATTGAAGACAGTAAGAAGGATCATGGATGCTGTTGTGATACTGAGTACTTTACGTTTTTATTATATTATATATATAGTATGTAAATGTATAGTTGATACCACTAGTTATTTATTATACTGTTTATTAAAAATTTATATATTAAATAGTTTTCTAGAAATTACCTTGTGACAAAATATATTTAGTTGGGCTTTTCCGATTTGGAATATTATATATTCTCAGTTGAGTTTCAATTATATCTTTAATGGACTATTAGGGATTTGTTGCGATAAAATAATAATTTCGGGCTTTTGGGAATATATAGATTTTAATCTATTGTTATACATATTTGGGTTGATTAGGGTGTATATAAGTGTGTGTATTCTACTTTCTTTCTATATATTTTGGAATAAATTTGGGTTTGTTTATATATATTGAATATAATGGTATATTTTATTAAATCTTTATGAAAGGATTTATAGATAAATTATTTAACCATTTGGGGCTATCATATATGTATAAGTAAGTATTTGGGCTTTATAAGACCTTTTAACAGTAATGTATAAGTTTACCTTGGGCCTTAGTCAATATATATTAATGGACTTTATATTACATTTGGCCTTTATATATATCAAAGTTTTGGGTTAACTATTTATTTTGGGCCCGCAAATATTTGGGTTAAATATTTATAAGTAAGTATGAATACCATTTTGATCATTTGGGACTCAAATGTTCAGTTATATTTTATTTATATTATTTTGGGGCTGTTAGTTTGAATTTAACCTATACATGTACTCTGAGCTTTGAGACTACATAAGCTATTTGACTTTTACATTGAATATGTCATCTAAAAACTATATAAATATTATTTTAAATCCTATTTCTAAGAGAGAGACATACCTTAAATAGGTTGTAACATTTATGCCATTTCTAAGTAGCTAAGAATATTTTCCTAATAAGATTTCATAAATGAGTTTACAAACACCTTCGAAAAATTGAATATTATTTTGACTTGTAATTTGTGTTTCTAAATAGGTTTTATAAGGCTTCCTAAAATAATTATATTGTTCTAATAAAAACTTCTAAAAGTATATAAATATATTTAAATATATATGGGTTAATGTTGGGTTACCCTTTATCTAAAACGACTCTTTCTTAAACTAGAATGTTATGACCATGGCTAAACTAATTGTATCCTTATTTTTCTTGCCAAAACGGACCACTTAATATTGATAGTAGCTAATTGGACTCAACGGGATTGTCGGTTTCACTAGCAAGGACCCCAGGCAAGTGCACTTTCTGATTGCTTTTCGATTCATAGTAGTTTATACATTTCATGTTTATACATATGTCTTGCTGTTTGTTGACACGCTCGTCACATGAAAATTAGTTTCATGGATCTCTACTTATTATATTTCGTGATTATCATGTTTTCGTGTTTTGTGACTTGTTCGAGTCCATGAGTACTAGTCGGAAGGGGAAATATCTTAGTAGACATGTGGACTACCTAGAACTATCCCTCGTGTCTTTCGTGGAGAATAGCAGCTGCACATGACACGTGCAGGGTACCGGATTTATCCCTAGCCGTTCACATATCGAAATCGATATTTTAAAACACATAGATAGTTATCTTTTATTTGTTTTCTTGTTTTCTTCACCGCTTGCCATGACATCAGTTACTTTCTAGTTTCCATTTCCCATATGTTATTTTTATGTCTTATGAATTCTATTGTGTTTTCAATTTATCGTCGGTTTGTGTGCTTGTTCCATTCCTGACTGGAAACCAACATTTTTTAGGTTAGCTGTGGCTTCTCGTAGCATTGGGAGATACGGGTGTACTTGTAGGCTAAAACCTAGACTTTAGGTAGATGTTGTAGCTATTGCAAATATGTGTAAGAATTTTGTATTTTCTTTCAGATATAAATTTTGTAACTGTTGTAATAAATCTTAGAAATGTGAATGAGCAATAAAGTTGTTATTTTGTGAATTTGAGCATCATGGCCGTGACAGCGTTCTACCGCCGACTTTGCGGCGTAGGCTGGCTTGGACACGTCTCGTATCCAAAAAACGGGTACGGGTCGTGACAACTGGCCATCTCTATAGCTACTATCTTCTGGGGGGCCACTTCCACTCCACGTCTGGTGATGATGTGACCTAAGTATGAAATACGGTCAAGCCAAAATTCATACTTGTTGAACTTCGCATACAACTGGTGCTTTGTAAGAATCTGAAGGACTACTCAGAGATGCTACTCATGCTCCGCTTCACTCTTGCTATAGACTAAGATATCGTCTATAAACACTATCACAAACTGATCCAAATAAGGCATGAATATGCGATTCATGAGATCCATGAATACTGTTGGCATATTGGTCGCTCCGAATGGCATAACGAGAAACTCCCAATGCCCATATCTAGATCTGAATGTCGTCTTCGGGATGTCTTGTTCTCTGATTCTGATATGATAGTACCCGGACCACAAGTCAATCTTCGAGAATAGTGCCGCTCTACTGAGTTGATCGAATAAGTCATCTATCCTTGGTAGGGATATCGATTCTCGATTGTTACAAAAATCAAGGTACGATAATCAACATATAATCTTGACATACCATCCTTCTTTTACACAAGAAGCATCTGGGCTCCCCATGGCGATCCACTAGTACGAATAAATCCCTTGGTTAAGGGTTCTTGAATCATCTTGTACAGGATCTCCAATTTTGATGGTGCCATTCTATAGGCTCTCTCTGATACTGGTGCCGTCCCTGGAATCAAACCAATAGTGAACTCTATCTTTCTCTCTGGCTGCATGCCTAGAAGCTCTTCGATAAATACGTCAAATTTTTTTTACTACAATGGAAAATTGAACTGATTCTGCTACTGCCATCCGCAAGACTGGTGGAGAAGGTTATACTTCGCCTCTGGAAAACAAAAACTCTTCTTCGTCGGAAATACCAAAAATAATCCTGCCAATATGGCAGTCTATTTGTGCGTAGTGATCCTTCAAACAATCCATTCCTAGGACCACATCGTAGTCGGCCATCAAAAATTCTATCAATCTAGCAGGGAACTCCCTACCGTTAACTACGATTCGACAAGAGGAAAAGACTCTATTTACTCCCACAAGACATTTACCAGTAAGTATATTGAGACTTACTGATAATGACTCGGGCTCCAGTCCTATCTGTGTTACGAATTGTGCAGATATAAATGAATGTGATGTACCTGAATCAAATAATACTGATGTTGGAAAAGAATTGACAAGAATGGTACTTGCCACAACCTTACCTGATGCAAATTCTTTTGCTACCGTCAAAGACATAACTTGACCTCGTCCTCTTGGTGCTGGTCCCCTCTGTTAGTAACCTCTTTTCCTGTTCTGAACTTGGGCTTGGGCCTGAGCATACAGTTGAGCCTGAGGCAGCAACGGCCTTGGAGGCTGGTACTGCTGCTGCGGCTGTACTGGTGCTGGTGCCCTAACCGATGGACTGGTTAGGGTTGATGAAGATGAATTGGCTCTATGCGGATATGACCTGATTCTGTGATCCGGTGCCCTATAAGCAAAGCACAATCCTTGTGCTCTAGACACTCTTAAACTATATTCCAGGCTTTCCACAATGAGAGCAGCCCATTACGGAAGATTGCTTTTGCTTCTGTTGCTGAGGGTACATTGGAGTCAAGTGCTGAACCGACAAAACTGTGGTTGCCCTCCTAGGTGCTCCAATAGTCAAAGTCCTAGCTGCCGGGGCTGGTACTAATGAATGAGATAACTTTCCATGAGGCCTCTTCCGTCCTCTAGCTCGATCTATTATCCTCTGAGAGGTATATTCATGCCTCCTATCTGTTCACAAAATAGCATCGAATGACTGGTGCTCAAACTGATCCACTGCTAGAATAATCTCTAGGTGGAGTCCCTGCAGGAATTACTGCACTCAGTCCAATTCGGTAGCTACCAAGGTGGGAGCAAACCGACTAAGTCTTAAAAACTCGGCCGCATAACCATCGATCGTCCTTCCCAACTGCTTGACGTTGCTAAACCTTGCCTGTAGATAATACCGAGCTACTGCATCAAAGTACTTTGTTTGAAACTTGTCACTGAATACCGTCCACAAGACAGGCATCACCAATCCAACTGCTTGTATCGTCCACCAGCTGTGGGCTAAGTCGAATAACTGTAGGCGCACAATGGCCACCTTCTCTTCCTTTGGAATCCTAGCTGCCTCCAAAATGACCTCTATATCCTGAAGACATGCGTCAAAAGCAATAGTATCTTTACTGCCGTCAAATAAAGGAGGGTTAGGTGCTTGAAGCATTTGACTGCATTATTCTCTTGATAACCAACTCTGCCCATAGCAACTTGTACTGTCTGCTACAGGGCATCACCTCGACGATCTTGTGACGAAAGTAAATCCCGAATGAGTCCCATCAGGCTCTATTGTCAGGATCTGCAGATTGGGCTGGCTGAACTAGTGACACTTATTCTCCGGAAGGCACGACTCGGGATGCTACCCCTGAGTGCTGGGTTTGGTCTCCAGGTTGCTGCTGGTTCACTTGCTGTTGCTGGTTTACTAGAGGTGCTCCTCCCGATTGATCGGTAGGAGCAGGAACAATGCCACTGAAGAAAATTACATGGAAAATAATAAGGAAGGACGATGATAGATCAAGGATATAATCATGCTATCAGGTCAAGAATTATGAAGATTAGAAGGCAGGAGTAGAAATCAAGGACGAATATTGATTGAGACATCTGTTCGGTAAAACCCTCACACATCTTGATTTACAAGACCTGCATGGGCTACCACTTAAACTGTGTCATACCCTAGAACCAAAATACTGGAGAGCGAGGGACAGACACAGCCAGCTACGTACATTGAAGTGCAACCTACCTCGCAATACGGTCATGGCTATCTAGATGCATGAGGGTTTATCTATAAGCCATCAGTCTCTTATGGTCAAGAACAAGCCTAATGTCTCAATCTCAAGCAAGAAATAAAATTTATAAGATGTTAGATCATCAGATATACACAAAGTAAGACGTCCCAAATATTACATATTAAGATGATCATGAAGCTAGTTATACAAAATATGAAGACTAGCAAGAGTAAAGTCATACATGATCAATCCTCGGATTTATCAATCATGTAACAACCTTTATGCAGACAGAAATTAAGTGGCAACACGAGCTAACACATGATCGGTGGCTAAACACCTCAAAAGAATAATTTACATTAAGTGGAAGAGCAAAATAAGAATTCCACTCGTTGCCACGGTTACTTCTAGTGATCACCATCTGACGGGAAGGCAGGTAGATCCTTGGGTGCTACTCCAAAATCTGGCCACACAAAACCAGCTAGGTCAGAACCCAGAAAAAGCAAGTGCCATAAGGGAGGCACCACTTAGGAACTAAAACCAGCATATAAAGAATAGGAAAACTGATAAAATAGCATAATTAAATAACATAAAAGATATGCTTTAAAGAATGTACTAGCTTTCATTAAGAAAATATGAGGTAGAATATCATTCTCAAGTTAATCATGAGACAATCATTCAGGCACGGCTAATCAAGTCCTATGGCTTGCTATCATTAGCTAACTTGGGTTATCACAGGCCTATTTACTAACAAGATGCAGTTGAGAGGTTCCTACAGTCATAAGCCCTGTAGACTATCCAGGTTATCCAGGCGAGGTTACAAGAGTTTATCAAGAATTAAGAGAATTATTAGGTGACTTGGAGTGAAACACATGACAGTGTATTGGAAATGCGCCCTACTCGACGGCAGGCTACAAGTCCACAGGTGTGGCCAGAATAACGGGATCGTCTGTAACTGAAAAATCTCTCTATATGAACTACTTGATCAATCTAGTTATTAACCTAGTCAGATTCATTATTAATCCCTGACCGCGGTAACTAGGAATCCATGTCCTAGACATGATATAAGACAGGACAGGTAGCTTGTACAGAAACAATCAAGGAAAATCGACTACGGAGTCAAGACAAGAGTTACACTTAGCAAGATAGGAATATTTATTGCAACAACAATCAAGATTATACATGTCATGTCAGGTTTACTTGTGTGAGCCCTTTTGACCAAAAATTTTATTTTATTATTTTAATTATTGTTATTATTTTCTTATTATTATTGTTATCCTTGTCATAATATATATATATGTATATATACCAAAAAGGGGATTTATGTAATAAACATGTAATTAGACCAAAAGGAGGATTAATTTTTATGCAATACTCACTTATAGGAAGGAGGGGAGTGGAAAACCTCAAATTCAAATCTAAATAGCAGATTTGAACGGCTAACTTCCTCATATCCATGCGACTTCAAAAGGCTTATTTGAATCAACTCTAAATCTTTGCTGATAACCTTCTCCATATTTGAATCAATCTGAAAACCCATCTATATATATACATAGGAGCATAGCCAAAATCTTCTCTTCCTAAAACCTAAGTTCAACTCTCCTCTTGCGCAACCTGGGACTTCCTCATATTGATTAGTTTACCTCAATTAACTGTCAAGAAGAAAGCCAGCAACAGGTAGCAATCTGTCTCCTAAATTATAATTCTCGATTATATACATTAAGTGTTTATGTTAATGATTAGAAAGAACTCTAGTGAAGGGAGAGATTTTGTTTTAGTTATATGACGACCAGTATGGTTTTTCGAAAAGAATCTATATAGGGAACCTACTAATGTCAGGTAGACATAAGGGTTATGGTTGTACCCACCTATCTGCCTCAGGGATGCCTACGATACTATTTCATGTATCATGCATTCAATAAGGTGAGAGTTCTCCATACTCATGATTTAGTAAAGCTCCATAGATGTTAACAAGTCTAGATGGGGGTTTCTCCTTATTAATCATTAAATACCACCATATGAGTTTTCCTCGGTATTCATTAGACGTTGACATATGAGATTTTCTTTGTATCCATTGGATACTGGCAGGTGGGTATAAGCCCAAGTGTAAGTCCCTGCATAGGTATAGGTGTTCCCGATGTACATAGTTGTAATGGATAACTGAGTATTGATAGGATGATTCAAACGGGGCAGGGTATTTATGAAGTTCTTCTTTGCAACTATATACTAGGAGGTATTGCAGCAATAAGAAATAGACTAAGGAAGGCTAGTGTCAAATCCTAGAAAGGTCATGAACACCCTGGGAGTACCTGACCTTGCAGAGTGTATCATGATACCTCTGAATCAGACCAAGTGTGGGACACCCTAATGTTCAGTATCCATACACGTAGAGTGACAGAATTGGCGTCCTAAGTAATAGATGGGTGCATGTTAAGAAGTGGGTTTTGGGTGTATCAGAGATATCTACAAATATGTGTTCCTGTGGGAGGGGTCAAAAATGAACCCTTGCCAACATTAGGAACATGCTCTTGAGCATATAGGGGTAACGATTGGCTAAACGTATCAGAGGCTAAGGGAGTAGACTTGGGGTATCTGTGTCAACACAGTTTGGGGACCCATAGATTCAAAGTTAATAGGGAACAAAGACCATACATCAACTATATATGATAAATAAACAAAAGGAGACTAGAAGTATGTTAGGCACATATCTAATGGACAGGATAGGGAAGCAAAGCAGGGTGCAGTCATCTAAACGAGGATACTGTATATATGAGAATCTTGTAGACTTAGATGAGGCAATGGGTAGGTGCTATTGTCCCTGTACAGGACAGTTAGACTATAGGGGTTGGAGAGAGGTCTGTCCATGTCTATAGATATTTGGGAGAAGGCAGTATAGGAGTAATGTCTTATAGATAATACCTATAGGCCCAAGCGAAGTAACTGACCCAAGTATGTAGGAATCAACCAAGTTTTCATTTCTGATGTACACATGAGTACATCTAAGTACCTTGAATTCCTGGGGTATTCGGATACAGAGGGTGCCAATTGTGATAGAAATAGAAATAAATCTGAATCCCTGGCCAAATATCTATGTCAATTAGGCTTATAGTAGTAGTCAATTGTTGTGTACCTATGGCAGACCCCATGTGCATATTTGCTACCAAGGAGTCAATGAGATAGTTGATTTAGAAAAGAGAGTGACAAGGCTGGGTTGTGTATGTGTGTTAGGATATGCAAACACATGTTGCTATGACTCTGTGAGCAACATTTATATCTGTTGTAGACAACAACAGTTTTAACACACATGACAACTAGATAGTACAAAGGGTACATCCTAGGTGTACCAGAGCTAGAATACCCCAGTAGGAATGTTATGTAAGTGTAGACAGGGTAATACTCTGCCATGGTATATAGCAGCAATACAATTGGGACAGGGGGAAGACTCCTTGGATAGGCTTACCTTACCATATCAGTCACACTACTAGTAGGACCCTGTCTAAAGACATTACTGATGCTAATTAGGTTTAGGTATAGGCTACAGTTGGTCAGGAAACGAGTTAGAGTATGAGGATTCAAAAACCAAAGTACATACCCCAACCCAAGTACTGTTACAAGTATGTAGGTGCCTATAGGATCTAGAGGCATATGATGTATATGGTGTCAAAAGTCCAAGTGAGGAGCAGATATATGTAGGCAAGGAATGTATATTATTTAGATATAACTTAAGTATGAGGATGAGGTTACGAGAGTATCAGATGTGGGATGTACTAGGACACTGGGAGTCACACACCAGGGTATTAATCCACATTCTAAAGTAGTGGTTAGCATTAATTCTAAAGGACATATATCTGTGAATAGGAATACCATATGAGTGGCTATAAAAGAAACTATATAGGGTCAGAACCCTAGTAGCAGAAGTTGCCTAGCAGTATAAAATTGTACATGCTGATACATGTATATGTCTCCTGTGGGAGGTAACAACAATGTAGGTATCAGAGAATTCAAGTAAAGCCTCAAAATCAGTAGAAGACAGGACAGGTAGATAGGTATACAACTCTAGATTGGAATTTAGGATATTAACCAAGTAGCAACATGTAAGGTTAAGGAGAGGATTTCACATAGGCATACCCAAGGGTCATAGTTTGATTATTGCAAGGGGTGTGTCCCTGTTTCAAATTCTGGGAACATACCTAGGAGTACCATGGGTGACAAACAGATATCAATAGATGGCATACCAAAGGTAACCTATGGCAAGACAATCCCCTATAGTTCAATTACATATAGGCATTAGCAGTAGGTAATATGGTCCAGTGTAGTGCCTAGGGATGCACCATATAGGATAAATGTCTAGAAGAACATGTGTAAGCAGTAGGTTCCATAAGGATATCATGAGTAGTGGTACAACATCAAGTTACTAAATATGTGAAGACTCATACTATAGTTATAGGTTGCTAACAAATTGGAACAGATAACTTAGGCCACTCATTAAACAAGATAATAATGTATGGCTTAATTTATACAAATATCATGTATTTATCTTTATAAAATATCAAAACAGGTCACTTGGACTCAAGCCTGGCACACCTGTACCCGTAGCTCAGGACCACAGGCAAGTGCACTTTCTGATTTACTTCCAATTCTGATAGTTTTGTGTTGTACATACTATACATATGTCCCCTACTTGATGACACGATGGACACACGAGATAGTATCATGGACCCCTACTTATTATATTCTTATTTTATCTTATCTTGTGGTTCGTGACTTGTTTGGGTTCATGTATACTGGTCGGGAGGGAAAATATCTTAGTAGACGTGTGAACTATCCACTCCATCCCAAAATGTCTGATCTTGACTGATAGCAGCTGCACACGACACGTGCAGGGTACCGTATTTACCCCTTAGCCGTTCACAAGTCGAAAAGGATATTTCAACACACTTAGATAGTTGTCTTTTATTATTTCTTTAACATTTCACCACTTGCCATGCCACCATGCTTTTACATTCTTTTTAGTTGGCATACCATGTTCTGCGATTCATGCTTTCATTCTAGATATACCATATCATCAGCTTACCTTCTAGTTTCTTTCACATATGTTATTTTCATGTACTATCGAATCTATTATGTTGTAGATAGCTTTTTAATTTGTGTGCTTGTTCTATTTCTGACTGGAAAACCAACATTTTTAGGTGATGAGTTGGAGGATTTCTGTACCACATATTATGAGCATACTGCAGATCCTAATTTTGGCGTACATGACGAACTGGAGGCTGATTTTGCGGAGTTACCTGCCACAGATGGCTTTTAGTAGACTTTATTTAGTATTCTCACAGATTTGTTTCAGTTTGAGAATTTTAGATATTATTTCTATTTTGAGGTTCATGAGTGGATTATCGATGTTCGCTTAGCAGATTTTATTTTCTTTGGAGACTATGTCACTTTGGTTCGTTTTGATATATTTTGGAGTTTTGTCAGATCATTTATTATCCTTCCCTCCAATCTGTGGTTATTTTATAAAATTTATCTTGTCTTGATCTTAACTGCGATGTGGTTTATATTATGCAAATATATATAAACTGCATGGTTGTTTTTATAAATGTGGAGATGACTAGACAGCGTACTACCGCCGACTCTGCGGCATAGGCTGGACGTACCATGGCTCTTGCCCAAATACTGGGTGCGGGTCGTGACATATTTTTATGGTGGCCCATGCAGGTCAAATTTTGTAAAAACTGCGAAACTCACGGTAGTAGTCAACTTAGATGTACTACTGCGGGCCTGCGAATAAGATTAGATTTAAGGACCATCTCAACATGTTATAAACCGTTATTGACTTTCCTATTTGATTTTAATTACTCCTTTGATCTGCATCCTGTTTGAATCTTCATACTAACTAACGATTTTTCTTTTGTGGCAGTTAGATGGATTCTCAAGGCAGAAACACCGCTCCCTTGAACACCTAAGCAACTGTCGTCGGGTCTTCCACGAATGGAACCCCACCGACCCACGGAGGCCAGTTCACCTATCTGGGTGAGATGCCACAACCACAGACTTCAAGATTTTACGGAGATGACATTCCACCACCTTTCCAGTTCCCTTCGCCAACTCCGCCACCAGCACAGTTTCCTCCACCAGCACCCGTCCAGCATCCAGCACTAGTTCTGTCTCCAGCACCTACGCTGTACAACATTACGCTCCTTGGAATCTTCCAGCAGCTTATCACTACCCAGACGGAGCAAGCCAACGCCTTCCGTGACACCTTGTGGGAGGCTTTTCAGACTAGGGAGGCTCCCCCTCTACGCCCCGAAACTTCCAAGAATTTCATGGACCTTAGGCTCAGGGAATTCAAAGGAATGGAAGGGATCCTCTACGCAGATGATTGGTTAGAGAACATGGATCACAATCTCCGGATGGCTCGAATTCATGAAGACAAGAAGGTCGAGGCAGCTAGCATGCAGCTCTATGACATCGCCTGTACGTGGTATAGGGACGAGCCTCGATTCACCGTGCCAGATGTGAGTTGAAAAGAATTTAAGGAGCCGTTCAAGATGAAGTTCTACCCCGACACGGCCAGAGAAGAGTTAGAAAATGAGTTCGAGTGCCTGGAGCAGGGCAACCTCTCCATCGACGATTACACCGTCGAGTTCTTCCGTCTCAGTCGCTTCGTAGATGCCTTGACCCCTGCAGCCAAAGCCATGAAGTTCAGAAAGGGGCTATCATATTAAATTTGTATAGCCATCGCCACCAGCCAGGCCACCACATATGAAAGAATCTTGAAGGTTGTACAGGACGTAGAGAAGGAGCTGAAGCGCAAGCAAAAAAGAGATATAGACGCATACGAAGGAGGCAATAGCCAGTCAGGATCGACAAAGTGGTCTAATGCTCCAGGGAAGACTTTGGCACAGCAGCAGCCACAGTCCCGTTTCCAGCAGCAGTACTAGCCTCCAGTTAGAGTCCCTACCTTCTAGCAGAATCAGTCGAGACAGCCAACTCCCACCTGCGGCCACTGTAGGAAGTCGCGACATACGTGGGAGGTGTGTAGGAGATGACTTGGAGTATACCTATTTTATGGTTCGAGCACACATTAGATGAAGGAGTATCCTGCGACACAGATTCGTGCAGCACAAGGGATAGCTCCTACCCCGGGAGCACCGACGAAGCCCACGATATCCCAACAGCAGAGACAGCCCCTGCCCATACTGCAGCAGCACTTCGTCCAACACCAGCAACAGGGCAGAGCTTATGCCATGGTGGCCGAGGAGACGTTGGCATCTCCAAACGTAATAGTAGGTTCTGTTCTCCGTGAGTCCTTTTCAGCTATTGCTTTATTCAATTCTGGCGGCAGTCATTGTCACACCCCGATCCTAGAGGATCGAAAACTAGCCACTGGGCGTGATGCCGTACAAGTCTTGATTGCACTTGTACAAGGCAAAACTATTACAGTTCCTGGTATTTCTCAGAAAATATCGACAACACAGCAAAACCAAACAGATAAATTAAAGTCACACAAGATATTGAAGAAATGTATCTCTTTATTGATAATCATAATGGATTACAAGACTTGCAGCAAAAATACAGAGTTTACAGCTGATTACAAGACCTTTGAATAGCCAACTGAATGTATACACTTGCCCTTTAGGCTACAACTGAATATACCAACTTTTTTACAATGAACTTGCCAATTTGGCTACAATCTCACTGGTACAACTGAGTTACACTATTCTATACATTATGTCCCGTATAGCAGAAGACATCATCTTGAAAGAAGAGCTTTTGCACACCCATCCGAATCATCTATGCCAAGTACTGATCAAACGATATTCCCCATACGTAAGCACCTGAAATATTGCCCACAACGTGGGTCAGTACATCATCAATGTACTAGCGAGCGGTGCTGGCCCAACTCACCTAAGAAGACAACACTAAGTAATCATGTTACAGAATATTATTAACGGTGGTCTTTCTCGTTGCCTTAGGGTCAATTTCATATTCATAGCTAACAAGAAGTAAAGCATGCAAATCTCATAGCCAACATAATTTAAAGCATACAATTATCACCCTTTGGTAATTCTTACCCACGGTCGTGTAGCCATCCCTGTATATTTATAATACTTACTCAGCCTATACAAGACATTGTTAGAAACAATATCATTATTCAATATAAATATCACCATTCAGGTAATTCTTACCAACAGTCGACATCCTTCCCTGTATTTGAGTAATAACTTAATCTACCTGTATAAGACATCATTAGCACTAGACCTATCTATATGAAGGTCACTGGCGACACGCTATCTTGGACCATCTTACAGGTATACAATGCCCCTTACAGTGCGGGTAGCTAGCCCCACTGAAGGTCTCGTATACCATGCTACTACTTCAGCACTGCTACTACTTCAGCATTGGTTCCCCCCAGGACGAACCGGTTTCCAAGGCCCAGGAATACCGTTCGAGGAACCACCTTGTCGACAAGTTGTCCATGACCATGCAACTATATGCAACTTATCTATAAAGAAATATATATTTGCCATTAAAATCTTTTTATTGCAATTTCAATTACAAACAGAACAGTATTACAATGTAGGACTTAGATGTAGTCCTTGGAGAACACTTTTGTTTATCTGGGTCCCTGTGTCGATGGAGCGAGTGGTAATGTGTTGACTCCGTTGACGATCTGACGACGGTTCTCGGTTCTCTGAAGGTCTGAGTTGCTCTAGGTGCTGGAGTTTACAGATGGAAAGAAGACGTTGAGTGTCTCTTCTGATCTTGGTGGATGATAACTCTGATGCCTTTTTCTGTCTGTGTACGTATGTATATTATGTGTTCCGTAAGAAGGAAATGATCCCTCTATTTATAGTTTGCAGGCTGGCTGCTCATGCACGTATATGTAGGATGCGCCTATACGTAGGGATGCCACGTGGTTGAAGCTGTGGGAGGCGCATAGATGATGAACCATCATTTGTGGGTTGAATCCTTTATGCTGCATTTGTGAGGTGACACGTAACAGGGGAGAGAATCTTTCAGTTGCTGAGGTCTTGGGTGATTAGCACCCCTTCATAGGCTGAATTGAGTCAAAGGACATATGGCGCATGCCCGTTGCTTAAAGATCTCAGATTTAGTGGAGAGTGATCTGATAGGATGTGCCTGGGATTTGACGCATGAGAAGACTTTGGCTCACAACCTTCAGGAGTCATGAACCAGTCTGGGCGCACAACTTTTGAGGCGCATGCGAGTCTTCCGGCGCATGGCCGCTGAGGCGCATACGAGTGGTTGGTCGGCCACATGGATCATAACCGTCGGAGGAAAGTAATGATGATGATGATGTCAGCGATGCTTCATCTTTTGAAAAAGCTGCTAACTGTCCAGTTCTCGGGGGATGTGCTGCCAACTTTGTTACTTGAGCATTAATTGCTTGATAGGTGACGAGCCGAAATGGTTAGGATGTATGGATCTGTGCTCTGTTGGGCGCATCCTTACGGGGCACTTTGGAACTGACGGGCGCGTCTGTATGATGCGCGGTGTCTGACCGGCGTATCCTTTTGCATGACGTGCCTTTATTAGTCCGACTTTTGCGTTCTTTAAGTGCTTTAAATAGCCGTTTTGACTTGGCCGAATTCGAAGCGTCAGGTTCATCAACATAAATGCAAATTCATTGTGCGGGTTTCGGAGAGCCTGCCACTTTGCGTATGGGTTTGATTTGTTCGGCCTATAAATAGTGGCAATGAGAGAGTTTGCTTCTCGTTCTCTCACGTCTTCCCGAATGAACTTATTTGCTCGAGCACATTCTGTTGACAAGATGCTCCCGAGGGTGAAGATGCGACGACTTGTCTTTGTTCATGCTCGTGAAGGTGACTGTTACATCCAAAAGTCGGAGTCGAGGGCTTCTGAGACAGGCGGAAGGTGCCTGTTGCATCCAATGATCGGGATGCTCGAGCCCTGTCTCCGTTATGCTGGAAGAGCCACAGATCAGAATTGTAGTACTCCTATCTTCCTTGGGCTTTGGAGAGCTCTACCTCCTATAAGAGTGGTGTATTGTCTATTCTGGTTGTGTTGAAAGCTGCTCCTTTAGCCTCAGAATTGCGGTGCTCTCCTCTTTCTTAGGCTTTAGAGAGCTCTTCCTCCAGCTAGGGTGGGGTTGATCGCCCACTCCTATTCTGCTCAATAAATGCTTCATTAGTCGAAGTATTTGATCGGGTCCTGAGACGCTGGAGAGATAAGCCTGACTGAAACGCTGAAGGCTGTGCCTGACTGAGACGCTGAAGAGATACACCTGACTAAGACGCTGAAGTGATGCGCCTGACTGATGATACGCCTGGTGGGAGGTGCATGGCAGTTTGCTGTGCCTGGCTGTAGTCTTAGGATCTTTTTTTTTTGTAGAAGTTCTCCTTTGTAAAGCCTTTCTTTAGACATGTAAAAGACTTTTACAAAAAAAATCTTCTTTTGCTGTCTATACTTTTGCTATCTTGCTGTGCCAAGCACTTCGTTTGAGTTCCCTGGCGCATGTTCTGAGTAGTATTTGAGCGCATAGGAATTCTGGCATATAAATGCGCCCTGAAATTCTATGCTTCTACAAGACCCCCTTCGAAGTTTTTAAAACTTTTTGTCAAGTTTTGGAATACTTTGAATAAGAAGCATGGGGATGTCTTCAACGGGGCGCATGACTGTTCGGGCGCATGATTACTCCGTGCATCAGTGATGGGGTGCATGCTCCTCTCTGTTAATACAACTTTTTAGATTATCTGCAGTTATCATTGTGCAGAACCCCAAGCAGTGGCTGACGTCACTCTTTATCGGTTTTCGCGTATACCCAAGCCTATAAATAGGCATTTTGATGGAGAAAGATAGTTCTTCTTCTCTTTTGCTTTCTTTTTCTTTAGAGTTCTTCTTTCAAAAAACCCTAACTTCTTTTTCTTTCACGAGATGGCCCCCAAAACTCCTCGCGGTGGTGCTGGTCGAGGACGAGGCAAAAGAAAAGAGCCTGTGGAGGCTGCTGCGGATGATGTCCCCCGGCCGCCCGTCGACGTTCGGTCGACGATGATTGGTGGGTTTCATCATTCCTTACCTGATGATGTGCTGAAGTTTTTCTGCCGACGCGCATGGGTTTAGGCCCTGATTATGTGCCGAGGCTTCACTGCAGACGCGCATGGGTTTAGACCCTGATGATGCGCCGAAGCTTCACTGTTGACGCATATGGGTTTAGACCCTGATGATGTGCCGAAGCTTCACTGCTGACACGCATAGGTTTAGACCCTGATGATGCGCTAAAGCTTCACTACTGACGCGTATGGGTTTAGACCCTGATGATGCGCCGAAGCTTCACTGCTGACGCGCATGGGTTTAGACCCTGATGATGCGCTGAAGCTTCTTTTCAGATGCGCCTGAGCCTTGGTTCCGGGTTTGCGCTTCTGATGAGAATGTGGCTCAGATTCTTTTGCTGTTTCTAATATATCTGAGTCTTTGCCTTCTTTTGCTGACCACCAGTGTCGAGGACCGTCTCGCTCTTGAATGAAGTGCTTCTAGACGCTGCCCTCTGTCAGATGTGAGTAGATTATAACGAGGAGGTGATAAATCCTGCCCAAGATGCTATTATGCTAGATCAGCCTCCCGAGAGAATGACCCAAATCTGAGAACAACAGCATGGGTTCCTCCAACGGATGATGGAGCATGGCATTTTGAAATATGCCATTTCTGATAATGTGACTTTCTTGAAGCCTGAGTTCCTGTTTGGGGACCGTCTTACTTCTACTGAAGCAAAGGTGTTAAAGATCAAAGAAGATTGGTTCTTTACAGCAAGAGGGGTGCACATGACTGTTAAGCAACTTGAGCGTCAATGGCCTTTGACGGCTTTCTGTCGTCTTGCTTCCAAGAGGAGGATGTCTTGGGAGCTAACCCCGTCTCAGGGGGGAGCGGTGGCAGGCACCATCAAGATCGACGCTACCTCCAATCAGAGGGATACTTTGGCCGCCACCCGGGCTGGGCCTTCCTTCACTTGGCGGACTCTGCATCCTGGAAGCATTTACAATGACGTCCCTACCAACACTTTTGCTTTTGGCATTTCGACTTTTGCAAATCGTATGCTGTCGTTGAAGCGGTCATACCCGAAAGGTAAATTTCAGGTAGAGGGTTGGTGTCACTATGTCTCCAAGTAGGACAGGCTGACGCTCTGGGTTCTCACAAAGTTCCAGACTGAACTCAGGGAAATTGGGCTGACTGCCGTAATTCGTGCCACCTAGGCAGGAATCGACATTAACAGGCATATGTTCCTCGCGCTCCTGGAAATGTTTAATACCCAGACCGGGACCTTCTTCACTCCGGTGGTAGAGCTGGGATTCGTGCTTTATAAAATGTACGAGGTGTCGAGGCTTCCTTTGGGATCATAACCCTATGAGGAATACTTTTCGACCAATGAGGAGTTCCAAGTCCTGGGGGACAAAGAAGAGGAGATGATGGCCGACTTCAAGGAAGTGGCGAGTCATCACTATTATGTGCAAAAGAGGGATAAGGGTGGGTCACAGCCTCATGTGACTGCTTGGAGGGATTCTTTGAGCAGGACAAGGAAAATCCCTCTCAGTTCACAACTCCGCTAGCTCATTCCAGTACCGCGGTGCTCTCTGAAATGAGCAGGCTAAATGAGAAGAGTCCCCAGAAAAATGAGGACCGACAGTCGGACGAACGCTTCTATAGCTGTTTCTGGCACCTTACTCATCGGATGTCGTCCAAAGTAGTGTTGGCTGCTTATATCATGATTTGGCTCCGTAATTACGTCTTTTCGGGTGGGTCAGGCTCTGTGGAGAGGGTGACCCGGAACCTAATCCTGCCAGCTGTGAAGTTGGTTTTTGGCCATCTCATGGCTCTACTCCCCGTGATGGTGTGTAAACTGCTGCGAGACTTACGAGAATTTACGGGTAATGTCGTTCATGAACGAGGTAAGAATGACAACTTTTCCCGTGCCGAACTGCCATTTCATTATTTGATAGGGTGGTTAATTTTGCACCATCCCAACGTGATGAGCCCGGGCCCGGAAGAAGACCACAAGGCCGGAGATGCATTCCTCCGCCGTTTCTACCAGAGGAAGTGGTTGCATACTGGTGTTCCTGTTTGCAGGAAAGTCTTATCCCACCTTCATGGGTGGGAGATCACCAAAGTTGGTCCCGTCTTTTTGGGTTTTGAGGCCAACGAAAACTTAACAGATTCGGGTGAAGATGCCACAATTCTGCCTCCATGGGGATTTCGCTGGTTGCAAAGCATCCGACCGTCCCATCTGGTGTATCGGAATAGAAACCAGTGTTACCTGGAACCATATTTGCCGAACCGTTTTGCACGACAAATCGGCTATGCTCAGTTGATGTTGGAGAACCCCAGTACTAACGTAGGGTATACTGGAAGTTTGCTGGACGGTGCATGAGCTTGGCATTACTACAATGCTGGATGCACTAGAGTTCGCTTTACGCTGCCAGTTCAGAATTCGCGGCCGCCGATTTTTTTTTCGACCGCCAAATTTTACAGTGCCATGAACGCCGTACCCCCTGGATATAATAGGAAGACCAGTTTCGTTGTCGGCACCCAGTTAGAGGCGACTGGGAACCTGTTGGCGAAGGCTCGGTCATATCACCCGCCAGAGGCGGGTTATCGAGATACCCCTGCTGTATCTACGGGGGGTCAGACAGAGCCCTCGACCGATCAACCGAAGAGACGTGCTGATACAGAGGCTGGCTCTTCTGCACCGAAAAGACAGAGGAAGGCGATGTCACCGGCAGTGTCAATAGACTCAGCTCTTGTGGAGGTAAGGATGTCCCACATAGTCTGGTTAGTTCTACCATTTTTGTGACATATGCTTTCTTTTTGTAGAAGCCGCTGAAAAGGAGACCCCGAACTCCAAAATCGGGTGCTAGCAGACCAAAGGAGGTGGCGGGATCATCTGAAGAGCACATTCTGCCGATTGTGATGTCTCCCGTGGAGGAGAATTCGGACGATGTCGTTCCTGCAGAGATTTTAGTATCTCCAGATTATGTTAGAAAGGAAGCTGAGGATACAGCAGTTTCCAGGAGGGTGCATGCCGCCGTGGGGGCCTCTGGCATTGAGGACCCAGCAGATACGGAGCTTGCAGATGAGGAAGTGGAGTGGAGTTCGTCCTCTTCAGATGACGTTCCTCCAGAGATGAGTGAGCCTGTTGCAGGAGCAACAGACATTGTTGAAACAGAGGAGAGGGCTGATTCCCCTCCTTGTCATGATCATGGGAGGTTGGCTGCAGCGTTGCCGAGCCCTACCCCAGACTCAGCCGTGGAGGCTGAGGTGGCTGCTGACCGGGAGGTAGCGACAGATTCTATCCCCGTGGAGGGATTCAGTGAGGAAGATGAGACTCATTTGCCGAACCTGACTCCAGGAGATCCGAGTTAGGAAACAAGTACTGATCTCGCTGTTTTGCCAGAGGGGGAAGGTATCGTACGGCCTGTTGATAGTATGTTGGAGACGGAGGAGATAGCCCCTGACGTCGGTGGTCCCTTCGAGCTTGAGAAAGATAAGGGTTTGCTGGAACCTCCTGTTGTTCCTTCTACTTGGTGTACGATATCGACGCCCCTCTCGGCTCCTTCAGCTCTCTTGGCTCCTCGGGCCAGTGGCGAAGTTCAAGCCCCTGTTGAGGAAGAGTCCGTTGATGCCGAGGTTTCAGCCTCGTAGATTAAAGTCGGTGGGTCCTCTTCAGGCCCGCCGTCTATCACAGTACCTCTTGCAACTCCTGCCATGACACCTCAAGTGCTGGCTGATGCAGATAAGTACATTCAGTTTGTTGTTGAAGCTGTATATAAGATGCTGCAGAAGGGCGTATCAACGGTGCTGAATACAAAGAAGAGTTTTGCGACAGCGAAAGTCATGGCGCTCTCTTCCATTGGTTTGATACGTTTGCACCGTGGCCATGATCACATGGCTGTAATTCTGGAGGAGTCGGTGGTTGAGCTAGACCAGCGTCTTTCTGAACTGCAAAGTATCCAGCGGAATGACTTTTCTGTTCTGATAGAAGCAGAACAGAAGAAGTTGATAGCTGAGGTTGAGTCATCTTATAAGGCCACGGTGGCCATCTGGGACGGCGAGGTGGCCGCTGCTGAGGCTGCAGTAGAGAGACTGTCTCAATCCACATAGGAGCAGGTGGAGCTGCGGGCCTCATTGGAGGCAAGTATAGCGGAGGTTACTGCCAGGATTCGCCTCTTAGAAGACCAGAGGGCCCAACTTATGTTAGATCTCGAGCGGGCCCAGGCTGAGCACATCTCGTCCAAGGAGGAAGAGGCAGTTGTTACTCGCCATATTCTTTCTCTGACTCACCAACGACAGGAGTTGGACGCCAAGCATGAGAACGATACGGCTCCCGAGGCTGTGGAGATGATACGACAGGAAGCTGAACACCGGGTCCTGGCGACTGTAGAGACCCGGGCTGCAGACTTGAGGTGTCAGATCGAAGAGCTGTCCGTCAATCCCAATGATGCCTAGGGAATTGTAGTCTTCTCTCTCTTTTTTATATGCTGAGGATGTAATATTTTACTTTTTAGATGAAAAATAAAGAATTTTATGGTGTGTTCATCTTTTGTTGTCATGAACCTATGATTTGTGTGGACCTATTATCTTTTGCGCACATTGGTTGTTAGGTACAGATAATAAGTTTGAGAGAACCGACATATTTGCTCAGAGGTAATGTGGACGTAGCAAATATGGGGTTCAAATGTCGTAATCTTCCTACTCAGAGGTGTTATGGACGTGGTAGGAGTGACTCTGGGGAGATACGCGGAACTACTCAGAGGTAATATGGACATGGAAGTTCTACGATCGATGTACGGCAACACAGGGGTTGTCTGTACGGGATGTTTACTCAGAGGTAATGTGGACGTGGTAAACATGATGGATAGCGTAGTCTTACGGAGCATAAGATTCCGCTTTGTAGGGTATAGAGGAGCAACTCAGAGGTAGTGTGGACGTGGTTGTCCTTCTACTGGAGATAGAATGCAATGGAACAACTGGGTTCTGAAAGCATAGGATTTTTGTGAAAGGGAGGTGTATGTGAGCTCTGATGATCAGGTCCATTGACTCCCTTGCTAGATAGAGGTGGAAGTACATATATGAAAGATGTCAAGAGTAGTACTTCTTTAGGAACTTGCCGTTGATGGGCATCATGAACAAGTTCCCGTTTGATCGGACGAGGCGGTAAGCACCGTTTGAGTATACCGTCTCTATGATGAAAGGTCCCTCCCATTTGGGCTCAAACGTTTTTGGTATTTTGTGAGTCGACACCATCGGCCTCCTGACTGCCAGAACTAGGTCGCCTACTTGGAAAGTCCTCTGCTTGACCTTCTTGTTGAAAGCCTGTGATATACGGGCTTGATAGAGTTCGATGCGCTGTTAAGTTAGGAGACGTTTTTCGTCAAGTGGCTCCAATTCTCGCAGACGGCAACGTTGATTGTCTTCTTCTGTTAGTTGATTTTTGATCGCTACACGGAGTGAGGGTATCTGGATCTCGAGAGGCAGTATCGCTTCGCTCCCGTAGGCTAAGGAGAACGGGGTGTTACCCGTCGGGGTTCGTACCGTTGTACGGTAGGCCCAAAGACATTCGTCGAGCTTTTCGTCCCAGTCGCATTTTTTAGATGACACGACCTTTTTGAGTAGCTTGACGATAGTCTTGTTAAAAGCCTCGGCCAATCCGTTTGCTGCCGGATTGTAGGCGGTTGATGCCATGTTCTGAATGCAGTTCTTGTCACAGAATCTGCTGAAAACATGGCTGATGAACTGTGGACCATTGTCATGGATAATCCTATGGGATACCCCGAAACGGTAGATGACATGATGCTTGATGAAACTGATCACCCTAGAGCTTTTCACTTCCGCCAGTAGAACTGCTTCTGCCTATTTGGAGATGTAGTCAGTGATAGCTAGGATGAAGCGGTGTCCCCTCGATGAAGGAGGGGTGATAGGTCCCACAATGTCCATGCCCCAAGCTTCAAAGGGTCAGGAGGCGACCGTAGGATGTAGTGGTTCAGATGGTGTATGGATGAAGTCGGTATGAAGCTAGCAAGCATGGCACTTTTTAGCGTAGTCAATGGCGTCAGCTGCCATGGTTGGCCAGCAGTAACCTATACGTCGCAGTCGATCCTGCAACTTAGGCCCAGGTTGATGAGCCCCGCAAGTTCCGTCATGAGCTTCTCGAAGGGCTTCGGCTGCTTCTTCATTAGACAGGCATCGAAGGAAATGTCTATCTTAGGAGCGTCGGTACAACACTTTAGTAGCTGTATCATAGTAGAATCGAAAGAAACGCCTCCTGACTGAGATGGCTTCTTTCGGGTCTTCTGGAAGAATTTTGTAGACAGCGAAGTCGATGAACGGGAACCTCCAGTCTCGGACATTAACACTAGCACTTATTGTCATAGCATGGGCCATTTATGAGCGTAGGTTATTTTTAGGATAGACCAAGTCTCGACCAACTATCGTGACGTAGTGTTGAGTCCCGAGGGGTGCTGCCAATGAGGCTGCAAGGCCAGCCAGGGCGTCAGCCTCCAGGTTTTGTAACCGAGGTACGTGTTCTATGAAGAACTTGGTGAAGGTTGAAATAATGTTCAATGCAACATCATGGTAAGGAACCAGATCTTCATGGCGAACTTCATATTGCCCTCTGATCTGGTTAACGACGAGTTTTGAGTCGCCGTAGGCTTCCAGATGATCTGTCCCCAGCTGTTGCGCCATCTGGAGTCCTATGATGAGAGCATTGTACTCAGCAACATTGTTGGAGCACGACTTCGAAAGGGAGTAAGCACGCTGGATGACCAGCTGATCGGGGAAGACTAAGACTACCCCCACTCCGGCGATGATTTGGCCTTTGGGGCCTGTTCTTGAAGCGCCATCGAAAAATATCCGCCAGACGGAGCTTTCTTCGGTAACATTTGATTCTTGGACCTCATCCGGGATGTCTTCATAGAGTCTGGAGGACTCTGGGATAGGGTGCTTGGCTAAAAAGTCGGCCAGAGCTTGACCCTTGACGACTTTTTGTTGGACGAATACCATGTTGTATGGCGTCAACAGGATCATCCATGTAGCTAGCGGGGAGTTCAATGATCCTGGCTTCGTCAAGAGGACCCTGAGCGGATTGACTCGGGAGATGACATGAATTATCTGGCCCGAGACATAATGGCGAGTCTTCTGGATGGCGAACACCAAAGCCAAACACTCCTTTTCAACGGGGTTGTACCGGTGTTCGGCCCCGATCAGTATCCTATTGAGGTAGTAGATAGCATTCTCGTAGCCTGCATCGCTGTTCTGAGCCAGCAGAGTGCCGAGGGAATGATCCATGGCACGGACGTGGAGGAGAAATGGTTTGCCTTCGACGGGTGCCACCAGGACTGGCGGGCTCGTCAAGTAAGCCTTGATATCATTGAAAGCTTTCTGGCATTCCTCTGTCCAGACGTAGGAGACTCCCTTCTTCATGAGCTGGGTGAAGGGTTGACAATTTCTGAAAAGGTTTGCTATAAAACTTCGGATGTATGCAAGATGCCCTTCCAGGCCTCGAAGTTCTTGGAGATTCCTTGGAGGGTCCATGTCAAGGATGGCTTTGGTCTTCTCGGGATCGACATGAATGCCTTTCACCGTGATAATAAAGCCCAAGAACTTTTTGCTAGAAACCCCAAGGAAGGATTTAGCGGGGTTCATCTTGAGTTGGTGCGCTCGCATGAGATCGAAGATTATCTTTAGGTCTTGTAGGTAATCACCTCTAAGACGGCTCTTGACAGCGATATCATCAACATAGCATTCGACTGTTTTGCGTAGATGTTGATGGAAGATGGTACTCATAGCTCGTTGGTATGTAGCACCAGCGTTCTTCAAGCCAAAGGGCATCACCGTGTAGCAGAAAACCCCTTTCGGTGTCCTGAATGACATGTGATTTGCGTCATCGGGGAGCATTTTGATTTGGTTGTAGCCCGAATACCTGTCCATGAAAGACATGCATTCGAAGCCACATGTATTATCGATCATTACATCAGTGATCGGAAGTAGGAATTCGTCTTTCGGGCAATCAGCATTGAGATCTCTGAAGTTGATGCAGACCCGTATCTTCCCATTCTTTTTTGTGACAGGGACGACGTTGGCCACCCAATCCGGGTGTTGTTCTTCACGGATAAACCCGCTGGTCAGGAGTTTGTCCACTTCTTGATCGATAGCGTTCATGACGTCAGGACGAAAACATCGTTGTTGCTGCTTTATAGGCTTGGCATCAGGTAAGATGTTAGGCCTATGCATTACGATCTGGGGATCAAGTCCCGACATATCTTCGTAGCTCCAGGCAAAGACGTCGATATATTCTTTAGCCAGTCGGACTAAAGATTCCAGGTTTGGTCCCTTTAGACTCTTGCTGATGAAGATGGATTTGGAAGAAGATCCATCCCCAAGGTCGATCTGCTCGACTTCGTCTTCGGAAGGGGTTCGCGTAATTCAAAACGAAAATCCCACTGCGCTCCTAGGCGTTGAGCCCAAGGTTCTTCCTCGAAGAATTCCGGCGTTTGGTCTTCACCTTCATCCTCTTGAGATTGTGCAGATGCCATGTTGACTAATAGCACTTTCTTGAAGACTGAGCCGATACTGGTATCGGAATCCCAAGTTGATGCTTCGGACGAATAAGAATGTTCTACTTCTTCTGCCTCCGAACTCTCTGGAGTTGCTGGTGGCCTGACATAGCCCACCCCCCGTCGAGTTCGATGATAGTAGTCCTGCGGCTTTCCTTTAGGTGTTAGGAGCCGGAGAGGAAGACGTCGACCCTTGCCGTAGTTCAGGCCTTTGTTGTTTTTTAGATCGTAACCCATCTTTTGGATGAGGTACTTTGCCTTGTCCGTGTACCGATAGACTTGTATTCTACCGGTATCTGGTTATTGCTCGAGTGGCGGGAGGTCTTGATGACGCTCGACTTTGTCGAAGATGATGGATTCTTCGTCTCGATTCCGCGGTGGGACTACGAAACAGACCCCTTGGGACGGGACTACTCGATTTACATGATTGACGGTCGTTATTTGTGTTTGCAACGACCGTAGAGCGTTATCTAATGTATACATGGCATTCCAATCACTACCAAAATTTGTCGATTTAGCGACGGCCAGATCCGTCGCCAGTCCGACGGGAATTTGTATTAGCGACCGATCACTGACAGGTATTGGCCAAAATAATCCGTCGGCAATCAGCTCGTCGCTAATAAAGGTCTGTCGCTACGTAGTCGTCAAGCGACGAAATAGCGACGGCTTTTCGACTTCACAATACGAAGCATGAGCGACTACTTTCCGACGGACTTTCGTCCATTACAAGTATTAAATACTGAACTATGTAGACAATAGCGACGTAATGGTCCGTCGGTAAACCGTCGTAATATCGTATCAGAGTGTATCATTCCGACGCTATTCCGTCGATCGCCGTCGATAACAAGGGACGGCTTAGCGATGGCTAATGGACGTATTATCCGTCGACCATGTTCTGAAAATGCTTAGCATTTCCAGAACTATGGCGACGGATAAGCCGTCGCTACTCCGTCGATCACCGTCGCTAACAAAGGACGAACTAGCGACGGACTATGGACGGATTATCCGTCGACCATGTTCTGGAAATGCTTCGTACTTCCAGAACCATGGCAACGGATAAGTCGTCGCCATGCCGTCGAACTATATACCACCAGATCGTTTCCGACGGATATTCCGTCGAACATCCGTCGCTACCTGCAAATATTTTCAAATCTCCAGTTAGCGACGGATATGCCGTCGAACAGTAGTCGGAAACTAGAAATATCCGTCGCTAAACGGTCACTAGTCCGTCGCTAAATGAGATTTTTTTGAAAAAAAATTGCAGCACTTCCCCTGTTCGCAAAAATATGCATAAACCAAACCAATATATAATGCACACCAATTATCCAACAATCACATAGACCAAATATATAATGCACACCAATTATCCAAGAATCACATAGACCAAATATGCACGTACGAATTTAATGCACACCAATTATCCAAGCATTATATAGACCAAACCAAATTAATATAAAATAGACATCAATTATCCTGAAGAGTAACCTAATATCCGTCGTTATAATCCGATCATAGCACAAAATGTTCCAAAATTCCCACAAATATTCCAAAATTTCTACAAATATTCCAAAATTCCAAAACACATAGGAAAATCGACTTTGGCCTCAGCAAAGACCACAAGTCAAACGATAAATTCTCACAACCAGGGATCATAGTTACGTTGAGGCATGTACCATTCTATCAGCCACTTTGCATACGAAGGCTCAATCTGGTTGAGGTTTTCTGTAGGGACAGGAGGGTCGGTCCCGATGCTACTACTCTCTGACGGTGGCTCCTCCTTAACTTCAACCTTGGGAGCAATCTCTTCCCTGATGGTCATCGATTCTTCCTTGACCTCGACCTTTGGTAACACCTCCTCCTTAACAGTCACCGGCTCTTGTTTGACGACGGAGACTTCCTCCGTGTCGACCTTCAAGGGTTTCTTGCCTCGGCCCCTTTCTCGACTAGCAGCACCAACTCGGCGAGTCCTAGGAGCCATATCTCTGACAACAAAAATTTTCATATAGGGTAAAGAAATTTACTCAAATTATAAAAGTTGTGACTTTGGTTTTTTGCGTTCATCATCATTAGAGGGAGCAGCACTAGAAAAGTTGTGACATTGGTAGCATGAGAGAGTAAAAATCTGTATCACAAGACTAACAAAATTACTATGTAATCATGTACTCACCAATAACCGGATGTAACTGGAGTCGTTGGGCCTATCGTGCAGTAATTGGTGGATCCACTAGTATAGGCCGAATGTACTTAGTATGTAGTGTATCAGATTAGTATCGGTCTATCGGTTTGGTATAGGACGTATCATATTGGTATTGGCTTTAACAAATTGGTATCGTCCTATATCCGATATGTACATGTATCGGCCGTATAGCTAGGATTCATATTGGCCTTATCGATTTGGTATCGGTCATATCCGATAGGTATCGGCCGTGTTGGATTAGTATAGACCATTTCGGATTAGTATCGTGAAAGGTTTAGTAACAACTGTACTTGGATGTTCTGTAACTGGCCAGCTACGCTCTCGTGACTCTCTTGCAATGGTAATCTAGCTCTAGAAGAGAGAAATCCAAGTACAGTTGTTACTAAACCTTCCACGATACTAATCCGAAAGGGTCTATACTAATCCAACAAGGCCGATACCTATCGGATATGACCGATACCAAATCGATAAGGCCAATATGAATCCTAGCTATACGACCGATATATATCGGATAGGACGATACCAATTCGCTAAGACCAATACCAACCGATACGGCCTATACCAAAACGATAGATCGATACTAATCCGATACGGTCAATACTTATAAGTACCTACGGTCCAGGAGGTTGATCCGCTAGTACATCCATGTACGATCAACGAAGTAACGATCTATTTCAATTTGGATGTAAAAATCTGTATCGTAAGACAAACTAAACATAATCAGTTCTATTTTACATGCTTAATTGCCAAGTAGGGGAACGAATGGCTCAGAACACAACCCAAAATTTATTCTAGCATACATTAGTGTGAGTCATCTATGTTCTGTACATATGGTGTAGTATATGTTCTTATCGTATCTAGTATCTGAAGAATGTAACAGAATCAAGATGAACTCACATAATGTAATACTAAGACATCATCTACGACTATATAAGATATAGTGATAGGTTGTCATATCATCATTGCCGAGGGATGAGGGTTGGAGGACAAATACCGCTCGAGTGAGCCAAAGGCATGCAACCACTTCCCTCCCTCCATTCACCCTCTCCCTCTCTCATGCTATCAACGTCACAACTTTTCCACCTCAAGTTCTGATCAAGCATATTCCTTCTCCTCTCCTCCAACATGGCTCTAGACCCATCTGCTCCTACCTACTTCCCTTCTTCTTATTTGACTCTCTCAGCCACATATGATATCCACCTTCAGTGTAGAGTCGGGAGAGAAGAAGTGGACAGGAAGAGGAGGGGGAAGCAGCACAGCCGACGGCATGACCCGGAGGAAGTACAGAGAATTTCTTCAAAATCCCTAGGAGAACTATAAGGATATATCTTTTCACAATATATCACCTTGTCAAAGACCCTTAACGTGACAACCATGTTACCGCGGTGTCGGAAGACTAACATGTCATAATTTTCTAAGCCGTGTGTTTTGACATAATCCTCCAAACTCTTTCCTGCTATGTAGTAATGCAAGATTACTACATAGGAGGAAAGAGTTGGGAGGATTATGTCAAAACACACGGCTTAAAAAATTATGACATGTTAGTCTTCCGACACCGCGGTAACATGATATTCACATTAAGGGTCTTTGACAAGGTGACATGTTGTCAAAAGATATATCCTTATAGTTCTCCTACGGATGTTGAAGAAAACATCTGTACTTCCTCCGGGTCATGCCGCCGGCTGTGCTGCTTCCCATTCCTCTTCCTGCCCACTTCTTCTCCTCCGACTCTACACTTGAGGTGGATATCATATGTGGCTGAGAGAGTCAAATAAGAAGAAGGAAAGTAGGGAGGAGCAGATGGGTCCAGAGCCATTGTGGAGGAGAGGAGAAGGAAGATGCTTGATCAGAACGGATGGCTCAGAACACAACCCAAAATTCATTCTAGCATACAATAGTGTGAATCATCTATGTTCTGTACATATGGTGTAGTATATGTTCTTATCGTATCTAGTATCTGAAGGATATAACAGAATCAAGATGAACTCACATAATGTAATACTAAAACATCATCTACTACTATATAAGATATAGTGATAGGTTGTCGTATCATCATTGCCGAGGGATGAGGGTCGAAGGACAGTCAACTTTCTCTACGGCTACATAGCTTCTGCCTCGCCAGTCGAATGGCTGCAGGGACTATGTCCTGATCATAATGTCGTACCGTAGATTAATGCAAATGGAGCTAGAAATATCCGTCGCTAACCGGTCACTAGTCCGTCGCTAACTGAGATTTTTTAGAAAAAAATTGCAGCACTTTTCCTGTTCACAAAAATATGCATAAACCAAACCAATATATACTATCCAATAATCACATAGACCAAATATATAATGCATACCAATTATCCAAGAATCACATAGACCAAATATGCACATACGAATTTAATGCACACCAATTATCCAAGAATCATATAGACCAAACCAAATTAATATAAAATCGACATCAATTATCCTGAAGAGTAACCTAATATCCGTCGTTATAATTCGATGTATCTCCAAGTGTGAGAACGGATGGCTCAGAACACAACCCAAGATTCATTCTAGCATACATTAGTGTGAATCATCTATGTTCTGTATATATGGTGTAGTATATGTTCTTATCGTATCTAGTATCTGAAGAATGTAACAGAATCAAGATGAACTCACATAATGTAATACTAAAACATCATCTACTACTATATAAGATATAGTGATAGGTTGTCGTATCATCATTGCCGAGGGATGAGGGTCGGAGGACAGTCAACTTTATCTACGGCTACATAGTTTCTGCCTCGCCAGTCGAATGGCTGCAGGGACTATGTCCTGATCACCATGTCGTACCGTAGATTAATGTAAATAGAGCTGGAGCCAAAATATAGAAACCAAAATACAAAATACAGAATCAAATCCCTGGGTTTGCCGAAAATACAAAACACAGTTCTAATTCATATGTATTTTAAGTGTGAGAACGGATGGCTCAGTACACAACCCAACCGGGAGAGGATACTCTGAGAGATCCATCTGAGTAGGTGTAGAAGCATGGAAAAGAATAAAAGAAAGGTTCATGCGGCCAAAGATCCCTATGCGGCTCAGAGAGCCCATGCGGCTAAAGGATCCATGCGGTTCAAGCGTCTATGCGGCTCGAATAACGCCATGCGGCTCAGAGAGGAGCCACGTGGCCTTCAACAGCTTCTTCCCTTCGTCTTTTGCTGCATTTTGACAGCTCTGACAAAAAGGGACAATAATGACTGACGTAATGGTGCATCCCTAGGAAAGAGAAGAAAATCTTCTCACAGTTGGCAGAATCCATCTAATCCCGAGGCATGCAGCTGCTACATTTATGGGGCCGTCTATCAGCATGCGGCTGCTACATTTATGCGGCCGACCATCGGCATGCGGCTGCATCCCTTATGCTGCTGTCCACTCCCATGCGGCCGCTCATCAGCATGCGGCTGTCCACTCCTATGCGGCTGCCCATCTTCATGCGGCTGTTCATCCTTATGCGGCTGCTCATCTTCATGCGGCCATTTAGCCTCATGCGGCCCACTCATCTGCGGCTCTGCCAAGATGATTGAGACATGTGGCAGTCTTATCTTCCTGAGATTATGGGTGTTAACAAATCTTAATCAGATTTGTTGCAATAAATGCCCAGATCAAATCAAATCGAGCAAATTAGACACGTGGCATGCCATTACAAATCGCGAATATTCATGGCAATCAGTATTTATTATCTACAGAGATTTAATGCAATCACATTAATTGCTTAAATCTATCATATACAAGATGGACGGCCCAGATTAACTTTCAGACCGCCGACTTTCGAGAATGGACAATCATTGCAAATCCTAATGATGCCCCCCACTCTTATAAATAGCAAGGTGCCATTCCCTTGCGAGGAAGAAGAGGACACGCAAAGAGGACAGACACACATAGAGAGAGAGAGAGTCCCCCGGCTCAGATCCAGAAAGAATAAAGAGAGCATTTCTTCGTCAACGCTAATTACTTCTTCTCCAAAGCCAAGGCTGCACCCGATCGTCCAAGGAGTAAGGCAGAGCTGCCATCGTTTTCTCGAGCCTCTATCGTCACCCCCCAGAATCTAAAATAAACAATTGTACTTAGATTGTTGTACCTAGATTTTTGTCCCTAGACTTTCTTTGTACAAGCGAGTTTGTATTGTGAGTCTAAGTTCAGTCCTCCGATAATTGTTCTGTTCTTTTACAATCAATGGCAAATACGATGGCGACTCTGCTGGGGAGATGTTCCCTTTCCACCAAAGTATAAACCATTTCACATCAATCCATATGATGGAAAGACCTCCGCAAGTCGATACATCACTTACTTCGAGGTCACCACCGACCATCTGCCCCATAACGATGCCATCCTTACATGATTATTCATTGGGGCATTGGAAGGAGTCGCCTTCGACTGGTATCGTAACCTACCAGACAACTGCATCCACTCCTTCGCCAGCTTTAAGCGCATATTCTTGGAGAGATTCTACGAAGTAGGATAGGACATCACGATATCCACCCTCATGGACGTCGTTCAAGGGGAGAAAGAGCTGACAAGGAACTATATTGAGCGGTTCCGTCAAACCGCCATGAAGCTGTCGTCCGGTAATCCGGATTCCTCCTTAATTGAAATTTGCCAAAAGAGACTGCTTCCAACAATCAGCCTCTGGATGGGTGAAAGTCAATTCAAGGACTAGAAGACGTTTATCATCAGTGCCACTAGCGTCGAAGAACGTTTGAAGAAGGCTCGCCAACTGGGATTGCACATCTCAGAGGGAGAGGACAAGGGCAGGCGTCCAAATGCCAATAATAATAATGGGGGTAGCTCCGCCAACAATCGGGACAACAAGGGCAAGCAAGCTATGGTGGCCGACACAGCACAGAAACTTGAGTCAAAATTGGCAGACAAATAATGGCTGCAAATAACCTACTCCTTCGAAGACGGCCACGTCAAGCCCATCTTGGACATGCTCATACAAGGAGACAGAATTCAGCTCCCTCCACCAAGACGGGAACCTCGGCCGACAGAAATGGAGAACCTAAAGTACTGCCATTACCACTGCTACGTCCACCATGCTACACACGACTACTACCAACTAAAATGGTACATCCAACATCTCATCGATTCGAACGCTCTGGCCATCGATTTCGAAGAGGTAACTGTGGCAGCCAATATGGTGTCAGTACAATTTATCAGCTTCCCTCCAACAGAAACTCAAGACGGTGTAGTACCCATCCCTCTGGCGACAATAGAGATTGCTAATCTTCTACCTCTCCGAGATCAGGCTGCTGGTCTAGTGTCCCTCACTACATCACGGGGAAAGGTCATGTGGGTCCATCCGGACCTGGTACTCGAGGTGACTCAATCCACACCCCCTTCCATTCACAAGAAAAAGAGTGGAAAAGACAGATCCTGCCGCACAATCTCGGCAGATGTCGAAGAAGTCACGGCTGTCGTTACCTGGTCTGGGGCACAATCCCAACCTGTGGCTGATAATTCGGCTTAAGATCATTAGCCAGCTACTACTGACGCTCCGGGACCTTTTCAGCCTCCGACGACCGACAAGCCTAGGCCGAAGGAGACTCGCTTTGACAAATCCCTCCGAAAAGAGGCACCGCAGGGGCTGGAGAGGCCCTACACCTTTGACATCTTGGCGCAATTGGCCAACACACCGGCCAAATTGTCATTATACGAGCTCCTGAGACTCTCGAAGGATGTTCGCGCGGCTTTAAGCGATGCACTCCAGAATGCCGACGCCTATCTGGCTCAGGTCAACCTCACGGGAGAGAGCCCGCCTACAGATTTCCAAGACAGCGCTTGCACGGGAGCGATGCCCAACATTGTCTTTACTCTGCAGGATATGCTCATCAAAACCAACCTGCACGATCGTCCGTTATATTACACTAGATACATTAGCGACGTAAAGGTGGATCGGATGCACATTGATCCTGGTTCTTCCATAAGCATCATCCCGAAGGGTCTGTTATATCATCTCCACATTCCTATGCATCGTCTGACGCCAACAAGCACCGTCATCAGCAGTTTCAATTCGGGCAGGAGCTACCCGATTGGGAAGATTCGCTTGAAGTGCCAAATTGACGATCTCCACTCAGAAGTAACCTGTTACGTCATAGACGCAGATACTTCCTGCAACATCCTCTTGGGGTACCCTTGGATACACGATTACATGATCGTGCCTTCGACTCTGTATCAGTGCTTCAAGTATGTCGACAAACGCGGCTTCGTGAGGACAGAATTTGCCGACATCGATCCCTTCAAAGGGGTCGAATCCTACTACTCAGACTCCTGCCTATACGAAAAGTCGAAGAGGTACCTTGATGGAGGAGATGTGCAAGCTCGTACCGAGACAGCCACAGGATCAGAAGAACCTCTGACGATCCACCTCCAAGCTCGCAAACCTGGCAAGTCCGTACCCCTTACAGCCACTCTATGTAAGGACGCAATCAGCCTCTCGGCACAAAAAGAGCAAATGATAATCCGGCTGCCAAGGTCCGGCCAAGTGCCAATACCCACAATGGAGCCACTGACAATCAGGCTGCCTAGAGTCGGCCAACCACAAATGGAGAAGCTCAACCCCTCCGATAAGCCAATAACGATACGCCTTCCCAAGGAGAATCGTCACCCCGATGCAAGGTCTGGGGCTTCTAGCGAGCTAACAACTCCCCGCCCAACATCGAGTACCAAACTGGGGTCGCTAGTTTGCCAACGACTCTACATTCTGCTCCACTGATAGAACCACTGACGATCAAGCTGCCCAGGTCATCCTCTCAGTCTTTATTTATACAGGGGGTGGCCGAAGAAGAACCGGAGCTAGCCAAGTATGTGACTGCCTACACTGATGTTCCCTCCGTAGATGATGTAATCCCGCTAGAAAAGATACCTTACTTTATCAATAAAGGGCTATCATTGAACTACCTCGAGCTTGATAAGCTTTGTACAATATATGCTATAGAACACGGTATAGGCACTCACCTACACACACAGGTGACAAATGTGTACACCGTAAATCAGCTTACTCCAGTAGAAGACGCTTTCCGCATAATCGAGGGAGGAGACCATCCAATCATCTTCGGTCGGAAGGACGACCCACAGCCCTTCACCATAGAAGAATTCGATCTTGAATCAGATGCCGGGAGACTGCCTCTGTATCTTTATAGCCCCCAATCCAAATACCTCATACAAAAACTGGGGTATGATCTGGAGACTACGCCAGGCTTGAACTACGGCACTAGACGACGATTACCTTTAAAGCCACCAGTCCCGGCTGGCAAACCACGGGACTACTACAGCAAGACCCGATGTGGATTAGGGTATGTTACGCCCACAATGACCCCTGAAAGTTCAGATGAAGAATGCGACTGGCATTCACATTCAACCGGGTCACCAACTTCTGATTCGGATACCAGCATCGGAGACGTATTCAGACAAGTCCTGTCAGTCAACATGACATTCGTCGACGCTTACGAAGAAGATGAAGACATTTCTGAAATCCTCGAGTTAGAATCGTGGGCCCAACAGCTGGATGCACAATAGGAAAAGCGGTTCGAACATAGAGAACCTCCTACTGAAGATGAGGTTATACAGGTCGACCTCGGCGACAAATCTTCTCCAAAACTGATCTTCGTTAGTAAAAGCCTGACATACGAAGAGCGAGAGTCGCTACTAGAACTTGTCAAAGAATATATTGATATGTTCGCCTAGAGCTATGAAGACATGCCGGGGTTAAATCCCGATATTGCTCTTCACAAACTCAATATTCGGCCAGATGTAAAGCCAGTCAAGCAACAACAACGACACTTCCGCCCAGGCATCATGGATGCAATCGAAGCCGAAGTCAACAAACTCATAGCTAGCGACTTCATACGCGAGGAGCAACATCCAGACTGGGTCGCCAATATAGTACCAGTCCTCAAGAAGAACGGGAGGATTCGAATCTGTATCGACTTCCGCAATCTAAACGAGGCATGTCCTAAAGATGAATTCCCTCTCCCTATCACAGACATCATGATCGAAAACACATGCGGCTTCGAACGCATGTCATTCATGGATGGTTTTTCGTGGTACAACCAAATCAAGATGTCTCCTGACGACGAAAAGCATACATTATTCCGAACACCGATTGGCACATACTGCTACACAGTCATGCCTTTCGGTTTAAAGAATGCTGGCGCCACATATCAAAGAGCTATGAGTATCATCTTCAGGGATCACTTGCGTAAGACCGTGGAGTGCTATGTTGATGACATCGTCGTCAAGAGTCGCTATAGGGGTGACCATCTCCAGGATCTGAAGACGGTATTCGACCTGATGCGAGAACACAACCAGAAGATGAATCCCAAAAAATCCTTCTTGGGCGTATCCAGCGGAAAGTTCTTGGGTTTTATCATCACCGCCCAGGGTATCCACGTAGACCCTGAGAAGACAAAGGCAATCATGGAGATGGGTCCCCCGAGAAATCTCCGAGAACTTAGAGGCCTTTAAGGGAGGCTAGCCTACATCAGGAGGTTCATTTCCAACCTCTCCGAGCATTGTCAGCCATTCACCTATCTCATAAAGAAGGGTGTCTCATTCGTATGGGACGAAGAATGTCAACATGCCTTCGACAGCATCAAAGAATATTTGTCGAACCCTCCAGTCCTGGTGGCCCCGGTTGCTGGAAAACCATTCCTGCTCTATGTACGAGCAATGGAGCATTCCTTCGGTGCTCTGATAGACAAAACAACGATACAGGCCACGAGCAAGCTATATATTACCTCAGTCGAATGATGATCGGGCCAGAGCACCGATATACCGTCGTAGAGAAGGAATGCCTCGCCCTGGTGTTCGCCATTCAAAAAACGCGGCACTATGTCACAAGACAAACCATACATGTGATCTTACGAGTCAACCCTCTCATGGTCCTCATGACTAAACCAAGGGCACTCATCTCTCGCCTCGCTACATGAGCAATATTACTGTCCCCCTACCATATGATCTTTGTCCCACAAAAGGCTGTTAAAGGTCAAGCCCTGGCAGACTTTTTGGCAGCCCACCCAAGCTCGGAGTCGTCCAGAATATATGAAGGAATCCCAGTTGAGGTCGCCGACTCGCATACAACCTCTCACGATGATATATGGCAAATGTTCTTCGAAGGCGCCTCAAGGACCGGACCTAAGGGCAACATCGTCGTCGGAGTCGGGGTGGTGCTGGTTTCTCCTTCCGGATTGGTGATCAATCGTGCTTACTCCCTCACAGAACCCTGCTCTAATAATTTGGCCGAGTACAATGCTTTGGTCATTGGCCTCCAACTTGCAAGAGAGGTGGGGATAGAATATTTTGAAGCATACGGCGATTCGCAGTTAATCGTCAATCAGATCCGGGGCTCATACGAAGTTCGCCATGAAGACATGATCCCCTATCACCAAATAGCGATCAACATCATCTCGTCGTTCGAGGGGTTTTTCATCGAACACATTTTCAGACTCCAAAATATCGAAGCCGATGCCTTAGCTGGCCTTGCCACTTCCCTAGCAGTGCCAAATTATACTCGTCAATTGGTGGATGTGATAGGCCATGAACTGGTCTGTCCCAAGAACAATATTCAATTCGTGGCGAGTTATTCCGCTCAGACGATCGACGAAGTCCCAGACTGGAGACAACCATTCATTGACTTCGTAGTTTACGACATCCTGCCCGAGAACCCAAAAGAGGCTACCTCTATCAGAAGGCGTTCTCTCAGATTCTTCTACGATACATTGACAAAAATGCTGTATCGCCGATCCTACGATGGATTATTGCTTCGATGTCTGTCAAATGCAGAAGCCAAAGAAGCCGTACGCGAAGCTCATGACGGTGTCTGCGGGGCCCATCAGTCTGGTCCAAAATTGCAAGACCGTCTTTGTCGGATGGGCTACTACTGGCCCACGATGGTAGCAGATGTGATAGACTATGCAAGAAAGTGCAAAGCTTGCCAAGTCCACGCGGACTTCATCCACCAACCATCCGAATTTCTACATCCGACAGTAGCATCCTGGCCATTCGAAGCATGGGAAATGGATATCATCGGTCCGATTACTCCACCGTCCTCCCGAGGACATCGCTTCATACTCGCCATCGTAGATTACTTCTCTAAATGGGTGGAAGCTGTTCCGCTTACAGAAGTGAAAACTTCAAACGTGATCAGCTTTCTCAAGCATCACGTCATCTATCGCTTTGGACTGCCCTGAAGGATTATCCATGATAATGGTCCACAGTTCGTAAGCTACGTCTTCTATCGGTTCTGCGACAAGCACCACATCCAGAATATTGCTTCAACGCCATACAATCCGACAGCGAATGGGTTGGCAGAAGCATTCAACAAAACCATCATCAAGTTGCTCAAAAAATTCGTATCATTCAACAAATACGACTGGAACGAGAAGCTTGGTGAATGCTTATGGGCGTACCGTACCACAGTCCGAACAGCCACAGGGAACACACCATTCTTCCTGGTGTACGGGAGTGAGGCAGTTCTCCCATTGGAGACTCAAATACCCTCGCTCCGCGTCGCCCTTACTTACCAGTTGACGATGGACGATAACTACCATCGCCGACTACAAGAGTTGGAGGCCTTAGATGAAAAGCGCCTCTTGGCTCAACAACGAATCGAGCTATACCAAGCACGCATCTCCGGAGCCTTCAACAAGAAGGTTAAAATCAGAACATTCCAAGTGGGCGATCTCGTCCTGGCAGTTCGAAGGCCGATGGTCATGACTCACAAAACTGCCGGCAAATTCTAGCCAAAATGGGAAGGTCCATTTATCATTGAGGTCGTATTCTCCAACGGTGCTTACCGCCTCGCAAAACAAAACGGAGACTTGCTCATGCTGCCAGTCAATAGCAAGTTCCTTAAGAAATACTATGTCTAAACGACATTTTCTATATTACCGAATTATCTACCCGTTGGTACCGCTGGACTCATATTCACAAAAATCCTAGATTATCGAGTTATGTACCCGCTGGTGCCACTGAACTCACATCCACAACACTCCACATTATCGAGTTATGTACCCGCTGGTGCCGCTGAACTCATATTCCAAACTCCAAATTATCGAGTCATGTATCCACTGGTGCCGCTAAACTCACATTCTCCAAATTCTAGATCGCCGAGTCATGTACTCTTTTGTACCACTGAACTCACATGCTGACTCCAACTCTCCCAAATCATTGAGTTATGTACCTGCAGGTGCCTCTGAACTTACATTCCAGTCACTCTTTCAGATAGTAAGTCATATATGACCATACCTCTGAACTTATTTCTCTGAGAGAGCTCCTCCCTCATGATCCATTACCCGCACTCTCAGTGCACAAAAAGGGTAACGGATCCACAATATTTCCAAAAATGACCATGTCGATGTTACCTCTGAGTCGTTTCACTTCCGTCGAAAAAATAAATTACCCCTCTACATAGAACTTCCATGTCCTCATTACCTCTGAGTCGTTCTATGTACCCCTTCATGGAGCCCACACCTGTCATGTCCTCAATACCTCTGAGTGGGAAGGCTCCATCGAAGAAACCCTCATATTTGCCATGTCCTCATTACCTCTGAGTAAGTATGTTGGTTCTCTCTCATCTTATTATCCGTATCCCGAACCGGGATACGCCAAGGATAATAGGTCCACAAATATCCTTCGTTGAGTCCATTCCTACCATGTCCTCATTACCTCTGAGTATGAAGATTCTACGATAAAACCCCCATACTTGCCATGTCCTCATTACCTCTGAGTAAGTATGTTGGTTCCCTTTTATCCTATTATCCGTATTCTAAGACAGGGTACGCCAAGGATAATAGGCCCACAAATGTCCTTTGCTAAGTTTCTTAGTACAGGCCCATCATCCCTCATCATGCCCCGGGAGCCCAGCTGCTCCATGGCATTCTCTCTCCCGATACTCGGAACGTCCATGATCACCTTGCCGTGGAATTGTTCTAGGTATCTCCATCAAACTTGTTATCCGTACCTAAAACCAAGGTATGCCAAGGGTAACAGGTCCACAAACAAGTCCCCCATTTGGGGTAAATGCCACCATAACACCACAAGCACAATAGCAGTACAAATAAAGGATGGAATAAAGCATGCTTTTTTATTTGGAAGGCAAAAAGTACTACATGTTCTAGGGATAATGTCCCATTTAAAGAAAGAAAAAGAATGAAAATAAAGGAGAAAAAGGCCGTCTATAGTTCGGCATTACATAATTCTAGCAGACGGTTCTTCACCAAGGTGATCCCCTGATCAAGCCGCTGTTTAGCTCGGTGCTCCGCTTCCTGGGACAAACGCTCCGCATTATCCAAGTCCATGTGTGCCTGCCAGTCGTCCTCCAACTTCTTCAGGGCAATTTCCAGATCAGCCGAAGCTCGATTCACTCTGTCAGCCTCCTGGATAATTAGCCCCCTTTCGGTACGGGCAGCCTCAAGCTCAGACTCCAGGAAAGCTAACTTTCTTTGAAGCTCAAGGATCTGCTCCCGCGTGTCAATAATCCTACGGGAGGCAGTCGCTTCCCGAGCCATAACATCTTCACTCTCGCGGCTCAACTCATCATAGCGATCAGACAGATCGCGGAGGTCCTTCAGCATGGCCGGCCTAGTTTTATCCCGAGCAGCCCTTATCTTCTCTACAGCAGCTGTGAGAAAACCGTGCTCTTGATCTATAGCAGCAAACAGATCAGTCTGCCGTAGCACCTGAAGCTGGTCCACCAGCTGATCGGCCTTTAGCAATTTTGCCTCCAGAAGCGCGGCTACTCCTGCCCTACCGGGAAGAGTCTTAAGGATATCGATATGACCCTGGACGCATTGTCGGGCCAAGACAAAAGAGGTCCCTCTTTCCACAGCAGCCACTATCCCCCTCTTCAAGTAACGATAAAAGCTGCCAACCACGTCCTGTAACGCCTCATCCAGAACCTCTGTAGAGGACGGTGTCAAAAGAAGCGTGGCCGACAACGTCAAAGGAGGTGCGCTAGAACTTGCCACCATGGGGACAAATTCCGAGCGGAACGATGCACGGATAGTGGCTAACTCTTTCTCCGCCACTCGAAGAGCCTGTACACTTGGCAGGGCAGAGAGGTCGACTCTCGGAGCCACCTGAGCAGAAGAGGACGCAAGGACCATTGTCCCCTGCCCTGGCTGTCCCACCACTTGACTTTCCGAACTCGAGACAGCGGAAGGCCCCTCAAGATAAGCCCAAAGGAAAGGAGGTACGCTCCTCTCCGCTAATGCCCCTTCGGCAGAGCCTGTCTCAACAATGTCCATTATCGGCACTGGAGAGGCATGACCTGTATGCCCAGAGGAACCATCAATCGACGTAACCCGAAGGACGTGATGATAGAGCAGATAGGCCTCCTCGCAAGTTAAAATTCGGCTTATCTTACCAGGGGAGGAGCATGGAGGTGGTAACTCGCTCGCAGCCGACGTGGTCTCCTCACCCGCAACCTCCAAGTTAAATTTTGCTGGCTCTTCTGTCCCAGCCACCCCAGAGGAAATACGACTCGACCAGCGTCATCTTGATGAAATTCTATAATTTCGGGGACAGGTCCGTCGGAACCCCCGTCATCTTAAGTTATGACCTCGGAAACTTGAGATTCCTCTTCGTCTGACACCTACGGGAGGGAAGGAAAATGATTAAAAATCAAAAGTGGAAGAAACGAAGAACTGAACAAAAATGGTAGTAATTCGCTTTACCTCCAAAGCGGGGTCGACCTCCTCGCTTCTCTCCCTTATAGTTAGCCTGCGATATCTGGTCGCAGCCAATTTTCAGGAGTGAGGAATACCGCCAACGGGGGAAATTTGTCTGCTACGCTTCCGTACAGAACCAGGTGCGACAGGCGACTGATCCGCCCCAATATCTTCCACCGGAAAGGAAGAGTCATCTGCATCACACTCTTCGTCCTCATCATCCGCAGTAATGGAGTCTGAGTCTGGCACTTCAACTCTATTCTTCTTCTTCTTTCTCGTCTTGGCCCCTTGGGGCTTCTCATCCAAGCCAGTACCAACGATAAAACTGGTATCCGGGCTAAAACAAATGGGGAGCTTGTTTGCCATGACATGGTACAAGGCCGCCATATACAAAATCTCTACTGACGCCTCAATGGCAGGAACCGAGAAAGTGGCATGGGTATGGAATGTATCATAGTAATGCCAGGCCCTGATGCCGTCAAGGAGGCTACCTTCAAAACCCAGACAAGAGCTAGGACTATCCAGAAAAAGTTGGCTATACCCAAACTGAGGAGCAAACCTGCTGGAAAGGTAAGGTTCCAGGAAGATGGTATTACGATTGCGGTATACCAAGTGGGCAGGGCACATGTTACGCAACCAAAGAGCATCTGGCCGTCTAGAAGTTGAGGAGGACCAATACCGTCGAGATGAACGCCCGCTATTTCCTCAGCAGTAAAACGAAGGACGGATACGAAAAAGTTGTACCTGTCTACTCTCGCCAGCGCCATCCGACAGGCACGCATGGTATCATACTCCCAAGGCTCGTTGCGATAACGGAAGATAAAAGCGTCATCAGCAATCACGCCGTCTTCAGAATCCGGTCTCATCAAAGACCAGTAGTGCATTAATAACCACCCCATCAGATAATGATAGGACAGCTCAGTCCTTTTAAAATCTTTTGTTACCTCACGGGCGATTACCTTGGACGTAAAAGTACGGAGGCCACGGTGTATGCTGCCCACCATGGACGGAAGGAGAGCTAGTTTCACTCTAAAAACTAGCTTCACAACAGAGAGAATAAAATTACGGCTGATCCTTTCAATAGAACCAGCTCCCCCTGAGACGATGCAATTCTGCAGCCATACCATCAAAAATCCTGCTAGGAGCGCCTTCTCTGACAGCTCTTGGGTATCCTGATAAAAATAACCAAAAGAGTCGGTCTTACTTCCAAATCTGTCACTGGTGGAAGCCACCTTCTTCGTCGACGACATCAAAGCCTGAACCGCCTCCCGTGATTGAGGACTTCGGGAAGTAACTCGGCCTGAGGCTCCCGTCGAAAAGAGATAGTTTACCCAGTCCTTAGTATGGGGAGCATTCCCTTCCGAGCTGCTTTCCTTCTTGGCTATCTGCTGGCACATACTATAGTGGCATAGTATTTTCTGATAAGTAGCCATGAATCCCGGATATCGTTCTTCCAGCTCTTCGAACTCCTCATTCGTAGGAGTGTATGCTTCAAAACCTTCATCCCTCCAAGAAAGATTGGAAATTGCATGCATCTCATGGAGTGCCAGCCCCATTTCCCCTACGGGGGTATAGAAGGTTCCCGTACGGCAGTTGTACATCTCCAGCAAAGCCATGAATAACTTCTTGTTTACAGGTAAGCCGTGGCTGGTACCCCGAATAGCGTGATAAAAACCAATCTCACGCAGAAAAGTCTCATAGTTTTACGAGATCCATATAGACAGATTGATCCATGAGGGGATGGGGTGTATCCAACTTGGGAGTGCCAACCGGCCGATTGGATAGGAGCCTTTCCGAACAAGTTGGTTCAGGAAAGTATCGGCTGAAGAAAACGTGAAATTGGGCCCCGGCACTTTCAAGAAAGCACCCGGGGCCAATCCCATTACATAACGGCTGGCATGCACCTTGCCTGCACATACTGACTTCATGCTGTTGTTGTAATGGATGTCGCCCACAAACATCCCATTCCGGGTAGGAGTCAAAGACTCTTCCATCTTCCTGTCCAGCGGGAACATATTGAACCAAGATAGTGGGAAGTGACGCTCCATTTGAGGGATGTGGATCGCAATCCCGTTAGAGATGAAGCTCCAGTTCTCCGATATATCTAGAACTTGACTGTTCTTCACAGTCAAAGCGTCTCCAAAGAAGAATACAGGTTTCAGGTATTCTCCTTCCAATTTCCCCGAATTCATTATGGCATATAGGAAGTGGAACGATTGGTTCTTGAGGGCATTTATCCTCGTCAAAGGTTCGTTACTAGGAAGCTGGTTCGCCATATACCGAAATATCTGATCGTACCTATAGCCCATAGCGGCCTGAGCACGACCCACTAGAGGTCCCCCTGCAGCGTTAACTGGGAAATTCACTGAAAAAAGAAGACAAAAGAAATTAAGTCAAAAATATGGACAACCGATGGGTGTTTTCAAGCTTATGCGGCTCCAACTTAATGGAGCCTCATGCGGCTCAACTCAGAAAAACATTTATATGGCTCCGTTCAGCGAAGGTTCGTGCGGCAGTGCTCTTATATGGCTCTCAGAGTTCGGATAAGCTCACGCCGTTCACGTGACAAACAAATTCGTACGAGTTTATGCGGCTCAGCGCAGCCTATACGGCTTCGTTGACGAAGCGTGTATGCGGCCACAGTAACGATTCTTATGCGGCTCGCGGCTTGACCATGAGATGTACATGCGGTAGACATGAAGAGGAAGGCTCGCGCATAAAATATACGACGTAGCCATGACAGTTAGGGTTCCAAACTCACGTAAAGGTCCTTAGCATCAATAGCGGGGGGGACGTCGAGGTGAACTACGGGCACGTCAGCTGGCGGAGGAGCTGCCACACTCGTCGCCGCAGAAGCAGCTTTCTTGCCCTTCGCCGCCGATGAAGACGTTGCCTTCTTCGCCGCGACACTCTTCTTGGGAGCCATTACTATGATCAGAGAAGAAGGATAAAGACAAGAGAGCTAGGGCAATAGCAGAAAGTAAAAAAAAGTCTTTCCCAAACACCCTGCTATTTATAGGCAGAACCCCAATGGACCGACGCATCGATTCATGTGCAAAATAATCGACTCTTCGGTTATCAAGGCGATCTGATTATTTAAGGCTAAACTCTTGGGATCCTGCCCCAAAAAGTGGCCTTGAATCTGACTCCAAATCAAAGGCAATAAATGTAAAATGATTTGCACACATGGCATGAAGACATGGCAAGGAGCCCATGTGGCTCATATGGACATGCGACTGGAACGACCATGCGGCTCAGATGGCCATGCGGCTGAGGGGGCTATACGGCTAAGACACCCGTACGGCCAGAACATCCTATGCGGCCAGAAGAGTTTATACATGGTCATGCTTCTTATTCAAAGTATTTCAATTTTGCAAATTGAAAACTTTGAATGGGATCTTGTAGAAGCATGGAAAAGAATAAAAGAAAGGTTCATGCAGCCAAGGATCCCCATGCGGCTCAGAGAGCCCATGCGGCTCAAGGATCCATGCGGTTCAAGCGTCTATGCGGCTCGAATAACACCATACGGCTCAGAGAGGAGCCACGTGGCCTTCAACAGCTTCTTCCCTTCGTCTTTTGCTGTATTTTGACAGCTCTGACAAAAAGGGGCAATAATGACTGACGTAATGGCGCGTCCCTAGGAAAGAGAAAAAAATCTTCACACAGTTGGCAGAATCCATCTAATTCCGAGGCATACGGCTGCTACATTTATGCGGCCGCCCATCAGCATGCGGCTGCTACATTTATGCGGCCGACCATCAGCATGCGGCTGCATCCCTTATGCGGCCGCCCATCAACATGCGGCTGTCCACTCCCATACGGTCGCCCATCAGCATGCGGCTGTCACTCCCATGCGGCTGCCCATCTTCATGCGGCTGTTCATGCTTATACGGCTGTTCATCTTCATGCGGCCATTTAGCCTCATACGACCCACTCATCTGCGGTTCTGCCAAGATGATTGAGACACGTGGCAGTCTTATCTTCCTGAGATTATGGGTGTTAACAAATCTTAATCAGATTTGTTGTAATAAATACCCAGATCAAATCAAATAGAGCAAATTAGACACATGGCATGCCATTACAAGTGGCGAATATTCATGGCAATCAGTATTTATTATCTACAGAGATTTAATGTAATCACATTAATTGCTTAAATCTATTATATACAAGATGGACGACCCAGATTAACTTTCAGACCACCGACTTTCGAGAATGGGCAATCATTGCAAATCCTAATGATGCCCCCCACTCTTATAAATAGCAAGGTGCCATTCCCTTACGAGAAAGAGGAGGACACACAGAGAGGACAGACACACATAGAGAGAGAGAGAGAGAGACCCCCAGCTCAGATCCAAAAAGAATAAAGAGAGCATTTCTTCGTCAACGCTAAGTACTTCTTCTCCAGAGCCAAGACTGCACCCGATCGTCCAAGGAGTAAGGCAGAGCTGCCATCGCTTTCCCGAGCCTCTATCGTCACCCCCCAGAATCTAAAATAAACAATTGTACTTAGATTGCTGTACCTAGATTTATGTCCCTAGGCTTTTTTTGTACAAGCGAGTTTGTATTATGAGTCTAAGTTCAGTCCTCCAATAATTGTTCTGTTCTTTTACAATTAATGGCAAACAGTAGGATGTATAATCTGAGAGATCATCTTTACAAGAATGATATCAGTAGTGGGATTGAGTGTTAGAGGAGATATTATCAGAGTATACGTCCTACTCAGATGGGTCTCTCACCGTTACTATTTTTTTCTGACAGTATGGTGGATGTGCTCCGTCAACAGATTCTTGCTCCAAGCCAAAACTTTGCCCCGAAGCTCAAGTGGACATCCTTCGTGTAGAGCTCGAGTGAGAGGTTCCTAACAGCATGGTGGTCTCCTTTGTTAAAGTATCCGTGCTCGTCCCACAACCAATGTGGGATGAGCACGGATACTTTGACAAAGGAGACCACCATGCTGTCAGGAACATCTCACTCGAGCTCTACACGAAGGATGTCCACTTGAGCTCCGGAGCAAAGTTTTGGCTCGGAGCAAGAATCTGTTGACGGAGCACATCCACCATGCTGTCAGAAAAAAATAGTAACGGTGAGAGACCCATCTGAGTAGGACGTATACTATGATAATATCTCCTCCAACACTCAATCCCACTACTGATATCATTCTTGTAAAGGTGATCTCTCAGAGTATATGTCCTACTCAGATGGATCTCTCAGAGTATCCTCTCTGGTTGGTTGTCGTATCATCATTGCCGAGGGATGAGGTTCGTAGGACAATCAACTTCATCTACGGATACATAGTATTTGCCTCGCCAGTCGAATGGCTGTAGGGACTATGTCCTGATCACCATGTCATAGTCTAATACAATCTAAAGATTAACACAGTACTAATTCATATATGTAGTCCAATACAAATAGTCTAATACAAAAACAACCCAATACAAATAGTCTAATACAAATAAGTACTAATAGCTAATGAGAACCACGTAGCTCACGCAAACGCTCAGTGATACGATCACGCAACCACCTCGAAAAAGTGGGATCGACGGCGTTTGGATGGATGTAGTCCCTTGCAAGTACTGCATGAATAGAACTCACGGTCTCACTAGCTACCGGTGCTGGATGAATAGAACTCCCGATCTCACTAGCTACCGGTGCCACTACCTCCTTAACTGTAGGAGGAGCCACCTCAGCATTCACTGTTTCCCTCAAACGATGTACCACTCCTCAGGTCATGGGTGCCATCTGGTAAGATCGATATTCACAAATAATATAATTGTAACATAAGCAAGCTAACTAAAGGAACCATCATGTAATTTGAGTACATTTTCGAAAGCAGATAAAGTACAGAAAATTCAATTTTTTGCCAAGTGTGAGAACGGATGGCTCAGAGCACAACCTAAGATTCATTCTAGCATACATTAGTGTGAATCATCTATGTTCTGTACATATGGTGTAGTATATGTTCTTATCGTATCTAGTATCTGAAGAATGTAACAGAATCAAGATGAACTCACATAAAGTAATACTAAGACATCATCTACTACTATATAAGATATAGTGATAGGTTGCCGTATCATCATTATCGAGGGATGAGGGTCGAAGGACAGTCAACTTTATCTACGGCTACATAGTTTCTGACTCGCCAGTCGAATGGCTGTAGGGACTATGTCCTGATCACCATGTCGTACCGTAGATTAATGCAAATAGAGCTGGAAATATCCGTCGCTAACCGGTCACTAGTTCGTCGCTAACTGAGATTGTCACATACACATATGTATATCACAGTTAGATGTATAGATATATACATCTATATAGAAGCACACAACTGATACACCATGAGACAGTGAACATATACACCATGAACCCAAACCCCATATTCATATTTACTAATCCAAATACCACCAAACTAATGGATAACACCCAATATGGATAACACATTATTTAGCCAATATATAAACTCAGATGAATTTGAGAAGCAAAGCCCCCCGCCGCCCCCGACCAAAGCCCGCTGCCCCAAGCCCGCCGCCCAGCCCCCGACCAAAGCCCGCCGCCCCAAGCCTGCCGCCCAGCCTCCGACGCCCCCGCCCAAAGTCCGCCGCCCAGCCCCCGATGCCCCCGCACCAAGCCAGCCGCCCAGCCCCCGACGCCCCCGCCCCATGCCTGTCGCCCAGCCCACGAAGCCCCCGTCCCAAGCCCGTCGCCCCGCCCCCGACCAAAGTCCGTCGCCCCAAGCCCGCCGCCCAGCCCCCGACGCCCCCGCCCCAAGCCAGCCGCCCAGCCCCTGACGCCCCCGTCCCAAGCCTGCCGCCCAGCCCCCGACGCCCCCGCCCCAAGCCAGCCACCCAGCCCCCGACACCCTCGCCCCAAGCCCGCCGTCTAGCCCCCGATCGACGCCCCCGCCCCAAGCCCGCCGTCCAGACCCCGACCAAAGCCCCCCGCCCCAAGCCCGCCGTCCAGCCCTCGACCAAAGCCCCCCGCCCCAAGCCCGCCACCCAGCCCCCGACGCCCCCGCCCCAAGCCCGCCGCCCAGCCCCAGACGCCTCCGCCCCAAGCCCGTCGCCCCCGCTGCCTCTACGACACCGCGAGAGAGAGAGAGAGATCGAGAGAGAGAGAGAGGGGATTACCTTCGAAGAGAGAGAGGAGAGGATGCCGATGCCGACGCTAATGCCGACGCCGATCATCGAAGCCGCGGGTAAGGAAGAGAGAGAGAGAGGGAGGAGAGAGAGTGAATTTGGGGGAAATGTGAAAAGTTCCCCCCGCCGTTTCATTTTAAGTCTGAAACATATATTTAGCGACGGACTAGCGACCAACTGTAGTCCGTCGCCAGTTAGTCGCTATATTTGATACTTGTCGACTGAATATCCGTCGCTACGTAGTCGAAGAATTGTCCCGCCAATTCTCAACATAATTCCCGCCAAATAATCGACTGAATAGCGACGGCTGATTATCCGTCGCTATATCTCCGACGCCCTAGCGATGGATGTACGACCTTTCCTCCTCCTAAAAATAAAATAAAAATGTAACGGCCTGTCGTCGGTAATCCGTCGGTTAGCTGCCACAAAGCCGACGCAAAAGCCGACGAAAAAGTTTCGTCGCTAATATTCGGTCGCTAATTTACTGTATTTTGGTAGTGAATGTGGAAGACTAGAATAATTAAAAGACACTCTATTATTGATGAAACACGAGATTTTGTCTCGCGGGATTACATTGTTCAGAGAGGGTGTATCTACATCAGCAGATATGTACTCCCATAGCTCTTCATCTGTGAGTACTGGGGTTGGTTCGAGAGAGTCCACCACAGCTTTGACCTTGAGGTCCGAGAGGGCTATGTAGGCCTTCTCCGGCAGCTTGGATGAGACGGATGATTGCGGAGGCTTGCCTTTAAGACTCACCTTCAGAGGTGCCTCAACTACGCCTTCAGTGATTGGTGCCTTCCCCTGTAGTTTTGCCATAAGAGGAGCCGACGTTTGAGATGGCTTTCCCTTGAGCCGTATCTTCAAGGGAGCTTCAGTAGGTGTTCTATCTAGAGAAGTTGGTACTTTTCCAGGTAGCTTGATGGTCATGGGAGGCAGCATCTGAGGCGGTTTTCCTTTGAGTCAAATTTTCAAAGGAGCGTCAGAAATCATCTCTGGCTCTGCTGCCATTTCTGCTTCATCGTCAGCATCATTGGCTTCCCCTTCGTCGGGCGACTTGTACAATGTAGAATCAGTGAAGTAGGCTTCGACCCCCTTGAAAAGGTCAATGCCTGTGAACTCTATCCGGATGATGTCGTTGGTGGACACGTACTTCATACATTAGTGGAGTGTAGATGCCATCACCATATACTCATGCAGCCACGGATGACCTAGTAGGAGGTTGTAGTTGACATCAGCGTCCACGACATAGCAAGTCACCTCGGTTCGAAGGTTACCGATATGATATTTCAGCCGTATTTTACCCAACGGTTCACTTTTGCTAGCTTTGAAACTGTCGATTATAGTGTTGGAAGGCGCCAGACGATACATCGGGATCTCCAGTATTGAGAGCAACGTCTTAGGGATGATGCTGAGGGAAGACCCTAGATCGATCTGAATTTGTTTCACCTTGACGGAACTGACATACCCCGTATAATGTAGTGGCCTGTTGTATCGGTTGTGCTTGAACAGCATGTCTTGTTGGGTGAAGGTTATGTTGGGGATAACTTCATCCGTACAATGGCAGTACGCACATGTGGTCGGGGAATCCTCAGGCTGCTTGACCTGACTGATGAAGGATTTAGCATCCTTCAAGGCTTCACAGAGAGCTTCACGAGTGTCCTTGGAAAGGCGAAGAAGCTCAAACAGAGATAGGCGGGCAGGAGTACTGGCAAGTTGTGCCAGTATGTCGAAGTTGTGAGGCTTGGCTAGCCCCAAAGCATTCTCCTTTCGTAAAGGCTTGTCGAAATGGGCCTCTACATGCTTCCTATTTATTGGCTGCTGGAGGCCTGGATGGGCCCTCTTCCTGGGCAGCAGGGACGGTGCAAGGAGGCACCACCTCGACGACAGCTTCGTCAGGTTGGACGTTCTGATGTGAACGTGTCTGTACAGGAAGTACCTCTTCCGCAGAGGAAGAGACCATGTGGCAAGACTTAATCTTCCTGCCTTTGGTTTTGGAGGTAGAGCGTACCTCCGGTTGAGTGACTTCGGAGACGAGGTCAGGATGAACCCATAAGACCTCTCCCCGAGATGTGGTGAGTGGGATGAGTCCACTCACGTTGTCGCGACTAGGTGGTAGTTTAACCACCTCCATTGTCGCCTTTGGGATGGGAACGACGCCATCTTATATTGTGGTTGGCGACAAGGTGCCAAATTGGCGTGACACCAGGTTGGTCGAAACTGTTTTCTCCTTGTAGTCGATGGAGATGACATCCACATTGATCATACGCTGGATGTAGTTCTTGAGGACGTAACAGTTCTTAGTTGGATGTCCGACAAACCGATAGTAGTGACAGTACCTCGGATTATCCACTCTCCCAACCTCGTCAGGACGCTTTGGATCTGGTAACTTGATCTTGTCACCTTGCTTCAATATCTTGAAGAGTTACAAGGTATCTTCATCGTTGAAAGAATAAACCACCTTTGGCCTTGGTACAAGTGGAGGCTTCTGAGTAGGTGCTGATGCATCTTTGGAGGCATTGACAGTCAATGCCTGCTTCCCCTTCGTCTCTCATCCAGGGTTGTTGGCTGCAGGCTATTTTCTTTTGTCTTCAAAGGCAGGAAAACTGACTCCCAAAAGACGAGCATTGGACACCTTCTTTTCTGCTGCTTCGGCCTCGATGATCAATAAACTCCAATCGGGAGGAGGAGTGGAGTTGAGCCAGAGTTTGATTGCAGGCAGCATGTTCATGCTGCAGGAAGAGAGGAGTGCATGTTCTGGTATGCCCGGGGGCAGTCTGAATCAGGCTTGTCAGAACCGTTCGATGAATGCTCAAACGGTTTTCTTCTCCTTCTGACGTATCTCTATGAGTGATGCCATTGTCATGTCCTTCCCTCTATCATATAAAGGATCGAGGAAGAGACGTGTCAAGTCGTCGAAGGAAGATATGGAGTTGTCGGAGAGACTGCAGTACCAGTCGTAAGCCACTCCTTTCAATGCTCCGATAAATATGCTGGTGAGTAGCAGGTCTTCCTTCGGAAGATGTCCTATTTAAGACTGAAAGTACATCAGATAGCGGCGTGGAGAGTCCTTCCCATCGTATGGTGATGTTTTTGGTTTATACTTGGAAAGATAAACCACTTTGTTCCGTTCGAGAGGGTATGGTTGTGGGATCCCCATCTTCTGGCACTCCTTCTGTCTGTTCTTGGACTCAAAGTGCTGCATGTAACACCCAGTTTTTCCAAATAAGGGTAATTTTGAAATTTTGTATTTTAATTTATTTAATTATGGTATTTAAAAGTTTCTATAATTTTTATTGATTTTTAATTATTTTAAAAACTATTTTAAATTATGACTTATGATTTGGTGTCTAGCTAGTGTAACCCTAGAGACAGCTTGACCTGGAGCCTAGCCATGAGATTAGGGTATTTCATTTATCATTTTAGCCTAGAGGGTATTTTTTTCACTTTTGAATTATTAGAATTTAATATATTTTATTAGGAATTTAAATGATTTATTGTGAATGGTGTAATTTAAATATTATTTTAATTAATTTTCATGTGGTCTAGATTAGCCTAACCTAGATTGACCTAACCTAGATTAGTCCTAGTTAGTCATGGTTAGACTAAGTTAGATTGAGATTGGTCATGGTTAGTCATGGCTAGTCATGATTTGTGATTTGGTTAGTTATTAGTCATATTGATTAGTTAAGACTAGTGATAGGCTACCTAGGTTTCATCTAGCCATTGAATTGTCTAGAATGATGGAGAACCCTTAGATCAACCCTAGCCCTAGATTTTAGGGCAGCCATCTTGGGATTTTCCCCTATTTAATCCCTCCCAAAAATCATTGCCTCCTTGTTTATTCTCTCTCTTTTCAAAAAATAAGGTGAGCTCAACTTCATTTCTCCATAACTTCTTCATTCCTTATCTTTTTTCAACCAAACTTCTTGCATTATGACCTAACTACCACCCTCTTGCTGTCCATGGAGGTAGAGTACTGATTTGGGGATCATATTATGCTCGAGCTACAGTAACATGGACTGTACTTTGACAGTTTTTGGAGCTTGAGACACCCATTGGTAAATCCCACTTCCCCATTTAAACTACTGATTTATTATCATGGATATATAGTTCTAGGTCCCTTCTAGCCTCGGGTAGGAGCTGACCCCAACTTGTGTCGGGTACGTGTCCGTATCAGACACGTATCAATAGGATTACCTATGTGTTCGACCTAATGCCTCAATAGGTTTTTCTTTACTATCTTCTGATTATGTTTGAATAGATATTTGAGTTTTTGTGTCACTTACACGATTCTAATGTTCTGAACACGTTTTCGTATTGTGTCGTGTCGGATCAGGAGACGTACAGGCGGTCGTGCACGCGCGCGCGCGGGCAATGAGCTTGCCCTGCTGTTCGGGTGGCACTGCTCTGTGCACACAGTATTTCGACCCACGAGACTTGACACATGTGTCGTTCTCATGACTGACACGAGAACCCCAGGCTGACACGAACCCTTGTGTCGTGTCGGACACGAATTCGTGTCTGTACTGTTCGTGCACTGTGCGGTTCTGTGCACAGTATTTGTGTTCTTGTGATTAATTCATTTAAATGCTTTTAAATTGAGTTTTAATTGATTAATTAGATCCTATATGTGTTGTATAATTATATTAGATTAGTTACATTGTTTGGTTTGGGTTTAATGTGGAATAATTGGGTTCGAATGGGTTCGAACAGCATATAGCTGATACTTTCTCTGATACTTAGTTCCAGATTTTCCAAACCCTTTTAATTTCCTGTGTAATGTTGTTTCTCACTGTTTAGATATCCCCACATGTTACAATTCATGCTAGCTAAGTTTTTACATTCAGTTATAGGCTTTTGGAATTTGAAATGGGATTTGGATAGTGTGTTGGATTCAAAACTGTTAACTGAACTGAGATGTGTTCTATTAAAACTGAGATTGGTTCTTTAAATATCATCTTGAATTGATTTCCTTTCCTTATTGGATTGGCTATAAATCTGAGATTCATTCTCTTCTCAGTGCAATGTTGTCACGACCCGCACCCTAGAGTAAGGGCACGAGAAGTGGGTACGTCCAGCCTACGCCGCAGTGTCGGCGGTAGAACGCTGTCCTAGGTAAGTCATCTAACAATATCAAGTACCTGTACAGTTTATACTCTCCGAGTGGAGGTGACAAACAGAAATAATCTCAATCACATCTAGGTAGAGAATGAAGAACAGATAGATAGTAACTCAAGGAGAACCATAGCATAGATGAAATAAGACTAAGTGTCTAAGATACATAACATCCAGAATGTCAACTCATAATACAAGACTAAGAGTCTATACATGACTCAACATCTCAAAATACAACTCAGATGTGAGACAAAAGTAAATATAGAAAAGACTGCCTAGGCTAAACTGGTCTAGACTACTGGAACAACATCCTCAGCTGCAGGTGGATCCTGCTGAGGGTCCACAACATAAGTATCATCTAGTCCTGCTCCATAATAGGTAGACACCAGGGCCTCCTCCTCATCCTCTGTAATATTTTCAACAGGTCCAATCAGGACGGGAACGAGCACAATACATCTCACGCAGTGCATAGAATGATAGGAGATATAAAGCATGCAATAGAGTAAAATACAGGAACTGCTGAAGGAAGATACATGTAGCAAAAGAGATAACTGTAAAGGAAATATCTACTGTATATAGAGAACTAGCAGTGTCTAGTGAGTCAGAGTAAAATATAGACATGTGAAATGGCATAGGAGATTCATGACTACAGCTAGAAGTGATTCATGACTACAGCTACTGGGGTAATATCCACATGACTATTTCCACTCCCCCATCCCCAATCAATACACAAGGATCCATTCAGGTTACGTTAAGATTCGTGATAAGCCCATAAATGGGAGATTCATGAGAGGCTCTGTGAGCATGAGAGTACATGAGTCACAAGCGATTCGTGAATCTATGAAAGCATAGAGATACATGATGATAGTGAAAAGCACAACATGCTGTATCTGATGCTCCCGAGGGGGATAACATCTCATGAAAAGATCCATATAGTACCAATCCGTGATAACAATCGTGTCAGCATCAAGTAAAGTAATCTAGAGCAAGAATATAAATCCTGGCAAATATGAAACGGTCAGAGAATGTACTCGCCTGATAACTGAATGTCTGAAGAAGATATACTGTCTGAGGAGAGGTGTATGGCTCCTAATCAGAGCAATACAAGTCACAATGTATCCACAATGGTAAAAATAAAGTATACAATGCATACTACATGATTCTAGGTCAATCTGGTCAAAAGTCAACTCTTGGTCAACTCTAAAGTCAAACTAGTCAAGGTTAAGTCAATACTAGTCAAACTAGTTAGGGTTTTAGTCAAACTAGTTAAACTAGTTGATTTAGGTCATTCCTAGTCATTTCTAGGTGAACTAGGTCAACTTTGACCTACAGTTGACTTTGGTCAACCCTTAGTCAACAAGGGTCAACACAAAGGGTTTTGGGTCATTCAGGGCTAGCCCCAAGCCATAGGCTAGTAATCCTAGGCCATAGGCCATAGGCTAGTATAGGGTTTCTATATAACCTATAGTAGGAAACATATACATATATATATATATGATATATATAGATATATGAATCTATCTAATACCCAATACCCAATATAGGAATATCATATATAATACAACCACACACATATATATACATATATGTATCTAATACTAATACATATATATATATCAATATATATATATACATATATATATATATATATATATAAAACCTATATATACTATATATATATATGACATAGAGAGAGAGACTGAGTGAGAGAGAGAGAGTGAGACAGTGAGAGAGAGGGAGACTGAATGAATCAGGGGGGGGTTCCAGGAATTCCTGAACCCAAACCCATCCAAAACACACACACACATAATACATATATACACACATATGTATATATATATATAACTTAACGCACACACACCCAAATCACCCCAAAATCGACCCACACTCTCACATACACATATACTACATATATACACATTAAAATACATTAATATAATACATAAATCATTAGCAAAATCGAATCAAAATTCGATTTTGCAAAAACTGTAATTTTCAGAAAATAAGAAATTGCACTGTGAAAACCTAACTTGGGTTAGCTCAAACATCAATCAAAACGACCTAAGATGACCCAAACTTGGTTGGTAACTAAAGCCCCTAGGTTAGGCTAGGTCCCTAGCAGCCTGACACTGTGTCACGACACGACACGACGTGTCCACAAGGATTTAAAGTCACACGGGTAAACCAGTGTACACTGTTACAGTGTAAATTCAAAATTAGTCTAGGACACGACACAAAGCGACACAGGCCTCGTGCTCGTGCCCGAAGGTGCGCCTAGGGTTGGGCTTCGTGTCCATGGGCCTGATACGTGTCCACGTGTCGTGTAGAGGGGACACGACACACGTATCAGAAGCCCCAATTTACGTGTTTCAGACTGTGTTGTCGTGTTTTCGCGTGTCTCGTGCTCGCGACACGGGACACGTGACACCACGTGGTTGTGTCCAATGTGTTCGCCTACATACAGGCTTCGTGTCCATGTCAGTACCAAGTGTCCACGTGTCGTGTACAGTGGACACGACACGTTCAAAGTACAGTGTCTGTGCGTGTGTACACAGTGTTTAGAACGACCCTTGCGGGGTCGATTCCGTGTCCGACACGACACGAGGTCATCCCAAACTTTGGGGATGACCTGTCAGTCATTGCCCCGTGCTCCGTGCCAATTTTGGCGTGTCCACGTGGCTTCTACAGTGCGTGGGGACACTGTGGCAGCAGGACACAATTCCTGTGTACTGCCCTGTGTCCCGAGAGCTTGTGTGTCCAAATTTGGACACGACACAAGTCGAATTGTGTCCAGTGACATAGGATTAGGGTTAGGGTTAGTTAGGCTAGGTTTTTGTTCAAAGAGTTTGGAAAAACAGTGATCAAAATACACAATGACAGTGCTCAAACAGTGAGTAAAATTAGGGTTCTAGACTAGTAGGATACGTGTCCAACACGACACCAAAACACATCAAAATCCTACCAAACTTTACCCACAATATTGTTACCCCTATATGAATGCATCTATGAAAGAAAAATAGGAATTTGACTAGGTTTGTGGAAATTTACCTATTGGTGAATTTCAAGGAAATTCAATGAAAAGGGGGTGTTGTGATTTTGAACTCGACGATGCCCAAGCTCCCAAATTCTAGATTTCTTGCTTCCCTTAGCTCCCTAGATGTTGTAGGGTTCCAATGCAAAAGACTAGAGTCAATTTGGATCACAAATGACCAAGTTATGAAGGTTTGAGTAAAAAGGGAATTTTTTGGAATAAAATTCATGCAATTTATTCATGATTTAATCCAAGGGGTATTTATCAAAGTGTAGGCTGCCATGGGGGTCTTCTTTGGCCGGCCAAGCATGGGGGGGGGGGTGTCTTTGTCTTCCTTAATAGCTAAGTCAAGGACTTTTTGGAAAAGGGTTTGATATTTTGCATAATTTGTGCAAAATATCCATAAAGCAAATATCTAGATATTTTAACCCTTTAACCCCATGACCAAATCATCACTCTAATGGTTCTAGGTTAGTGGCTAACTACTAGTTTAGGGTAGGATAGGTTAGGAACTAATCATGAGACCTACCAAGTATTAAATAATATTAAAATCACATAATCACAAATTAAATCTAGAAAATTACCAAAATACCCTTTTGGTCAAAAACCCCAAATTTGATATTCTAAGCCTATGGCTAAGCTACCATGGTCATGGCAACTTCTAGGTTAGAGAAAACTAGGGTTTACACTAAGTTATACTAACCAAAATCACAAAGTCATAAGTCATGACTTAGCATGACTTAGAAAATGGTTTAACTTAACTAAAATCACCAGAAAATCATACCATGACTAAAATACCACTAATAAATAATAAAAATAATAAATTTTCAAAAATCCCTAATTTCAGAAAACAGGGTGTTACAAGTCTACCCACCTTAAAATAATTTCGTCCTCGAAATTTAGATGGTCGTACTCCTCCTAGGTCAAACCTCCAACAATCAGGGACGAAGCCACTACCTAGGCAACATACAAGGTCAACAAGCAAAATATGGATAGTAGACCTATACTGGGTCATGTCCAAAAATTGGCTAACAGTTTTAGGTCATAAGGTGTTTTAATTCAAATCGAAGCCAAAAAAAAAATAACTCCATAGGGTAAATCAGGATGGAGCCTCGGGTCAAGAAAATCGTACTAAGCAAATGAAGCACACGATGGTATGCCTGAGTGGGACACTAAGGTCATGGCTGTAGTATGTCATGTCTAGGTCAGGTATGTGAAGTCAGTTTTGAGAAAACAACTAGTCTGGTGCTCCAAATTTAAAAGTCACGGTAATGTGTCTACGATGGTCATAATTTAGAGTGGGAAAGGTCTATGGTCTAAATTGAACCAAAATCATGATGAATAGTGGTACCAGGGGGACAGGTTAAATGGAAAATATGTGGTCTCATCTAGGTGCACTAGTCATTCTAGATCAATACTGTCCTATGGTATCAAAACGTACAAGCAATCTAAGGTATCCTAATTGGGAAGGTAAGGGAACAACAATCATCAAGGCTATAGGGTCGTCTACCATCCTATATGAAAATGGGTCATTAACAAATGAGAAATTATTAAAGTTACCATTCCATAAAAAGAAAATTGAAAATTTAGGTACAAACAATCACAAATAGATTTTAGTCTTGACACGATCTAAGTTGATCAATTTTAGGATAAATCGAGATTGGGCAAGATGGGAATTTAATGAAATCAAGTATGAGCACGAGCATCCAATGATGAAGATCCAGGTCATGATTAAAGTTAATTTAACTGGATACGAATACGAGGTTCATAGGTGATAAAATAATTCCAAGGAGAATTGTCAAGGCTGTTGTGGATAAGATTCTAGGGTAAGTTTAACTGTGTCTCCATCCACGTAGATTAATATATGAAAAAGCGAACCAAAACGCAATAGGTTGATCAGACCATCATGCGCCGGTTCTGATTAGATAATATATTAGTGGGTGTACACCCAATAAAATATATCATGATCAAGCTCGAAAGGATAAGCTTGTAAAACTTAAGGATAAATTTATAGCATAAAATATAAGTAAGGGTGGAAATGATGAAAGAAGATACATAGTCCAAGATCCTTAACCAATCGGGTCAAGCATTCAAGGTAAGGTACAAGGTTAAGTATTTGAGGGTTCAAGTAGAACACCATCACATGCCAGGTCGGAAGAGTTGTGCCAAGATGGATCTCTAATTGAAATAAGAATCAATTTAGTATCATGGTAGAGGTTATAGTTTAGCCATTTGACCAGAAAATCATGTCAAGGAAATAGAGTACAAGGAGACGGGTTTTAGTGGGACATGGAATACCTACATGAAGGTAGGCTAGTCTAGGTCTTACACGTAAAGTTTGTTGGGAAGTAACAGCTAGTATTATACTCTGAATATCTAAGTCACGGTAAAGGACGTCCAATGATCTAGAATAGAAAGTGGGAGTTCGAGACGTGACAAATTGATGCAAAAATTGAAGAAGATCAATTTAACTCATGAAATAAAATTAATCAGGAATCTAGTAAATAATTTAGGAACACAGTCCTAGGGATAGATAGGCTACTAGATGAATATAGTTAGGGTTCGATCAAATCATAGGTCAAGGTTAAAAGGTCCCAATAAGTCTTGATTTGAGAAAATGTCGAGTAAGTCAGGTTTGGGATATAATCACATAGATTGGTAGAAGGAGTTTAAGCAAGGTGCAAATTAGAGAGGACAGTTCATTTTAATGAAAGGCAATTAGCAAGAGGATTAGATGGCAAGAACAGATAAGAGTTTTCTCATAATTGTGATTGAGTACCCTAAGAATAAAAGATATTAATCTAACACTAAGAAATTAAAATCAACAACTACAAAAATTTCAAAATCATCAACTAACACCAGGATTCAAAGTTCTACAGTGAATCCTCCAAAACCAAATTCAATCAAGGGAAAAGGAGTTTAAATCGTAATTTCAAATGAGATTCTCAAGGGTCATCCCAGGAATCTCTCAAGGTATCCTAACAATGATTGAGCATCCTCTCTCACTAAGCCTATTCCTCAAATCCTATCGCAGGCTGTAGTGATACTCTAGTTCGAATACCACTACATAAACTCGACCTGCATGGGCCACCACTAAAAACGTGTCACGACCCGCACCCTAGAGTAAGGGCACGAGAAGTGGGTACGTCCAGCCTACGCCGCAGTGTCGGCGGTAGAACGCTGTCCTAGGTAAGTCATCTAACAATATCAAGTACCTGTACAGTTTATACTCTCCGAGTGGAGGTGACAAACAGAAATAATCTCAATCATATCTAGGTAGAGAATGAAGAACAGATAGATAGTAACTCAAGGAGAACCATAGCATAGATGAAATAAGACTAAGTGTCTAAGATACATAACATCCAGAATGTCAACTCATAATACAAGACTAAGAGTCTATACATGACTCAACATCTCAAAATACAACTCAGATGTGAGACAAAAGTAAATATAGAAAAGACTGCCTAGGCTAAACTGGTCTAGACTACTGGAACAACATCCTCAGCTGCAGGTGGATCCTGCTGAGGGTCCACAACATAAGTATCATCTAGTCCTGCTCCATAATAGGTAGACACCAGGGCCTCCTCCTCATCCTCTGTAATATTTTCAACAGGTCCAATCAGGACGGGAACGAGCACAATACATCTCACGCAGTGCATAGAATGATAGGAGATATAAAGCATGCAATAGAGTAAAATACAGGAACTGCTGAAGGAAGATACATGTAGCAAAAGAGATAACTGTAAAGGAAATATCTACTGTATATAGAGAACTAGCAGTGTCTAGTGAGTCAGAGTAAAATATAGACATGTGAAATGGCATAGGAGATTCATGACTACAGCTAGAAGTGATTCATGACTACAGCTACTGGGGTAATATCCACATGACTATTTCCACTCCCCCATCCCCAATCAATACACAAGGATCCATTCAGGTTACGTTAAGATTCGTGATAAGCCCATAAATGGGAGATTCATGAGAGGCTCTGTGAGCATGAGAGTATATGAGTCACAAGCGATTCGTGAATCTATGAAAGCATAGAGATACATGATGATAGTGAAAAGCACAACATGCTGTATCTGATGCTCCCGAGGGGGATAATATCTCATGAAAAGATCCATATAGTACCAATCCGTGATAACAATCGTGTCAGCATCAAGTAAAGTAATCTAGAGCAAGAATATAAATCCTGGCAAATATGAAACGGTCAGAGAATGTACTCGCCTGATAACTGAATGTCTGAAGAAGATATACTGTCTGAGGAGAGGTGTATGGCTCCTAATCAGAGCAATACAAGTCACAATGTATCCACAATGGTAAAAATAAAGTATACAATGCATACTACATGATTCTAGGTCAATCTGGTCAAAAGTCAACTCTTGGTCAACTCTAAAGTCAAACTAGTCAAGGTTAAGTCAATACTAGTCAAACTAGTTAGGGTTTTAGTCAAACTAGTTAAACTAGTTGATTTAGGTCATTCCTAGTCATTTCTAGGTGAACTAGGTCAACTTTGACCTACAGTTGACTTTGGTCAACCCTTAGTCAACAAGGGTCAACACAAAGGGTTTTGGGTCATTCAGGGCTAGCCCCAAGCCATAGGCTAGTAATCCTAGGCCATAGGCCATAGGCTAGTATAGGGTTTCTATATAACCTATAGTAGGAAACATATACATATATATATATGATATATATAGATATATGAATCTATCTAATACCCAATACCCAATATAGGAATATCATATATAATACAACCACACACATATATATACATATATGTATCTAATACTAATACATATATATATATCAATATATATATACATATATATATATATATATATATATAAAACCTATATATACTATATATATATATGACATAGAGAGAGAGACTGAGTGAGAGAGAGAGAGTGAGACAGTGAGAGAGAGGGAGACTGAATGAATCAGGGGGGGGTTCCAGGAATTCCTGAACCCAAACCCATCCAAAACACACACACACATAATACATATATACACACATATGTATATATATATATAACTTAACGCACACACACCCAAATCACCCCAAAATCGACCCACACTCTCACATACACATATACTACATATATACACATTAAAATACATTAATATAATACATAAATCATTAGCAAAATCGAATCAAAATTCGATTTTGCAAAAACTGTAATTTTCAGAAAATAAGAAATTGCACTGTGAAAACCTAACTTGGGTTAGCTCAAACATCAATCAAAACGACCTAAGATGACCCAAACTTGGTTGGTAACTAAAGCCCCTAGGTTAGGCTAGGTCCCTAGCAGCCTGACACTGTGTCACGACACGACACGACGTGTCCACAAGGATTTAAAGTCACACGGGTAAACCAGTGTACACTGTTACAGTGTAAATTCAAAATTAGTCTAGGACACGACACAAAGCGACACAGGCCTCGTGCTCGTGCCCGAAGGTGCGCCTAGGGTTGGGCTTCGTGTCCATGGGCCTGATACGTGTCCACGTGTCGTGTAGAGGGGACACGACACACGTATCAGAAGCCCCAATTTACGTGTTTCAGACTGTGTCGTCGTGTTTTCGCGTGTCTCGTGCTCGCGACACGGGACACGTGACACCACGTGGTTGTGTCCAATGTGTTCGCCTACATACAGGCTTCGTGTCCATGTCAGTACCAAGTGTCCACGTGTCGTGTACAGTGGACACGACACGTTCAAAGTACAGTGTCTGTGCGTGTGTACACAGTGTTTAGAACGACCCTTGCGGGGTCGATTCCGTGTCCGACACGACACGAGGTCATCCCAAACTTTGGGGATGACCTGTCAGTCATTGCCCCGTGCTCCGTGCCAATTTTGGCGTGTCCATGTGGCTTCTACAGTGCGTGGGGACACTGTGGCAGCAGGACACAATTCCTGTGTACTGCCCTGTGTCCCGAGAGCTTGTGTGTCCAAATTTGGACACGACACAAGTCGAATTGTGTCCAGTGACATAGGATTAGGGTTAGGGTTAGTTAGGCTAGGTTTTTGTTCAAAGAGTTTGGAAAAACAGTGATCAAAATACACAATGACAGTGCTCAAACAGTGAGTAAAATTAGGGTTCTAGACTAGTAGGATACGTGTCCAACACGACACCAAAACACATCAAAATCCTACCAAACTTTACCCACAATATTGTTACCCCTATATGAATGCATCTATGAAAGAAAAATAGGAATTTGACTAGGTTTGTGGAAATTTACCTATTGGTGAATTTCAAGGAAATTCAATGAAAAGGGGGTGTTGTGATTTTGAACTCGACGATGCCCAAGCTCCCAAATTCTAGATTTCTTGCTTCCCTTAGCTCCCTAGATGTTGTAGGGTTCCAATGCAAAAGACTAGAGTCAATTTGGATCACAAATGACCAAGTTATGAAGGTTTGAGTAAAAAGGGAATTTTTTGGAATAAAATTCATGCAATTTATTCATGATTTAATCCAAGGGGTATTTATCAAAGTGTAGGCTGCCATGGGGGTCTTCTTTGGCCGGCCAAGCATGGGGGGGGGGTGTCTTTGTCTTCCTTAATAGCTAAGTCAAGGACTTTTTGGAAAAGGGTTTGATATTTTGCATAATTTGTGCAAAATATCCATAAAGCAAATATCTAGATATTTTAACCCTTTAACCCCATGACCAAATCATCACTCTAATGGTTCTAGGTTAGTGGCTAACTACTAGTTTAGGGTAGGATAGGTTAGGAACTAATCATGAGACCTACCAAGTATTAAATAATATTAAAATCACATAATCACAAATTAAATCTAGAAAATTACCAAAATACCCTTTTGGTCAAAAACCCCAAATTTGATATTCTAAGCCTATGGCTAAGCTACCATGGTCATGGCAACTTCTAGGTTAGAGAAAACTAGGGTTTACACTAAGTTATACTAACCAAAATCACAAAGTCATAAGTCATGACTTAGCATGACTTAGAAAATGGTTTAACTTAACTAAAATCACCAGAAAATCATACCATGACTAAAATACCACTAATAAATAATAAAAATAATAAATTTTCAAAAATCCCCAATTTCAGAAAACAGGGTGTTACAAATGTTTGGTTTCTATAAATCTGAGAATGATATCTGAGACTGAAACTGGGATTGATTCCCTTCCTTTCAACCATAAACCTGAGATTTCTAGTTTTTTTTCCATTGGTTAACTTAGCATTATTAAATGTTTGAATATGGGGTTGGACAATGTGATTAGATTCCAGTTTTTCCTATTTGTGAACTGTTGAACTGATTTCCTGTTTTACCTGGACTGTTCTTTGAACTGTTAGATGATTTTTGTGTTAATCAAATATATGAGACTGAACTGAAATGGTTCTAAAACCTGAAATTGATTTCCATTTCTTTCTCTATTTCAATCCTGAGTTGATTCCATTTTCTGAAAAATTGATTGAATGTTAAATTGTCATGATTAATTCCTATGCATCATGTTAGTTCACTATTAGTTAATTCTGGATTCGATTCCAGTTTAGACTGAAACTAGATATTGACTAACATGTTTAATTCATGAACCCATGTACTAGATTACTGAAGTTAAGTTAATCCCTATTAAACCATTGTTGTTCTTTTTGATTTCAATTAGAGGTTAAATCATGTGGTTGCTACTATTATATTAGTTGACATGTTTACGTTGTGAGGATTCATTCTCTTGTGTTGAATTTATAAAGAGTGCTCGAATTCATTAGGATTGCAATGCCTTTGATACACTGTTTTCTTATTCCTAAATTTCAGAGATCAATACACACACAACCACCATTCCTGAGTTTTGAATTCACATGTTTTCCTGAAGTTTAATTCCTATTTTTTTAGACTGATTTGAATGATTAAATTAGCCATGTCATTTCATTTCATAGCGATAGCTAACTGCCATTGCCTTATACTGTTTTGCAATTCCTGGAATTAGTTCACATGTAACTCCTATTTCCTAATTCCTAACTCCTATTTCCTGATTCCTATTGACACATTATGTTTGCACTGAACATTGATTCCTGGAGACACTAAGTTTTACTGTCCATTCTATTTTTGAGAAACCCTTTCATGTTCACACACACACCTACACATTTATGTTTCCTGCCACACTGTTTTCTCAGTGCACTGTTCCCTATCACATTCCCCCTTATTAGACCCTGTTAGCTAATCTGGAACACCCAGGAACCCCCTGCCTTGTTCTGAAACATGAGAACACACATGAATACACACTCATCTCTATAATTCCTGTGATATATGCATATAAATATATATATATATTAATATAACGGTTAGATAGTTATTTATGAATATGTTGTTTTTGACACACAACCCCCACCATTGCCTTCACTAAATTTCTGAGAACTTGACCATGTATGTATACACACAGTTTACACTATATATCACTCACTGATTTTCAGGATACTACATCACTGATTTTTCCTAACACATTGTATCACATATAGCCCTACACACTTTCCTGCCACTTGAATGATTCACACACATTTCCTTGGTTCCCTATCCCCTCTATATGCATGTGTGTGTATATATATATATATATATATATATATATATATATATATATATATATATATATATTATATCTAACCTATGTGATATGTGCATGTGTTTAAGTATTGTGAAATAAATATGGCAATTGCCTATTTATATAGCTCTCTCTAACTCTCTATATGTATATGGATGTATATTGTAGCCTTGCATGTTAAGTATAAATACATGTGTAATGAAGATGGGTTAGTTTTGTGCCATGTGTAGCGTAACTCCTAACTAGTGATGATTTCTCTTTTCATGTACACCTCCATGTTCACACACACACATAGCTCTACATGTTAGCTTCCTTTCTCTTATGTATAATATTGAATGTGATGGCTTGTATAGCCTAGATGTGGTGTGTGCTTGCTAGAATAGGCTGGTTAGGCTTAGTGAGACTTGTTTGGCTTAGGCTTGACCTAGTTTGACCAGTCTAGTTGACCAGAGTTGACCGAGAGTTGACTTTTGTTTAGTTTGACCTAGATAGCATGCAGATGCATTGTACATTTCATATATCACCCTCTGTATGCATCTTGACTTGTGTTGCTCTAACTAGGAGTCAGGTACCTCATCTCGGACAGTACATTTACTTCCGACATTCAGATACGAGGAGAGTACATTCTCTGATCATTTTATATCCTGCTTAGAATTATTTTCCTGCATTAAATTACTTTACTTGATACTGTCACGTTGGTCACACGGATTAGTACAATATGGATTCCTCCCTGAGATGTTATCCCTTCAGGGAGCATCGGGGTACTCTATGTTCTGTGCGTTTCACTTACATGGCGTATCACTATGCTTCTTTGGTTCTTTGATCACTTGACATATACCCATATGATCACAGAGTCTTCTTTGAATCCTTATCCCATTTATGGGACTACTATGTATCACCCTTTGGGGGCTTATCACCCTTTGGGGGCTTATCACCTTTGGGGGCTTACCACCCTTTGGGGGCATATCACCCTTTGGGGGCTTACCACCCTTCGGGGACTGTTACATAGAATCATAACATAACCTGGTTGGATCCTTGTGTATTAATTAGGGGTACGGGGGAGTATAAATAGCCATGTGAACAATTCCAAAGTAGAATAGCTATGTACGTCTCTTTAGTATAGTCATGTACAAATCAAGCCGTTCACATGTCGACTTTGTGCTCTAAATCACTAGTCACTGGTAGCTCTTTACTTATAGTAGATATTTCTATTACAGTTCTCTCTCTCTGTTTACATACTGTATTTCTTCAGTATCTATATCTTACTTTACTGCATGATTATATTTTCTAACCTGTTATGAACTGTTGAGATGTATTGTGCTCGCTCCTGTCCTGACTGGACCTGTTGAAAATATTACAGAGGACGAGGAGGAGGCCTGTGAGGATACCTTCTTCGGGACAGCTCTAGCTGACGGCTTTACCCTACTGCCTAGACTAGTTTAGCTAGGCCTCATCTTATTTTTATGTTGTCTTGAGACTGTTTAGCTAGACTTTACTTCTGTTCAGAGATATTGAGTTGTATATATTCTTTCATTTCAGTAGCTGAGACCATGTACTCTGGATATCTGCTGAGATGTTATCTTAGACTATTGATCATCTGTATTTTCCTTGAGTTCTATATCTTATCGTGCTTCTTCTTTCTTAGTTGTGATTGAGTTTATTTCTGCTTTGTCACCCCCACTCGGGGAGTATAAACTGCTTAGCTTATATTGTTAGATGTTGTGACCAAGGACAGCGTTCTACCGGCGACACTGCAGCGTAGGATGGACGTTGTTACGCTCTCGTACCCTCACAGTGGGTACGGGTCGTGATATCGCACAAGTCCCTGATCATCTCAACCACGTCTTCCGTAGAGCTGAGAGTCGGGGAAGGTGGTACAACCTGGAGTTGAGCATTTGATGGCTCCAACGTCCGTGGTGTTTCACGATAATCTGTATCCAAGGATACCCGTTGAAGGGGTACACTTGATTCTCCATTGGCCCCTAGGTCAGGACCGGTAGAAGGTGCCCTGGCCAAAGCTGACCATATCTCAAATACTGCTTGAGTCAGTGTTTGTATGAAGGCAGAGAGGGTTTTGAGTCCCCCTCCAAAGTATCCATGCACTGGACGAGGTCTGCTGGCAGCGTATCTGACTCTGTATCTTCCCCAGTCATGTATACTGTTATGACATGGCTGGAAGTGGATGGATCGGTTGAAGCCTCGCTTTCAGCCTCGCTCTCTTGTAGAGGAGTCGCTTCTCCTGGAGCTTCATCTTGACTACCCCCAGCTATGTTCTGGGGAATATCTTTGTCTTCGGGATGAAGATCGGCAAGGACTTGGCTACCCCCAGCTGTGCTTTAGAGGACGTCTTCATTTTCAGGAGGACGATCAGCAAGGATTTGGCTACCCCCGGCTATGCTCTGGAAGACGTCTTCATCTTCAGGAGGAGGATCAACAAGGGCTTGACTACCCCCAGCTTCCTCCGAGCTTTTTTTCTCTCCCGAGTGCCTTCAAACACTCCAGAGGACGGGATAGTCGTCTTGGTCTTCCTCGGCTGGCTTTTGGATGAGGACGAGGTCGAAGAATTGCTAGTCACCTTTCGGATTGACGAGGAGTTAGAGATTACGTTGCAAGAAACAACCTTTATTTCTGGCTCCTCTTCAATTGACACCTTCTTTTCGAGGCGACGTTAGAGGGGTATTGATGATTACAGCCGCTGGAACACCGACTGCCTTGGTGGTGGGACTGCTGTTTTACAACAACAGTTGATGGTGACTACAGCACAGGTATGCCCTGTAAGGGATGCATTATGCTTGTCAGTTGACTCTCCTGATCGGCACTTGTGACTGATCACATTACGCAAATCATTGGAGGAGAGTGCCACCTTCGTACCCCTATCAGGCGTATGGCAAGGCCAAGCACTGGGGTGGTCAAGTGAGAGTGCCACCTTTACACCCCCATGAGGTGCATAGCTAGGTCAAGCGTCGGGGTGGTCAGGTGAATGTTGCACCCCCTGAACCAACACAGAAGATGCGCTCAGATTAGTAGTGGGGGTACAATATTTATAGTGACTTGAACCAGCCACCGACGTACATCCTATGTAGGTGCTGGGGTTCAAGACCACAGAGTTTGCCTTGCTCGACTTGGTTGCGAACGCAACAGATGCGCCCAAGTGAGACAAGGACTTTGAAGGTCGGTTCGTTTCTGGCGCAGAAGCACCCGAGTCGACCTTATACAGCTTACCATTAGCATCGCGCCTGATTGTGAGTGCATGCTTCTAGTTTATCGCTGTCATAGCACGTTTGAGGCGCATGGCCCGTGCTGCCTTAGACTTCTTCGTACCAGTCTGCTAGGGTGCATAGTACTCAGAGTCCAAATTCTCCTCGCCACGATAGCGAATGAGTCTGTCAAAGACATAAGCCTTCTGTGGCGCATCAGAGTTACTGCATAGGGCGTTAGATGCGTCCCTGCTCCGTCGGCGCATCTTCCTTGTCTGAGAAGGAGATGGCTGGAGAATGTGGTCAGCACCACGCTTTCCCGAGAGATGCGCTGCACCGGTGGAAGCATCCTGGCTGCTGAGGATGTCAGCGAGAAGGGTGGACTGCATCGGCGCATCCCCTTCAGTGGTGGTGCCAGGGGCCTCGACCTTGCGCACCCAGACTTAGCGAGTCTTCTTCGACTTTGGCCGTCGCTTCGAAGGACTTGCGCTGCCTTCAGAGATGAACTCCTCATATGCTTGTTGATTGAGGCGTACGACTAGCATCTTGTAGGAGGAGCCCACCTTCACGTCGTCGAATTGTGACACAGCTTTCTCGGTGGAGGAGAAAGACATCCCCAGCAGAGTCGCCAGCTTCTTTGCCATTAAAATCTTTTTATTGCAATTTCAATTATAAACAAAACAGTATTATAATGTAGGACTTAGATGTAGTCCTAGGAGAACACTTTTATTTATCTGGGTCCCTGTGTCGATGGAGCGAGTGGTAATGCGTTGACTCCGTTGACGATCTGACGACGGTTCTCGGTTCTCTGAAGGTCTGAGTTGCTCTGGGTGCTAGAGTTTGCAGATGGAAAGAAGACGTTGAGTGTCTCTTCCGATCTTGGTGGATGATAACTCTGATGCCTTTTTCTGTCTGTGTACGTATGTATATTACGTGGTCTGTAAGAAGGAAATGATCCTTATATTTATAGTTTACAGGCTGGCTGCTCATGCGCGCATATGTAGGATGTGCCTATACGTGGGGACGCCACATGGTTGAAGCTGCGGAAGGCGTATGGATGAGGCACCATCATTTGTGGGTTGAATCCTTCATGCTGTATTTGTGAGCAGATATATAGCAAGGGAGAGGATCTTTCAGTTGCTAAGATCTTGGGTGATTAGCATCCCTTTATAGGCTGAATTGAGTCAAAGGACACATGACGCATGCCCGTTACTCAAAGATCTCGGATTTGGTGGAGAGTGATCTGATAGGATGCGTCTGGGATTGGGCGCATGAGAAGACTTTGGCTCACAACCTTCAGGAGTCATGAACCAGTCTTGACGCACGGCTTTTGAGGCGCATACGAGTCTTCAGGCGCATGGCCGCTGAGGCGCATGCGAGTGATTGGTAGGCCACGTAGGTCGTAACCGTCGAAGGAAAGTAATGATGATGATGATATCAGTGACGTTTCATCTTCTGAAAAAGCTGCTAACTGTCCAGTCCTCGGGCGACGTGCTGCCAACTCTGTCACTTGTGCTTTAATTGCTTGATGGGTGACGAGCCAAAATGGGCGCATGGCTCCATGTTGATTAGGACGCATGGATCTGTGCTCTGTTGGACGCATCCATACGGGGAGCTTTAGAACTGACGGACGCGTCTGTACGATGCGCGGTGTCTGACCGGCGCATCCTTTTGCATGACGTGCCTTTATTTGTCCGACTTTTGTGTTCTTTAAGTGCTTTAAATAGCCGTTTTGACTTGGCCGAATTCGAAGCGTCAGGTTCATCACCATAAATGCAAATTTATTGCACAGGATTCGAAGAGCCCGCCACTTGGCGTATGGGTTTGATTTGCCCGGCCTATAAATAGTGGCAAGGAGAGAGTTTGCTTTTCGTTCTCTCACGTCTTCCCGAATGAACTTATTTGTTCGAGCACATTCTATTGACAAGATGCTCCCGAGGGTGAAGATGCGACGACTTGTCTTCGTTCATGCTCATGAAGGTGACTGTTACATCCAAAAGTCAGAGTCGAGGGCTTCTAAGGTAGGCAGAAGGTGCCTGTTGCATCCAATGATCGGAATGCTCGAGCCCTGTCTCTATTATACTAGAATAGCCGCAGATCGGAATTGTGGTGCTCCCATCTTCGTTAGGCTTTGGAGAGCTCTTTCTCCTGCAAGAGTTGGGTGTTACACATTCTGGTTGTGTTGAAAGCTGCTCCTTTAGCCTCAGAATTACGGTGCTCTCCTTTTCCTTGGGCTTTGGAGAGCTCTTACTCCAGCTAGGGTGGGGTTGATCGCCCACTCCTGTTCTGCTCAATAAATGCTTTATTAGTCGAAGTATTTGATCGGATCCTGAGACGCTGGAGAGATGCGCCTGACTGAAACACTGAAGGCTGCGCCTGACTGATACGCTGAAGAGATACGCCTGACTAAGACGCTGAAGTGATGTGCCTGACTGATGATGCACCTGGTGGAAGGTGCATGGCAGTTTACTGCGCCTGGCTGTAGTCTTAGGATCTTTCTTTTTGTAGAAGTTCTCCTTTTTAAAGCCTTTCTTTAGACATGTAATAGACTTTTATAAAAAAATCTTCTTTTGCTGTCTATACTTTTGCTATCTTGCTGTGCCAAGCACTTCGTTTGAGTTTTCTGGCGCATGTTCTGAGTAGTATTTGAGCGCATAGGAATTCTGGCACATAAATGCGCCCTGAAATTCCATGCTTCTACAAGAAAGCTTGTTTGCCATTAAAATCTTTTTATTGTAATTTCAATTACAAACAGAACAGTGTTGCAATATAGGACTTAGATGTAGTCCTAGGAGAACACTTTTGTTTATCTGGGTCCCTGTGTCGATGGAGCGAATGGTAATGTGTTGACTCCATTGACGATCTGACGACGGTTCTCGGTTCTCTGAAGGTCTGAGTTGCTCTGGGTGTTGGAGTTTGCAGATGGAAAGAAGACGTTGAGTGTCTCTTCCGATCTTGGTGGATGATAACTCTGATGCCTTTTTCTGTCTGTGTACGTATGTATATTACGTGGTCCGTAAGAAGAAAATGAACCCTCTATTTATAGTTTGCAGGCTGGCTGCTCATACGTGCATATGTAGGATGCACCTATACGTGGGAACGCCATGTGGTTGAAGCTGCGGAAGGCACATAGATGATGTACCATCATTTGTGGGTTGAATTCTTCATGCTGCATTTGTGAGCTGACACGTAGCAGGAGAGAGGATCTTTCAGTTGCTGAGATCTTGGGTGATTAGCACCCCTTCATAGACTAAATTGAGTCAAAGGACACGTGACGCATGCCCGTTGCTAAAAAATCTCAGATTTGGTGGAGAGTGATCTGATAGGATGCCCCTGGGATTAGGCACATGAGAAGACATTGGCTCACAACCTTCAGGAGTCATGAACCAGTCTGGGCGCACGGCTTTTGAGGCGCATGCGAGTCTTCAGGCGCATGGACGCTGAGGCGCATGCGAGCGGTTGGTCGGCCACGTGGGTCGTAACCGTCGAAGGAAAGTAATGATGATGCTGATGTCAGCGATGCTCTGTCTTCTGAAAAAGTTGCGAACTGTCCAGTCCTCGGGGGACGTGCTGCCAACTCTGTCACTTGAGCATTAATTGCTTTATGGGTGACGAGCCAAAATAGGCGCATGGGTCCATGTTGATTAGGACGCATGGATCTGTGCTCTGTTGGGCGCATACATACGGGGCACTTTGGAACTGACGGACGCGTCTGTATGATACGAGGTGTCTGACCGGCGCATCCTTTTGCATGACATGCCTTTATTGGTCTGACTTTTGTGTTCTTTAAGTGCTTTAAATAGCCGTTTTAACTTGGCCGAATTTGAAGCGTCAGGTTCATCACCATAAATGCAAATTCATTGCACAGGATTCGGAGAGCCCGCCACTTGGCGCATGGGTTTGATTTGTCCGACCTATAAATAGTGGCAAGGAGAGAGTTTGCTTCTCGTTCTCTCACATCTTCCCGAATGAACTTATTTGCTCGAGGACATTCTGTTGACAAGATGCTCCCGAGGGTGAAGATGCGATGACTTGTCTTTGTTCATGCTCGTGAAGGTGACTGTTACATCCAAAAGTCGAAGTCGAGGGCTTCTGAGGCAAGCGAAAGGTGCCTGTTGCATCCAAAGATCGGAATGCTCGAGCCCTGTCTTTGTTATAATGGAAGAGCCGCAGATTGGAATTGTGGTGCTCCCATCTTCTTTGGGCTTTGGAGAGCTCTTCCTCATGCAAGAGTGGGGTGTTGCCCATTCTGGTTGTATTGAAAGCTGCTCCTTTAGCCTCAGAATTGCGGTGCTCTCCTCTTCCTTGGGCTTTGGAGAGCTCTTCCTCCAGCTAGGGTGGGGTTGATCATCCACTCCTATTCTGCTCAATAAATGCTTCATTAGTCGAAGCATTTGATTGGGTCCTGAGACGCTGGAGAGATGCGCCTGACTGAAATGCTGAAGGCTGCGGCTGACTGAGACACTGAAGAGATACGCCTGACTGAGACGCTGAAGTGATACGCCTGACTGATGATGCGCCTCGTGGGAGGCGCATGGCAGTTTTCTGCGCCTGGCCGTAATCTTAGGATCTTTTTTTTTGTAGAAGTTCTCCATTGTAAAGCCTTTCTTTAGACATGTAATAGACTTTTATAAAAAAAAATCTTCTTTTGCTGTCTATACTTTTTCTATCTTGTTGTGCCAAGTACTTCATTTGAGTTCCCTGGCGCATATTCTGAGTAGTATTTGAGCGCATAGGAATTCTGGCACATAAATGTGCCCTGAAATTCTATGCTTCTACAACATATAATACATGATAAAAAAACTAAGTAATAACCCATCATTCTCATTCATATTGCCATCTTTCCATCTTGCCTTGAGCCAACGCTCACATTATCATCTGCCCAATCCAGGGTCTTAGGAAAATCTACATTCTACATCGGCACAGGATAATAGAATGTGATTACCTAAGCCTTTTCTCACATCTTTGATACCATACATCTTTCCAACCAACTCAATGTACTCACTGCCCAATTCTTGGGACTTAGCATATGTTTTAGCATACATTCATTCGAATGCAATTCAAGATACTCACTGCCCAGCTCTTGGGTCTTAACATCTGTTTTACCATCTATTCACCGAGCTAAGGCTCGATATGCTCACCGTCCAAGTATTTAGGACTTTGTCTTTACCTGTCAGGGAATTTATCGCAACATCGTACAAGCATACAATTTATCTAGCAATGACTGTTTACGTTCAGGTGATTATTAGCTTTCATTATCTTTCCGAATTCCATACAAGGTGTTATTGAGCAACTCAATAAGAAACATAGCATACTATCCTTTATTTTAAGCGTGAAGCTAAAAGATCTTTGAAAGGTTCAATACTACTCACATTCATAGGACGATTTCCGCCACGATCGCATAGCCTTCCAAGCGATCCTTCACATATTCCCAAGTCCAACAAGGCTTCATCGAACCAACAATCCATCATAAGGCATCTTGCGGGTCAGGGTACTACAATATATACCACTCAGAAAAAGTTTCATCCTCGAAACTTAAAACAAAACTCATCCCCAAAACTTTAATTGACTTTTCTGAACTTCCCAACGATCGACTTGCACTATTTAATATTTCTCCACAATCTCTCGATTGATTTCAAGTAATGTACCATCTCGATACAGCATCCCAATTGATTCAAAATAGTTTACCATCTTGATCTTTTCTCCGGTACTCGTGCAAATCCTTAACACATGATAATCCTCCATGTGGCTTCATTTGAATTCAGCATACCACTTAGTTGGAATCATACACATATTTTAGGCATCCCCGAAATACATGCACTTTAGCCAAGTTCAGTGATAGAGAAAATGAACGAGCTACGGTGTAACTTCTTTTCCGAACATCAGTAATTCTTTTCGAGCATCTCGTATAATCCTACTTGTTTATTCAATATTCCAACCAACTAATAAGGCAATAGATATTACCAATTCCAACTCGAGAAATTTTCTCCAACCGGTCCAAAATTTTCCAAAGTATCCCGACTTAGATGTATCAAGTATTCCATTCAAGTTCGTTGTCATTCATGCCACCAAAGTTGATAAATCCTATTACTATATTTCATTTCGATACCCTGATTCTCATTGATTCAAATCTTGTATTCATCATCGTTCGCATCCATACACTTTGTTTGCAACTCGTAAATTTTTCGATCATGATTCATCCATCAAATTGTACCATCATCCCACTCCAGTAACAATCCTCGCTGTACTCAAACATTTTTTTCATATTGATCAAGCCAACACATTATCCTCTCGTATAAGCAACTCTCATATTCCAACAACATTAATCTCGAGGTCATTCCTATTCACATTCGCTCTCGCCGATCTCGGCTACATGCACTATCCCATTCCATCGTACACTTATTCTCAATTCTGATCCGATCAATGAAATTATTCCAACTGTTTCAAGGAACTACCATCAATTTACGCAGCTCAATATTAATCAACAAAATTCAGCCAGTTCTAGCAATTTCTAGCATTCCAACAAAGGTAACCAAATTTTTGAAACCAACATGATCCGTCATCCCATCCAACATTATAACACCAAATTTTCCAATCTCTATACCATTCCAAAGTTTACCTTTCGACACATCTTACTCATTCCGACTATGCCCACGCAACATCAATAGGGACATCATATGGTTTTCCAATAGTCAACTTAGCATTCAGTCAAGTCTCTACGGTCAGCTAATCTAAGTTAAACCAGACATTTAGCTAACTCATATGAGATGGATAGCTATCAGGGACATACTTATTTCTTATCTTAGAGGCAACCAATTCTTATTATAGGGACAACATGTCACGCCCCAGAACCAGAATACTGGAGAGCGGGGGACAGACACAGCCAGTTACGTATATTGAAGTGAATTCCACCTCGCAATATGGTCACGGCTGTCTAGATGCATAAGGGTTTACTACAAGCCATTAGTCTCTTAAGGTCAAGAACAAGCCTAGTGTCTCAATCTCAAGCAAGCAATGTAAATATAACAAGTGTTGGCCCATTGGTCATGGTCAAACCTGATTTTAATAATTGATCAAACTCTGTCTCGATATAAATGCGAGTCAATTCAGATATTTACTAATGACATTTTGGACATTGATCAAAGATGGATATCTACTCCGTTCAAGACCGAAGCTGTTTGCCACTTAGAATGTATTTCCTTCAAAGCAATGTAATTTTTCATTTTATTGAGTCTAAGAATACATTGTACACCAAATCGTACTGGCAAATAGGCTATCCGAAAACATTTTTCAAAACAGACCTATCTTTTCAAAATGACCTATGTTTTTGAAAACATCTATTTTTACAAAAAAACTTCTGAAGGACTTTTTCAAAAAGCCAAAATTATTTTTTACAAAATCAACTGACCAAATCCTGACAGAACTCGGCCAGAGTTCGGCCAAGTTGAACGTTATGTGAACATTTGATTTTGAACTTGGTCTCCCTTCAGTTGCGGTTTGTTACAAAGAGTTCTGTCCGAATTCTGCCCGAATTCTGTCAGAATTCCGACTTTGGAAAAACTATAAATAAAAAGAGGATTTCGATCATTTCAAATCACCAATTCACTCTCAATCTTTTCTCATCTAAAGCTTATATTTCTTCCAAAGAGTTCTAAAAAGCTTTTATTTTCAAATTCCAAGCCAGTTACAATCCTATAGTCGATTTGCCAGTACGGTGCGGTCTAGAAGTTTCAGAGCGATTGTAATCAGAGGCTTGATTGAAGATTGACTCCACAATTTAAGTTTGTCGAGTTCTTCGTATCAAAGCTCGTATCTGTAGAAGTTGCAAGGACTCCGTATGAAAACTTACGGGATTTTCCAATAGTGGATTCAATTGGAAGCTAGAGTTCTTTCGACTGGACTAGTCCTCACAAGAGGGAAACCAGTATAAATCTCGATGTTTACGTTTGCCTTCTGATCACTCTTTTATTACTGTCATTTATTTTGTGATTATAATTATATCTATGATCTAACTGCTAACGAGTTTTTTAATTAGCAATATTCCGCTGCCTACTCTATTCACCCTCCTCTAGAGTATTCTGCTTTACGATTTCGTTCCTACAATTGGTATCAAAGCAGGTTAAATAGGTAAAACAAGGTAAAATTAAAGTTATATTCAATTATTATATAGATCACAGTATTACATATGGCAACTGTGAAATTCACAAGTGAAAGCCAAGCCACAAACAGACCTCCACTGTTTGACGGCACAAACTACACTTATTGGAAAACACGTATGAGTTTCTTCCTGAAATCTCTTAATTTTGACTTATGGTCTGTAGTTATTGATGGCTATAAAAAGCCCCCTCGTATTAATGTTGATGGAGTTTTAGTTGAAAAACCCCATGACATGCAAATATACAGAGGATAAAAAAAAGGCCAATCTTGACGCACGTGCTATTAACACTTTATTTTGTGCTTTAGACAGAACTGAATTCAACAGGGTATCTACTTGCACAACATCAAACGAAGTGTGGAAGCTTCTCGAAGTAACCTACGAAGGAACAACACAAGTCAAGGAGTCGAAGATCAGCAGACTTACGTAGGAGTACGAGGCATTCAAAATGAAGCCAAGTGAATCAGTTATTCAGATGTTTACAAGATTCTTGGATATTGTAAATCCTTTGTCTTCACTAGGCAAGGATTATAGTAACCATGAGAGGATTCGCAAACTGCTATGAGCTCTCACAAAGAACTGGATTCCAAAGGATACAGCAATCATTGAAGGGAACGACCTCTCAACAATGTCTCTGGAAACACTCATGGATAAGCTACTCACTCACGATTTAGATCTTCAAGACTTTGAAGATGCTACACCAAAAGAGAAGTTAGAGAAGTCGATCGCTCTCAAGAACATAGAAGAACTATCGAAGATGACTCTGATGACAGTGACTCCGACTTTGAAGATCAAGCACTTCTGGTAAGAAAATTCAAGAAGTTCATGAGATTTAACAGGAGAACAAAAGACAGCAACAACAACAACAACGAGGAAGATCCTATTTGCTACGGATGCAAGAAAAAAGGACATATGAAGAAAGATTGTCCAACAGCATCATCATCAAAAAAAAGCAGCAAATATGACAAAGGCTACCTGAAGAAATCTACATCAAGGAAGTACGCCAACACAAGCATATGGCATGAAAGTGAAGCCAGCGACTCAGAAGACGAACAATCAGATAACGCTGTAAATGTATGCTTGATGGCTTGCGATCAGGTAATCACTAATCCTCTATTTGATCCTTATGATAATTTCACCTTTGAGCAACTAGGAGAGGCTTTCAGTGACCTGTTAAATGATTACAGGAAACTGCGTAGCAAATATGAAACCTCTAAGAAGGTACTCAAAAAGTACAAAGGTGAAATAGAAAGATTTACCGACCAACTAGATCATGTTAGAAATAATGACTCTTCATGAGTCTGGTTAGCTTTCATCTATTAAGTTGTTGTTACACGAGACTGTTAAGCTATCCGAAGAAAAAGACCAAACTATCATCCAGTTAAAGGAAGACCTATCTAAGGAGAAAAAGAGTCTCCAGTGTGCACAAGTCAGAATTAAAAAACCTACATCTGACTATACTAGATTATATGACACCTCTAAAAAGTTAGAAATTAGTTTAGGAAAACGGCCTGAAGTTGCTGCTTCCTATTCTAACACGTGTCAATTACCGAATCATCGGAACACGCCCAACACTGTCAGACCAAACCATACCAAAACTATGCCTAAGAAGGCTAATAGGCATGTATTTTTCTATACTAGAAAATCAAAATCTACCAATCATTCACCTCACACAACTTTCAACACTCAACATGCCAAATGTTATTATTGTGGCCTCATTGGTCATATATCTTCTGCATGTAGAATCAGAAAGTTAGTAGATTTAAATGTTTATGCATGGATACCAAAAACTAACCAGTCAGGACCCTACAAGAAATGGGTACCAAGAGTTTCATCTGCAAATTATTTTGTAGGTGGGACGCCCTTCACATGCTAGGAGCAAATGGATCATCGACAGCGGTTGCTCATGGCACATAACCGGTGATGCTTCATTATTCGTAACACTGTCGAAGAAGAATAAAGAAGGATATATCTCCTTCGGTAATAATTTAAGAGGGTACATAATCGGTATCGGTGACATTGGTAAGGCTCCCTATCCTGTGATTAAAGATGTCTGTCTAGTTACCGAGTTAAAATATAATCTGCTCAGCATAAGTCATTTAGCTGATCATGGTTATGGTATTAACTTCGTCAAAGACAAATGTACTATGGTTGATAGTTCAACTGGTAGTACTATCTTTGAAGGTATTAGGGAAGACAACATATATGTTTTCTATTTGTTGGAAGATGCTAACAAATCAGGTAGATGTTTGATGGCCAAAAGCATTGAGGGTCAACTATGGCATATGAGACTCGGTCATGCAAACATGGATACAATTTCTAGACTATCTACAAAAAAGTTGGTACGCGGCTTACCGGACATAACTTTCAAAAAGGATACGACATGTAGTGAATGTGAAAAGAACAAAGCTACCAAATCTGTATTTAAATCCAAGAATGCGGTAAGTACCACTAGACCTCTACAACTGTTGCATATGGACTTATTTGGACCAAGTAGAATTGCTAGCCTAGGTGGTAAGTTATATGCATTTATCATTGTAGATGATTTCTCTAGATATATATGGGTTTATTTTCTTGCACGCAAGAACGATGTATTATCAGAATTCGTCACCTTTTGTAAGAAAGTACAGAATGAAAAAGGGTTTATGATTACTCGCATTCGTAGTGATCATGGCGGCAAATTTGAGAATGCAGAATTCAAGCAATTTTGTGACACACACGGTTATTTGTATGAATTTTCTTGCCCTAGGACTCCTCAACAAAATGTAGTTGTGGAACGTAAGAACAGAACTCTATCTGAAATGGCTAGAGTAATGTTAAACCAGTTTAGTTTACCTAGATACTTTTGGGCTGAAGCTGTCAATACAGCGTGCTATATTATCAATAGGGTTCTAATTCGACCTATATCGAAGAAGACTCCCTATGAACTATGGTTTGATAGAACACCCAATGTTTCATATTTCAAGATTTTTGGTTGTAAATGCTTTATTCTTAATACTAAAGACAATCTGAGTAAATTTGATGAAAAGTCTGATGAAAGAATATTTTTAGGTTATGCAGCAAAAAGCAAAGGATACAGAGTCTTCAACAAAAGAACCATGATCATCGAAAAATTAATCAATGTCAAGTTTGATGAGTTAAATCAACACTTAGACGATGACGATAATGAAGACATGATCACACCAAGTACAGCTACTGTAAAACCTTCACACCAAGCACCAGCTGAGTCTTCAAGCAAAGAAGTAGGAACAAGCAATCCTGAGGCTACACCAAAGGAGATGAGATTCTTGGCTGATCATCCAAAGGACTTGGTAATTGGTGAGATTACCAAGGGTGTAAGTACTCGTTCCTCTAATAAAGATACAGCTTCTTGTGTTGCTTTTGTTTTGCAGTTTGAACCTAAAAATATTGAAGAAACATGTAGTGATAATTTTTGGTTAGATGCTATGCAGGAGGAATTAAACCAATTCGAACGGAATCAAGTTTGGGAACTTGTTCCCAAGCCTATTGATCATCCGGTCATTGGCACCCGATGGGTATTCTGAAACAAACTGAACGGGAATGGTTTAGTGACTCGTAATAAGGCTTGACTCGTAGCTCAAGGATACAAACAAGGTGAAGGTATCGACTATGATGAGACTTATGCCCCAGTTGCGAGATTAGAATCCATTCGCATGTTATGTGCATTTGCATGTTTTCATAATTTTAAGTTATTTCAAATGGATGTCAAAAGTGTATTTTTAAATGGTTTTATAAAAGAAAAAGTTTATGTAGCTCAACCTCCCAGTTTTACTAATTTCAAATATCCTGAATATGTTTTCAAGTTAAAGAAAGCCTTATACGGTTTGAAACAAGCCCCTCGTGCTTAGTACGATCGTCTAAGCTATTTTCTACTTGATAACGATTTTTCAAAGGGAAAGGTTGACACTACATTGTTTATAAAATCTTTGAATAACAACATTCTTTTGATTCAAGTTTATGTAGATGATATTATTTTTGGATCTACTGATGAATCTCTTGGTCAAGAATTTTCAAAGTGTATGCAGAATGAGTTTGAGATGAGCATGATGGGAGAGCTGAAATTCTTTCTTGGACTGCAAATCAAACAAACCAACAATGGGACGTTCATAAATCAAGCAAAGTACACAAAAGATCTATTAAAGAAGTTCGACCTGGAAGCAGTCAAGCCACTTAGCACTCCAATGGCTACTTCAACCAAGCTTGATACTGATGAACAAGAAAAAACCGTCGACATACGTAAGCATCGAGGTATGATCGGTAGCTTACTGTATTTAACTGCTAGTCGACCAGACATTACGTTCAGGGTTTGCTTGTGTGCACGTTTTTAAGCCAATCCTAAGGAATCACATTTGTGCGCAGTTAAGCGTATCTTTCGATACCTTAAAGTCACTTCTTCTGTCGGCTTATGGTATCCCAAAACCACGTCATTTGTCGTAACCGATTATTCTGATGCTGATTTTGTCGGATGCAAAGTAGATAGAAAAAGTACTAGCGGCACATGTCATTTCCTTGAAAAAGCTCTAGTCTCTTGGTTTTATCAAATAGCAAAATTCTGTCGCATTATCAACAATCGAGGCTGAGTATATCGCCGCAGGACGTTGTTGTGCACAAATTTTGTGGATGAAGCAAACTTTAGAAGACTATGGATTATATTTTTTACACATATCCATTTTCTGTGACAACACTAGTTCTATTAATTTGACTAAGAATCCAGTATGTCACTATCGTACTAAACATATCAATATTCGACATCACTTGTTTAGAGATCATCAACAAAATGGAGAAATAGACCTTGTATACATAGACACACAGAATCAATTAGCTGACATACTCATAAAACCTCTAGTGGAAGATCGTTCCAATTATTTACGTCTAGAATTAGGAATTTTAGATATCAATAATATTAATTAATTTTGTTTTATTAATTAATTTATTCAATACTCATTAACTGTTTTTGAGACAAGCCTAAAAAGAGTCTGTCTGTCACCACGACTACGGTTGAAGCGAAGCGGTATTTAAGAGTTCTCCGGTGAACCTCCGTTAGCTGGGACAGTACTCCTACAGCTAATCTGAGACAGATGCTGAGTAAAGAATATTAATTTATAAAATAATATTAATAGTATTATTTGAAATTTAAAATTACTAAACTCTGAATTAAACATTTGAAACGAATTGATGAAAAAGATGTGGCCCAACAATTTTTTTTTATATAGCCAGGCAACCCTTGGCAAATTCGGCCCAAGCGCGGTCCGAATTCGGCCAGAGTTCGGCTGGATATGTATATGTACCAGTCAGAACCCGAGGCCCCCTCTTCTTCATTCTTCCAAACCTCATCAAAACAGCAGCAGCCATGCCCCGAAAACTCTAGCTCTTCTCCACCTTCCTTCTTCTAATACACATGGAGATCTTCGTCCAAAATTTGGATTCGTGCGGAGAATCTCGTTCTCTACAGCATACCTGATTCTCAGAAGGTATAATTCCTTCTCTCCTCCACTTTTAAATTATTAGGGTTTCTAGTTTTTGGGATAGAATGCCTAAGGGATTCAATCGTTTCAAGAGGAAGAAGACCAATGCCAGTGAAGAGACATCGTCTTCTGATCCGCATACGGATTCCCTCTTTTCTCTGGTCCAATCGGATGACGGTGCATCGGACGAGTTTTATTTCAAAACTCCCAACCAATCCCTACTTTGGTATACCGATTTCATTATGCGTACTATTTGTACTAGATCTCTGATCAAATGGACTGTCTTTCCTGACCACCATCCTTACTTTGAGGCATTAGGATTACATCACTTTATCACTTTGCAATTTCCTATAGCTACTAATGCCATTAGATTATTTTACTGTAATTTCGTATTAGACACTTTTACCGCGAGAACTCGTGTCGGCGGGATAGATATCGAGTTCAATGATGAATCGCTAGGAAAAATCCTTGGTCTTTCAAATGAAGATGCACCGTTCGATGACATCATTGACTTTGATTTCCCCGATGGTACGACTCTCGTTAGTTTCAAGAATGAGCTTTGTGCGCCCATACGTGCTCGTCCTAGAAAGTTCAAGGCCAATAACTTGAACTTGTTTAACTATGAATTACATCACATCATCTATTCCACTATTCTTCCAAAATCCACTTCAAAAGATGATGTTACTGTACTTGAGCTTTCTGCTTTATATCACATTCTTAAGGGGATTCCTTTTTCTGCCCCTAAGACTATCATTCAGATGATGGGTAGATGTCGCGGTAGAGATCGCAACCTCTCTTATGCGATGATCATCCCACGCATCTTTCAGAGATTCGATATTGACTTATCCACTTGTGCTCTTGACCCTGAGCCCATGTTCCTCAAACTCTCTCATCGTTGCATTGCTACTGCTCCTCCACCTACTGCACCTGCTCCTCCTGTACCTACTCCCACAGCACCTGGTCCTTCTCAGTCTTACCCTATGACCTTTGAGGGTATTCACCAACATCTATCAGATCTGCAGTCATTTTATGTTGACACTTCCAGAGAACATGAGTTTCGTGACGTGACTCGGTTCCAGGCTATTGCCAACTCCTTCGTCGATGTGCAATTTGTACAGACGGGTCACTCTGCTAGCTCTCTACCTCGAGACCCTTCTGTTACTGGCTACCGCATTGATGATGAGGCGGTCCACTCTCTGTTACAGCCAGGGAACGTATATGATTGGTATCATACTTCTAGTGCCACTCCTTATACTTCTGGAGCCGGCACTTCTGGAGCTGGTCCTTCTGGACATGCTGGCGCTGCAGCCGATGATGATGATGATGAGGATGATGATTTCTGAGATGTTACTGTTTGAGACTGTCTATTTTGTCTTATGTTTACTGGAAATGCTCCGACATTCCAAGATATTATCAGTACACTTTATTTTTGTATATGATTTGTGACTCTTCATAGACATGTTTTATGCCTCAGTTTGGCATATGTTTTACTTTAGTTTATTATTCAGGTTAGCATTTTATTTGTTTTAGCTTTATAGCATTATCTTTCTTTATGCTTCATATAAACTGCCTATGACAAATACCATGCCTGTGTTATTTATATCATTTCAGTTTCTCTTATTTTTCTATAAATGTTTATACCATGCCTGTGATGAATGTTTTTATATTTTGTGTTTCTTCACTGATTGTTACTTATGCATTTATTGCTGGAGAGCTTTCTCTTTGCAAGTATTTTGCTAAGTGATAGCGGGAGAGAAATAAGATCTAAAATCTTCATGAATAGAGGAATACAGGTTATAAACAATTTTTTTTTTATTTTATCTCTCGGTACTTTCGGTACACTTTTGAATTGATCAAAACCAAGATGTTATATCGACAAGGTTTGTCAATTATCAAAATGGAAAAGATTGTTGGCCTATTGGTCATGGTTAAAACTGATTTTAATAATTGATCAAACTCTGTCTAGATATAAATGCGAGTCAATTCAGATGTTTACTAACGACGTTTTGGACACTGATCAAAGATGGATATCTACTCCATTCAAGACCGAAGCTGTTTGCCACTCAGAATGTATTTCCTTTAAAGCAATGTAATTTTTTATTTTATTGAGTCTAGGAATACATTGTACACCAAGTCATACTGGCAAATAGGCTATCCGAAAATATTTTTCAAAACTGACCTATCTTTTCAAAATGACCTATGTTTTTGAAAATATCTATTTTTACAAAAAGCTTCTTAAGGACTTTTTCAAAAAGCCAAAATTATTTTTTCACAAAATCAACTGACCAAACCCTGACAGAACTCGGCCAGAGTTCGGCCAGAGTTCGGCCAAGTTGAACGTTATGTGAACGTTTGATTTTGAACTTGGTCTCCCTTCAGTTACGCTTTGTTAAAAAGAGTTCTGTCCGAATTCTGCCCGAATTCTGTCAGAGTTTTATCTTTGGAAAAACTATAAATAGAGAAGGATTTCGATCATTTCAAATCACCAATTCACTTTCAATCTCTTCTCTTTTAAAGCTTATATTTCTTCTAAAGAGTTCTAAAAAGCTTCCATTTTCAAATCCCAGGCCAGTTACAATCCTCTTGCCGATTTGTCAGTACGGTGCGGTCTAGAAATTTCAGAGCGATTGTAATCAGAGGCTTGATTGAAGATTGACTCTTCACAATTAAAGTTGGTCGAGTTCTTCATATCAAAGCTCGCGTCAGTAGAAGTTGCAAGGACTTCGTATGAAAATTTGCGAGATTTTTTAATAGTGGATTCAACTGGAAGCTAGAGTTCTTCCGACTGGACTAGTCCTCACAAGAAGGAAACCAGTATAAATCTCGGTGTTTGCGTTTGCCTTCTGATCACTCTTTTATTACTATCATTTATTTTGTGATTATAATTATATCTGTGATCTAACTGCCAACGAGTTTTTTAATTAGCAATATTTTGCTGCCTACTCTATTCATCCCTCCTCTAGAGTATTCTGCTTTACGATTTCGTTCCTACAACAAGATGGTAGATCATCAGATATAAAAAGTAAGGCATCCCATACATTACATATTCAAATGATCATGAAACTAGTCCTACAAAATGTGAAGACTAGCAAAAGTTTAAGTCATACATGATAAACCCTAGGATTTGTCAATCATGTTACAGCCCGTAGGCAGACAGTAAGTAAAGTTGTAAATGAGCTAACACTTGTTCGACGGCTAAACACCTCAAAAGAATATTTTTACAATGGAGTGGGAGAGCAAAATAAGAACCCACTCATTGCCAAGGTTTCTTCTAGTGTTCACCCTCTGGCAGGAAGGCTGGATGATCTTCGAAAGATACTTCGAAATCTGGCCTTACAAAACCAGCTGGGTCAGACCCCAGAAAGAGTAAGTGCCACAAATGAGGCTTCACTTAAGAACTAACACCAGCACATAAAGTTATAGAAGAAATAACAAAAGACATGAGTTAGAGAGAACAGGGCGATAAACGATAAGATAACTAGAGGACTATTCCGGTAACTAAGTTAAAACCCGTAAACCAAACAAGGATCGGGGTTGTAACCCTTCACCTGAACAGAACTTAGTCTCTAACCAATTATCGATAAGGTAAAGCATACACAAGCATGTCCAGAGATAGCCATGTACTGGGTCTAGGCAAGACTAGACAAGATGGGACTCCATCCAACATTTACGGCCAAGCAAGAGTACGGCTTGATAGTTAACTAGCTAGGGTTATCACAAGCCTAGTTACTAGCAAGATGCAATGAGATATCCCTACGGCCACAAGCCCTACAGACTATCCAGGTTATCCAGACGCAAGGTTTATGTTAAGAGTTATCTAGACTTGTTAGGTGACTTGAGTGCAACACATGACAGTGTGCATAGTAATCGTTTCATGAAGTGCCCCACATAACAGTGAGCTGGAAATGTGTCCTACTCGTCGGTAGGCTACAAATCCATCAGGAAAGCGCCCAGATAACAGAATTACTTGTAGCCGAAATATCTCTCTATATGAACTACTTGATCAATCTAGTCATTATCCTAGTCAGATTTAGTATGTATCCCTGACCGTGGTAACCAGGGATACAAGTCCTAGACATGATGCGAAACAAGACTGGTAGCTTATACAAGCACATTCAATACAATCACCCACGGTGTCATGAGAGTTTACTAGCATGTCCAGTTAGCCGTCGCAACAACGTTCATGAGTTATCTGTCAAGATTACTTGTCAAAGGTGCACCACGACGGGTCACCATCATGTCGTGTTACTTATACTTGTTACTTGTTAGGAGCGCGCCACGACGGGCCGCCATCGTGGTTCATTTCATGCCATTCATTATTTCGTGTTCACATATCATGGTTATGATCATATAGCATATCATCATGTAAGCATGAGAGACATATCCTGGGTGTACCCTAACGGCTACCGATGTAAGGAAGACAACATAGCTTAGTGCATGAAATGTAATAAAGCCAAAGGACATGGCAGCATATAGAGGAAAGTACATATTATGGCAAATGGGAAAAATGCCAAATCATTATGTGCCCCAAGGCTATACGCCTACGGGATTTTATGAGGCTATATGAAGGCCACATATAAGCCAAATCGTGCTAAGTCGTGCCATGATAAAAAAAAATCGTGCTAATCGTGCCAAGTCGTACTGTGACTTGCACAAGTCGTACCATGTCGAGTCTTGCCATGCCTAGCCATGGCACGCATGAGTCATATTGTGTTATGAAGATCAATCGCAAGAAAATTACATAAAATCATAAGTCTCAAAAGATGCAATAAGCCAAAATATGCAAAAGCCAAGGCATGAGGGTCATGGGCTTCAATGTGCCCAAGTGAAGGGGGCTTATGCACCCAAGGGAGGCAGCCCTCATGCACCCATATGGGCAGGCTATGCGCCTAAGCATGAGTGCCAACATGACCAAAGCACTTGCATGGCCAAGTGCCAAGGAACGGAAAAAGGTGTTTGTGTATTAAGTGTGAAGGCCATGTGCCATACACAAGCCATGCACCCATACTGGCTACAGGTATGCGCCCACTAGTAGGTGGCACACTCTATGCTCCCATAGGGGTATGCCCTATGTGTCCAAGCATGGGTTAAACCCCTTGTGGCCAAAGGCGGAGGATAAATGATGCAAGGTGACAAGTCGTGAAGGCTTATGCGCCAACACGAGTCTATGCGCCTATATGTGGCACACTTTGCGCCCTCATGATGGCATATGCACCCACTAGAGTGGGGAGACTACTTTGGGTGCCAGACAAGTCCATGCGCCCAAGCAGTGCACTGTTCGTCTTTCCGACGAATCCGGGAAGAACGAACCATGGCCGAAAACTTTGAAACTCTGCCAAATCTCCGTCCGGAGTCTAAATTCGGACTTCCTTGGAGTCCAAATTCGGACTTCCTTAGATCAAAATAGGGTAGAACGAAATTCTCTATGACATGGAACCATCAAAACATGCAAATGAAAAAGTTAAATAGATCAAAACTTCAAAAATCCGAAAATGGTAATTTCTTAGATCTACAAAAATCCATGCTTCAAAATAAAAATTTCCAAGTTCTAAAATACTTTAGAATCATGCTAAGAAGCCATTGGAACCATCAAAATGGATTCTCAAGTGAGAGCAAGGTGCACTTGCCTATGGAGGGGGAGAGGTTTTTAATGAAGAAGAAGAAGAAGTTATGACGAATTATGAGGAGAGAGAAAAGTAGGTGGGTTTATAAATGGGGATGGTGGTAGGTTGGGGTTGGGTTCAACATAATGAACCAAGGGAAATAAACCAACTCAAACCAATAATGAACCAAGCCAAACCATGATATGCCATGATGGACCTAAACAAGATTAAACCAAAATTAGCTAGCAAGGTAGAAGAAACAAAAATATGTGTCAGGATTCCGTACAAGTATACTGGAAATACGTATAACGAAAAATGTAGGTGACACAACACTATGGTCTGACCAAATTAGGGACATGGAACACCATCCCAATCCTATGAACTTATTCCCAACACGGACAACTGAAAGATATAGCCAACCAAACTGAAACTTAGACAACCAATCGACATTCTAGGCAACCAACCGACATTCTAGGAAATCAACCGATATTCTAGGGTCAAATCTTTCTACCCGTACTCACACTCGGGCCATACCCATCATTCTAGACTTATCCGCAACCGACAAATCTATCCAACAATTCTATCCAATAATTCTTATGGGTCACTTCCGAAGCTGTAGCTTCCCTTCCCGGAGAATTTTTCAAAATATTTTTTTATTTATTTGATTTAAATAGTGATTTTAGAATTTTATAAATGTTTATTTAGTTAATTATTACGGTAGATGATTTTAGCCAGGGTTGAAGTTTGAAGTACCAGACGACTAGGAATCATGGCCCGGGTAGTGCAGCGGCGTGCCTTGACTAGTGTATTAGCCGTGCCAAGGGAGACCCAGCCATAAGTGAGTCCTAACTAGGAAAATTAGGCCAAGTTGCGACTTAACCTTTCTAGATGTTTATTATTTATTAAATAAATTGTTGACTTGCAGAAGACCCGGTTGTACTCAGCTAGTCTGAACTAGACTCGAACCGAGCCCAAGTCCATGTAGTCATGCGGTACGTCCAACGACATTCGTGTTGGTGTATTTTGGTATGATTGTGTTGTATTTTGTTTTAATGATCTAATGAATATCTTCTAAATATTTGTTAATTAAGTATTATAAATATTGTTATTAGTTGACATTCAATAATATTTGTATAAAATAGGCCCTCTACATTTTGGGATTTGTAGACAGTGCATAATGTTATATACGCCATTATCGGTTTGTTGAATTTCGTTATTACTTTTATTATTATTATTATTATTATTATTATTATTATTATAATAATAATTATTATTATTATCATTATCATTTTGTTGAGGATATTATGATATAATAATAATATTATTATTATTGGTTATATTATTTCTGTCAAATGAATGTTATAACATATATATTCATATTTTTATAAACATGTCGTACACTAGAAAAATGGTATTTAGGAACTTAGAATTTTATTGGAATATTATTTATGCATAGATATAAATATATGTGTACATATGTATGCATATATGAATATATTGTATATACAGGTGTATTTGTGCACGTTTATATATATAAATAAATATGTAGGTGTACATGTGTAGGTATACATAAATATATAAATATGAATACATTTAATTAGGTATATGGATATATTAGGATTTATTGATGCATATACATATATATATTATATTAGTGTATATATTTAATTAGGCATATGAATATATTAGGATTTATTGATGCATATACATATCTACATATTGTATTAGTGTATACATTTAATTAGGCATATAAATATATTAGGATTTATTAATGTATATATACATGTTATATATATATATATATAACATATAGGCGAGTATATATGTATATATACATATATAAGAATAGCAGCCAGTCCCAGGCCCAACCACCGAAGCCCAGGCCCAACCACCAAAGCCCACAGTCGAGCTTCCAGACTCAGCCAGGCCCGACCCTCCCGAGCCTATTGTTTGCTGCTCGGTTAAACACAGCGGGTGATATATATGCATCGAGAGGTAGAGGTTTCGAGAGCAAACAAAACCCTAACCCCAATGCAGCCCCAACCTGGCGTGCTTCCACGCTACCGACCACGGCCATCGGGCGAGCGCCGGAGCGCCGGCCATGGTCGCCGTAAGCCGTGCGCGTGACTCGAGACAGAGCGCACAGCAGCAGCCTCTTCGAACCCGACTTCGACGAGATAGTACTCAACGCTCGTTCGACGTTTTCCTGATCCGATTTCTTAGGTATGCCCACAACATATACACCTTCGACTCCTGTCAATTTGTTTTATTTTAGATGACCTATAATCTAGGGAAATCGAGTCGAAAAGTCGACAAAAAATCCGTTCTAAACAGAGACAAGAACAGTTCAAACACCCAACTTGGCGTCAAATTTCCCGCCAAACTATCACCAGTTTTGAATTTGTGTTTAAAGAGATTTATAGACGACTTATAGGAGATGATAACCCATCTTGCAGAATTTGAAATCATCGAATGACCGATCAGAAAATAGATTTCAAAGTTAGAGAAAAACCTGTTTTTGAAAACTAGAAAATCAATAAAAACCTGCGATACGACGTGCGTCCCGCCAAACTGGGCGACGTGGTCGTGAACCTAAAGCATCGAAAGGTGTGTAACGGCTTCATAGTCGTGTGGGCTTTGACGGAATTCAAATTGGTCGCGTATGCGCGACGAATTTGATACGTATCCGTCGAAATTTACCGTATCAGCCTCTATGCAAGTTTCCCAATTACTTCGTGTACGTTTGTCAGATCGAGACAAAACTTGTGCCAATAGGACCGTATCATTTTTCTGGTCCTGCATGCCAAGTTTGGTCCGATTCTGAGACAGTTGATTGGACTGCCATTTTACGGGCCCCACGGTCCGACTCAAGGGTGATTTTGTGCACGGCCTGTCGGAATCCAACTTTGGACATACGGTTGGGTTCGTATCGGAAAGCCAGATCCGTAGACATGTAGTTTGACGACTTTAGAGATCATTGACTCTAGCACGCTTTTCGGTGCAAAGCGGGTCCAATGGCGAACATCGTTTTTGCCCAAAATTACCGTTTTACCCTTGTGTCCAGAATTGGACTTAAGGACAGGCCATCCTAGCTAATTTGAATATTCTAAGAATGTTGGCGATGTCTGTTTCTGCTTTCTGAGACAGTTGTGATGATTTGGACGTTATGGCTTAGCAGTTGACTGGATTTTGATGGATCTGCGTGCAACCTTCAGGCAAGTATACCTTGCCTCCCTCTACAGTTTATTTACATGCATATTTCTATTATTATATAGTTTTACTAGTTGGTTATTTATATGTGATTTGTATATCGTACATGCTAGTATAGATATAGTCCTCGTACATGGTTAGCCTTGTAGTTTATATTGGATTGGTTCTCTCGTGTATCGTGATTGGGTCATGTCGTGTCTTCACCTATATCTTGAATGAGTCGTGTCTGTAAGTATGTGTGAGTGAACTGCTATTCCTTTGTCTTTCCCATAACCTGCGAGTCCACACACGGGGCGAGGGTTGTCCTTTGCACCTGCGAGTCCACATACGGGACGAGGGTGACTTGTCTTAAAACTGACCTACGAGTCCACTTTCGGGGCGCGGGTTGGTATTCCATTGATCTTCCAGCAGTTCATTTATGCATACTTGATCCCGTGTCTGTGTTCATAGTTACCTGTCAGTAGCCACATGTCACTTTCCTGTCTAGTTTCTGTTTATATCCTGTATATATTATTGCATGATTAAACAGTTAGATAGGCATGTTTTATGTTTCTTGCTAGTCCTCTGAGGACCTGATGATCTCTTCAGGTTTAGCGATTGTATGGAGTTAGTTAGCAGAGTGGGATGGTAGAGGATTGCAATGCATGATACAGGTATTTGCTTGTGATGTTTCTTTATTATCCTCTCTTGCTTTATATTCAGTACCATGATATACTCTGCTTATTTATAGACTCATACCATTCTTAGAGTCGAATCGAACAATATGCTAATGGGCTGTAGACCATGACCCATACTTGTTCATTCTTGTTTATATAATTCCTGTGGATTGAGATATAGTTTAGATTAGACATGATACCCTATTCTGGACAGCTTATACGTACTCGAGTCGGGCCGGATTCCGCTCGATACGTAGCTGGCTTGCTCACGAGCTCGCGTCCGAAAAGCGGGAGCGGGTCGTGACAAGTTTTTGTGGTGGCCCATGCAGGTCAGAGCATATCGTACCGGTTATGTAACTGTACTGGTACGAGCCTGCGACAATGACTAAACCTTTGAAATCTCAATCCACGCTGCTTTAAAAATTCTCCTAGAAATTCATTACATCCTTGAAAACTCCATATTTACTCTCGATTATACTTCCTTGCTTTCTATACCATTGATTCTCGTCCCTTCGATTTTGAAGTGACGAACGATCGTGCTGTCGAGAATTTATCAGAAATTCTTAAATTATAATATAATATTGCTTAATTATTGAATATTTGAATGTTTATAGATATGAAGATTATAGTTGCAATATGCCTAGATATCTGCCGGTAGAATTGTTAGCAACTAGTTAGAAGGTTATAAGATTTTAGCGACCGTATTTTGAGGAGTAGTATGACCAAAGGTGGGTAGAAGTCATCAAGTATTCAGAGTTACAAAATGGCTAGGAGGAGGATATAAAATATTTTGGAGAAATTAAATTTGAGGAGATTAAGGACTTTGAATTTTAAGGAATAGTCATGAATTAAAATTTCGAGGACGAAATTATTTTTAAGGTGGGTAGATTTGTAGCTTCCCTTCCCGGAGAATTTTTCAAAATATTTTTTTATTATTTATTTGATTTAAATAGTGATTTTAGAATTTTATAAATGTTTATTTAGTTAATTATTACGGTAGATGATTTTAGCCAGGGTTGAGTTTTAAAGTACCAGACGACTAGGAATCATGGCCCGGGTAGTGCAGCAGCGTGCCTTGACTAGTGTATTAGCCGTGCCAAGGGAGACCCAGCCATAAGTGAGTCCTAACTAGGAAAACCAGGCCAAGTTACGACTTAACCTTTCTTGATGTTTATTATTTATTAATTAAATTATTGACTTGCAGAAGACCCGGTTGTACTCAGCTAGTCTGAACTAGACTCGAACCGAGCCCAAGTCCATGTAGTCATGCGGTACGTCCAACGACATTCGTGTTGCTATATTTTGGTATGATTGTGTTGTATTTTATTTTAATGATCTAATGAATATCTTCTAAATATTTGTTAATTAAGTATTATAAATATTGTTATTAGTTGATATTCAATAATATTTGTATAAAATAGGCCCTCTATATTTTGGGATTTGTAGACGGTGCAAAATGTTCCCATTATCGGTTTGTTGAATTTCGTTATTACTTTTATTATTATTATTATTATTATTATTATTATTATTATTATTATTATTATTATTATTATTATTATTATTATTATCATTATCATTTTGTTGAGGATATTATGATATAATAATAATATTATTATTATTGGTTATATTATTTCTATCAAATGAATGTTATAACATATATATTCATATTTTTATAAATATGTCATACACAAGAAAAATGGTATTTAGGAACTTAGAATTTTATTGGAATATTATTTATGCATAGATATAAATATATGTGTACATATGTATACATATATGAATATATTGTATATATACGTGTATTTGTGCACGTTTATATATATAAATAAATATGTAGGTGTACATGTGTAGGTATACATAAATATATAAATATGAATACATTTAATTAGGCATATGGATATATTAGGATTTATTGATGCATATACATATATATATATATATATATATATATATATATATATATATATATATATATATATATATATATATATATATATATATATATATATATATATATTTTATATATATATATATATATATATATATATATATATATATATATATATATATATATATATATATATATATATATATATATATATATATTATATTAGTGTATATATTTAATTAGGCATATGAATATATTAGGATTTATTGATGCACATACATATCTACATATTGTATTAGTGTATACATTTAATTAGGCATATAAATATATTAGGATTTATTAATGTATATATACATGTTATATATATATAACATATAGGTGAGTATATATGTATATATACATATATAAGAATAGCTGCCAGGCCCAGGCCCAACCACCGAAGCCCAGGCACAACCACCGAAGCCCACAGTCGAGCTCCCAGACTCAGCCAGGTCCGATGTAAAACCCCTCAAAATATTTTTTTTATTTTTATTAATATTTATTTGTTACTAAATAAAGTTAATTGTTAAATAAATGCTTTTACACTAATTATTAAATTATTGATAAAGTTTAGAAGTAAATGATATATATATATATATATATATATATATATATATATATATATATATATATATATATATATATATATATATATATACACATAAATATATATATATATATATATATATATATATATATATATATATATATATATATATATATATATATATATATATATAGTGTTACTATTTATTGGTTTACTATTAGATTATATATATAAGCTTGTATAGTTTTGGTGTTAAAATTTTTAGCAACTAAACCCAATCCTTAATTTAACCTTAACCTAGGCCCAACCCATTAGGGACCTATTCATTTGGATCTCATTCCCATATATATATATATTCTTATAGGAGAACCTAATCACTCTCAACCCTAACCCTAAACTTGCCTCCACACAAACTCCACCTCTCCCCATCAAACCACCAGCCCCTCCCCCTCTTCCGCGCCTATCTCCTTCCCCCTTCCCCCTCACCCGGAGCCCCGCCGTCGACGACGAGACGCGGCGCTTCCCGCGCCCGCGTGCAGCAGCCGGCGCCCCCCCCCCCCCCCCGCGCGCACTGCAGCCCGGCCGGCCCCGATCCGGCGGCCCCCTCGCGGCGTTCCACCCCCCTGCGGCATGGCGAGGTAACCCCGACCACCCCCCCCCCCCCCCCCCGTGGCGCTGTCACGTGGATTAAATCCTCTTAGCATGCTTTAAACCAAGTTTTAGTATTTAAATTCTGATTATTCAGTTTTGTATTGATTGTTATGATGAATAAATGGATGAATAATTAGATCTAAATGTAGGAAATCATTGGTAATTATGTAGGGGTTCTACCCTAATTTTTGTATGAATTAATATTAATTATTAATATTTGTTTATATTTAATTATGAAGTTTCAATGCTAGTAATTAATTAAATGTGTTTTTGTCTTAATTTTTATGTAATATTTTGATCATGAATTAGATAAAACTTTGTACATGAAGAAGTTTGTATAATTAATATAGTATTTTAAAATAATTTTTCCAGAATTTTTAGAATTACATTTATAATTATTTTATGTGAAAAACAGTGAATTAAAACTGTTTATTTAATTCCGTTTGATGCATATTATTTAATTGGTAAATAATTAAATAATATAATTTATATGGAAAATATAGATTTAATTATAAAGTAAATTATGGAAATTTTTCCAGTATTTTATTGGTTTTTAAAATATTTTATTTAGATTTTTCTTTGAAGTTTTGTATTAATTAAACTAATTATTAAATACAGTTTTCAATTTATATTATTTAATTGGTTAGTAATTAAATAATATTGTTTGATTAGAAAATGTTTGTAATAGTATATTATTCTGTAGAAAAATAATTCCAATATTTATTTATTATTATTTATAATTATTTAGATTTAGTTGGGTAAATTCTAGATTTATTACATAAGTTGAATATATTATATAATTAATTGTTATTAATTATATAAATGTTGTAATTTTGTGAAGTGATAAGATTCTGTTAGAAATGTGTAAATAGGGTATTTAAGAATTTATTTTATGTATTTTAAATATATTTATGAATTTTTAAGACTTAAAAGTAATTTGGAAAATCATGTTTAGGTTTATGTAATAAATTGTGTAATAATTATTTATTGATTTAAATAATTATTAATTTTGTGTTACTACTGTGAATTTAGTTTTAATGATTAAATTTAAGGTTGTGGTGATTTATTTGGATTTATTTAGAATTATTAAGTACTTATTGTTATTATTTAACTAGTTATTTAATAAGTAGTTTAATGGTAATAATCCATTTTCTGTAAAATATATATATAATATATATTTATTATTTTGATATTATTTAGTTTATTATTAAAATAGACTAAAAATGATTTTTAAGGATTTTTACTATTTAAGTTAGTATTATTAGGAATTGTGTATTCATGTGTGTATTAAAATGGTTTGTTAATTGATTATCATTAATTAATTAATTATTAAATATTTGGTTGTATATAAATTTCAGAATATAATTGGTATGATAATAAGTATAGTTTACATACTTATTATTGTATGATTATTATTCGTAATATTTTGATACTAGCTAGCTAGTAGTAATAGATTAATTTAAATTATAGAGTACTTAGCAATTTAATGAATTGTTTAATTTGTTTAATTAGTAATTAATTAGAGATAAATTTTGTTTAGGATTATTTGCTTCTCGGGACTCGAACTCTACTTTGGACCCGGATACTCAGTTGCTGGACACAGGCAAGTACACCTTGCTTGACATTTACTATGCAGTATTTACATTTGCCAGTTAATACTATCGTATGCACTAGTCTCCATTGATGACTACCTTGTATAGAGTTAGTATAAACTTGACACTGTCTCAGACACGTATCACATATGAGTGAGTTGAGTGCAGAGGTTCTGTGTTGACTGGCCATTAACATATGATCTTGAGTCTGTAGCAGTTTGGTTTAGTTATACTATATTTACTATGATGTCTTACATATTGTTCGTACCGCGTATACGGTACGAGTACATTGGGTGGGGAGAGTCTACTAGTGGTGTATGAGAATTTCTGTTTTCAATTTACGCTGGATGCTCGTAGCCCCTCGTTTCTCAAACCGTAGAACGCTTGGTGGCAGTTTCTTCTTCTTCTCCCCCTCTCATGTGCCACTAGAGATGTCTCGAGTGCATTACACTTAGATGGTTAGAACACCTGTATTGCTTCCGTGTATTTCCTGTCCTTGTTTGGTTAGGGAAATACTGGATGGCATTCCTATTCGTTACTTTTACATTACTGCTCAGTATATTCATGCATGTCATTTTTCTGTGTATTTGTTATGTCCCTCTGAGGACCTGGTATCTTTTTCAGAGCTTGATGAGCATTTATTTTCGGCTGATTACGGAGTAGACGGACTTGTTGACGACGACTTTGAGGTGGAGCCGCAGCCTTGATCCTCTGGAGGCTAGCTACATCTTCCGACGTGGGTTCCATTTCCAGTATTCTGTTTATTTCTTTTTGCTACTTCATTTCATTCCAGATGTACTCATTTACTTTTAGTAGATTGTTCTCCTCTAGCCATAGTTGACATTTGGATTCTGTGGCACTGATTATTTTCCATTCAGTTATCTATTACTTTATTTCATGGATGAGACTAATTTACCTGCCTGTGATGTTACTTATTAGTTATACTTCAGCGTACTACAATCGAATCATAGTCCATTAAATTGGGTTTAGCTATGCTAGATTGTACAGCTGGCATGCCACGTGTTTCCAATCCGATTATTTGGAACTGGGGCGTGACATGTTTTTAGTGGTGGCCCATGCAGGTCATAAAATTTGTTTGGTTACGTTACTGTACCCAACAAGCCTGCAAATTAGGTTTAGAATATAGGGTCTCATCCATACTTGACTATATCATTCTTGATTATTCTTGAACAAATTCTTTTGCCTCTCGTTTGTTTCCGTCCTATTCTTAATTCCTTCTATCTTATCTCTGCAGAATCATGAATTTGAGGAGTGGACGTACCGCTGCCGGTAGAGACAACCAGTCATCTGGTACGGATGATCAGTCCGCGAGGGTAGTTCCAACCCACCCTTTGCTTCCAGGGCAGACGTCTCAGCCAGTTGGTGCACAACCGACTGGGATACCTCCTCCTCCCCCGCAGTACCCTCAGACACCATATGGAGTGCCCCTGGCTGTGCCTCAAGACAGTCAGGCACAGATATTTTAGTTCATGCACATGATGATGCAAGAACAGAGACAGCAAGCAGCAGAGCAGAGTCAAGAATCAGCTGAACAAAGATGGGAAGCTGCTGAGATGATATAGGGATTCCTGACAGCCATGGAGAGGATGACAGCACCAGCACCTGCACCAGCTCCGATACTAGCTCCCGTGAGACCAGCACGGGTAGGTTCAGTGAAGGACTACGTGCAGATGGACCCCAAACCTTATAAGGGAAACGAGAGTCCGGAGGAGACCACTACTTAGATCACCAGCACCAAGAAGAAATTGCAGGCATCTCAGTTGCCTGAGGATTTATGGATGACTGGCGTAAGAACTCAGCTGGAGGGGAATGCCCATCACTGGTGGGATTCTATGGAGCGTCAGTTGGGTACTCCTCAGACGTGGGAACAGTTTCTGGAGTTCTTTGATAAGAAGTACTTCCCTACTACTGTGAAAAATGCCTTATACAACCAGTTCCTGCATCTGGAGCAAGGGAACAAGACTGTTGACGAGTATGACTCGGAGTTCAGTCGACTCAGCAAATATGGGGAGGTGCTGATACCCAATGATCTGGAGAAGGCCAAGAGATTTCACAACGGGCTGAGGCAGGAGCTACAGCATTATACTAGCTCTTAGTCCCGAATCTCTTATGCTGAGTTGCTGACGGAGGCCAGGATTCAGGAGGCAATTAGCAAAGGGAAGCTAAACCAGCAGAAGAACCATCCAGTGCAGACGAAGACGCAGCAAGGAGGTCTTATCAAGAGACCTATGGGACATCATCAGCATCAGCAGAAGACTGGACCCTACCAGTCTAAAGAGCTTCCGACTTGCCATTTCTGTGGTAGGAAGGGACACTTACAGAGAGAGTACAGAAGGATGCTGGGTACTTGTTTAGCTTGTGGATCGAGCCAACATCAGGCTCGAGATTGCCCAGTTCGGGGAGCCATTGTGCCAGCAGGAGGACAGAAGCCACCAGCATCAGGAGGTCAGCAGAGAGGACCTATACTCCCTTCACAGTCAGAACAGTTTGAGAAATCTAAACAGCAGGCAGAAAATAAGAAGCAAGGATAGATTTTTGCTCTCACTCAGGAAGAAGATGGAACCGAAGGTGAGGCTATCACAGGTACTATTTTAGTAGGTTCATTGCCTGCTACAGTGTTATTTGATTCTGGTGCCACCCTATCATTTATATCATCTAGATTTGTAGCTGTGCATAGGATAGCTACTTCTACTATGCCTAAGAGTTGGAAAATTATTACTGGTGGGGGTATAGTACCTGTGACTAGTACATGTAGAACCTGTTCGGTAGTTATTTGTGGCCGAGAGATGAGAGCTCGACTTTTGGTATTACCTATGCCAAATTTTGACGTAGTATTGGGTATGGATTGGCTTAGTCAATATCATGCTATATTGGACTGCCACAGGTGTTGTGCTATATTTAGACCGCCAGGCCAGCCGGAGTTTGAATTTCAGAGAGGAAGCATTGAGAAGGGAGCATCTCAGTATCATAGAGCTTGCATGGAGATGGAGGTTGCCCCGCCACCGATCATTGATGAGTTTTCTGATGTCTTTCCCGATGATCTGCCGGGTCTACCACCCGACAGAGAGGTTGAGTTCACCATTGAGCTCATGCCAGAAGCGGCACCAATCTCTTCAAATGTCTATCGACTGACGAAGAAGGAGCTGGATGAAATGAAGGTGCAGTTGCAGGAGTTGCAAGACAAGGGATTTATCAGACCAAGTGCATCACCTTGGGGAGCCCCGGTCTTGTTTGTGCCAAAGAAAGATGGAACAGTTCGTATGTGCATTGATTATAGGGCTCTTAATGCTGTGATGATCAAGAATAAGTATCCCCTGCCCAGAATTGATGACCTATTTGACCAGCTGACAGGAGCCCAGGTATTCTCGAAGATTGATCTGAGGTCGGGATACCATCAAGTGAAGGTTCGGAAGGAAGACATCCAAAAGACGGCATTTAGGACTCGGTATGGTCATTACGAGTTCTTAGTAATGCCCTTTGGTTTGACAAATGCACCAGCTGTATTCATAAATTTAATGAACAGAGTATTCCATGAATATCTTGATAAGTTTATCGTAGTATTCATCGACGACATTTTGGTGTATTCAAAGAACCATGAAGAGCATGAGGATCACTTGAGGAAGGTGCTGGAGATCTTGAGGCATCAGAAGTTGTATGCAAAGCTGAGTAAGTGTGAATTTCTTCTAGATCATGTTTCATTTCTTGGACATGTTATCTCAGGGAAAGGCATAGAAGTGGATCCGACGAAGATATCAGCAGTGGAGTCGTGGCCAACTCCAACCGATGTTTCAGAGGTGCGACGTTTTCTAGGTCTTGCCAGATATTACCGAAGGTTCGTAGAGAATTTTGCAAGAATTGCGGAGCCCATGACGAAGTTGACTCGCAAGGATCAGAAGTTTGAGTGGACGGAAGAGTGCCAAGCTGCTTTTGATGATTTGAAGAAGCGCCTTACTATTGCACCAGTCTTGACCATTCCATCGGGATCAGGAGGTTTTGTCATCTATAGTGATGCATCCGGAAAGGGATTAGGATGCGTCTTGATGCAGCATGGGAAGGTAGTTGCATATGGTTCTCGGCAGTTGAGGACCCATGAGAAGAATTATCCCACGCACGACTTAGAGCTTGCGGCGGTGATATTTGCCTTGAAGCTTTGGAGGCATTATCTGTATGGAGAAACAGTGGAGGTATATACAGATCATAAGAGTCTCAAGTATGTCTATACTCAGAAGGATTTAAATTTGAGACAGAGGCGTTGGCTTGAGTTGATGGCAAATTTTGATATTGAGTTACAGTACCATCCAGGGAAGGCGAATTCAGTAGCAGATGTATTGAGCCGGAGGCCTATGGCACATTTCTTGACATCACAGAATGAGTTGCTTTATGACTTGGAAAAGATGGGCATCGAAGTTGTTAGGCCTGGAGGAGCTGCAAAGATGATGAATATTCAGGTTCAGTCTTCGTTGGTAGAGCGGATCAAGGCGACCTTACCGACAGATGCCAGATATCAGAGGCTTCGACAAAGGACAGAGCAAGGACTGCAGATTGGATTGAGAATTCACGAAGATGGGACCTTGAGGTGCGGAGATCGCCTCTATGTTCCTAATAGAGAGATCAGGCAGGAGTTGATGACAGAGGCACATAGTTTGACTTATTCTATTCATCCAGGAGGTACAAAGATGTACAGGGACCTGAGACAGCACTACTGGTGGCATGGAATGAAGCGTGAGATAGCACGGTTCGTAGCAAAGTGCTTGGTATGTCAGTAAGTCAAGGCCGAGCATCAGAGGTCTGCAGGATTGTTACAACCGCTTCCGATACCTGAGTGGAAGTGGGAGCACATCACTATGGATTTCTTTACGGGATTTCCGAGGAGCCCAACTGGACGAGATGTAGTTTGGGTGATTGTGGACAGATTATCGAAGTCCGCTTATTTCATACCATTCTGAGTGGGGCAATCTACAGAGGTATTGGCAGACCTATATATGAAGGAGATAGTGCGATTACATGGAGTACCAGTCAGTAGAGTCTCTGATCGAGATACGAGATTCACATCGCACTTCTGGAAGAGCATGCAGGAAAGTCTGGGCACTAGACTGAAGTTCAGCACAGCTTATCATCCTCAGACGGACGGGCAGTCAGAGCGTACCATTCAGACGTTAGAGAACATGTTGAGAGCTTGCATGTTGGATTTTGGAGGATCCTGGGAGGATCACTTGTATTTGGTAGAGTTTTCTTACAACAATAGTTACCAGGCAAGTATCCAGATGGCCCCTTTTGAAGTATTGTACGGAAGGAAGGGTCGATCGCCACCATGTTGGGGTGATGTAGGCGAGAGACAGATATTGGGACCAGAGTTAGTGACTCGTACAGTAGATACAGTCAAGAAGATTCAGGGGCATCTACGAGCAGCACAGGACCGATAGAAGCAGTGGGCAGATACTCATAGGCGACCTCTTGAGTTCAAGTAAGGAGATCATGTGTTCTTGAGAATCTCCACGACTAGAGGTACAATCAGATTTGGAGTCAGAGGAAAGCTCAGCCAAAGGTACATCGGACCATTCGATGTATTGGAGAAAGTTGGCAAGGTTGCATACAGATTGGCACTTCCGCAGTCATTGGAAGGCGTCCATGACGTATTTCATGTCTCCCAGTTGAGGAAGTATGTGGCAGACCCCAACCACGTACTTGATCATTCAGAGATCACCGTGGGACCGACCTTGTCCTACGAGGAGCAGCCTGTGGAGATCCTAGACCGCAGAGAGAAAGTGTTGAAGGGGAAGACCATTCGACTAGTCCGAGTTGCGTGGAAACACCATTCTCCGGGCGAATCGACTTGGGAGCGGGAAGATTCTATTCTGGAGCGTTATCCATACCTTCGTGAGGCGTCTGGTATGACTTAATTCTGCTAATATTCACTCTCTAGATTTTGCTTAATTTAGTTTATAAATTTTCTAGATTTAGAATTATGATTGTGTGTGCTTCTTTTAATCCCAGCTTGTTTTTAATTTCGAGGACGAAATTTTAATAAGTTGGGAAGAATGTAAAACCCCTCAAATTTTTTTTTATTTTTATTAATATTTATTTGTTACTAAATAATGTTAATTGTTAAATAAATGCTTTTACACTAATTATTAAATTATTGATAAAGATTAGAAGTAAATGATATATATATATATATATAGTGTTACTATTTATTGGTTTACTATTAGATTATATATATAAGCTTGTATAGTTTTGGTGTTAAAATTTTTAGCAACTAAACCCAATCCTTAATTTAACCTTAACCTAGGCCCAACCCATTAGGGACCTATTCATTTGGATCTCATTCCCATATATATATATTCTTATAGGAGAACCTAATCACTCTCAACCCTAACCCTAACCCTAAACTTGCCTCTACACAAACTCCACCTCTCCCCATCAAACCACCAGCCCCTCCCCCTCTTCCGCGCCTATCTCCTTCCCCCTCACCCGGAGCCCCGCCGTTGACGACGAGACGCGGCGCTTCCCGCGCCCGCGTGTAGCAGCCGGCGCCCCCCCCCCCCCCCCCGCGCGCACTGCAGCCCGGCCGGCCCCGATCCGGCGGCCCCCTCGCGGCGTTCCACCCCCATGCGGCGTGGTGAGGTAACCCCGACCCCCCCCCGTGGCGCTGTCACGTGGATTAAATCCTCTTAGCATGCTTTAAACCAAGTTTTAGTATTTAAATTCTGATTATTCAGTTTTGTATTGATTGTTATGATGAATAAATGGATGAATAATTAGATCTAAATGTAGGAAATCATTGGTAATTATGTAGGGGTTCTACCCTAATTTTTTTATGAATTAATATTAATTATTAATATTTGTTTATATTTAATTATGAAGTTTCAATGCTAGTAATTAATTAAATGTGTTTACTGTCTTAATTTTTATGTAATATTTTTATCACGAATTAGATAAAGCTTTGTACATGAAAAAGTTTTTATAATTAATATAGTATTTTAAAATAATTTTTCCAGAATTTTTAGAATTAAATTTATAATTATTTTATGTGAAAAACAGTGAATTAAAACTGTTTATTTAATTCCGTTTGATGCATATTATTTAATTGGTAAATAATTAAATAATAAAATTTATATGGAAAATATATATTTAATTATAAAGTAAATTATGGAAAATTTTCCAGTATTTTATTGGTTTATAAAATATTTTATTTAGATTTTTCTTGGAAGTTTTGTATTAATTAAACTAATTATTAAATACCGTTTTCAATTTATATTATTTAATTGGTTAGTAATTAAATAATATTGTTTGATTAGAAAAGGTTTGTAATAGTATATTATTCTGTAGAAAAATAATTCCAATATTTATTTATTATTATTTATAATTATTTAGATTTAGTTGGGTAAATTCTAGATTTATTACATAAGTTGAATATATTATATAATTAATTGTTATTAATTATATAAATGTTGTAATTTTGTGAAGTGATAAGATTCTGTTTGAAATGTGTAAATAGGGTATTTAGGAATTTATTTTATGTATTTTAAATATATTTATGAATTTTTAAGACTTAAAAGTAATTTGGAAAATCATGTTTAGGTTTATGTAATAAATTGTGTAATAATTATTTATTGATTTAAATAATTATTAATTTTGTGTTACTACTGTGAATTTAGTTTTAATGATTAAATTTAAGGTTGTGTTGATTTATTTGGATTTATTTAGAATTATTAAGTACTTATTGTTATTATTTAACTAGTTATTTAATAAGTAGTTTAATGGTAATAATCCATTTTCTGTAAAATATATATAATATATATTTATTATTCTGATATTATTTATTTTATTATTAAAATGGACTAAAAATGATTTTTAAGGATTTTTACTATTTAAGTTAGTATTATTAGGAATTGTGTATTCATGTGTGTATTAAAATGGTTGGTTAATTGATTATCATTAATTAATTAATTAATTATTAAATATTTGGTTGTATATAAATTTTAGAATATAATTGGTATGATAATAAGTATAGTTTACATACTTATTATTGTATGATTATTATTCGTAATATTTTGATACTAGCTAGCTAGTAGTAATAGATTAATTTAAATTATAGAGTACTTAGCAATTTAATGAATTGTTTAATTTGTTTAATTAGTAATTAATTAGAGATAAATTTTGTTTAGGATTATTTGCTTCTCGGGACTCGGACTCTACTTTGGACCCGGATACTCAGTTGCTGGACACAGGCAAGTACACCTTGCTTGACATTTACTATGTAGTATTTACATTTGCCAGTTAATACTATCGTGTGCACTCGTCTCCATTGATGACTACCTTGTATAGAGTTAGTATAAACTTGACACTGTCTCAGACACATATCATATATGAGTGAGTTGAGTACAGAGGTTCTGTGTTGACTGGCCATTAACATATGATCTTGAGTCTGTAGCAGTTTGGTTTAGTTATACTATATTTACTATGACGTCTTACATATTGTTCGTACCGCGTATACGGTACGAGTACATTGGGTGGGGAGAGTCTACTAGTGGTGCATGAGAATTTCTGTTTTCAATGTACGCTGGATGCTCGTAGCCCCTCGTTTCTCAAACCGTAGAACGCTTGGTGGCAGTTTCTTCTTCTTCTCCCCCTCTCATGTGCCACTAGAGATGTCTCGAGTGCATTTACACTTAGATGGTTAGAACACCTGTATTGCTTCCGTGTATTTCCTGTCCTTATTTGGTTAGGGAAATACTGGGTGGCATTCCTATTCGTTACTTTTACATTACTGCTCAGTATATTCATGCATGTCATTTTTCTGTGTATTTGTTATGTCCCTCTGAGGACCTGGTATCTTTTCCAGAGCTTGACGAGCATTTATTTCCGGCTGATTACGGAGTAGACGGACTTGTTGACGACGACTTTGAGGTGGGGCCGCAGCCTTGATCCTCTGGAGGCTAGCTACATCTTCAGACGTGGGTTCCATTCCCAGTATTTTGTTTATTTCTTTTTGCTACTTCATTTCATTCCAGATGTACTCATTTACTTTTAGTGGATTGTTCTCCTCTAGCTATAGTTGACATTTGGATTCTGTGGCACTGATTATTTTCCATTCAATTATCTATTACTTTATTTCATAGATGAGACTAGTTTACCTGCCTGTGATGTTACTTATTAGTTATACTTCAGCGTACTACAATCGAATCATAGTCCATTAAATTGGGTTTAGCTATGCTAGATTGTACAGCTGGCATGCCACGTGTTCCCAATCCGATTATTTGGAACTGGGGCGTGACATCCGACCCCCCGAGCCTATTGTTTGCTGCTCGGTTAAACACAGCGGGTGATATATATGCATCGAGTGGTAGAGGTTTCGAGGGCAAACAAAATCCTAACCCCAATGCAGCCCCGACCTGGCGCGCCTCCACGCCGCCGACCACGACCACCGGACGAGCGCCGGAGTACCGGCCAGGGTCACCGCAAGCCGCGTGCGTGACTCGGGACAGAGCGCACAGCAGCGGCCTCTTCGAACCCGACTTCGACGTGATAGTACTCAACGCTCGTTCGACATTTTTTCGATCCGATTTCTCAGGTATGCCCACAACATATACGCCTTCGAATCCTGTCAATTTTTTTTTATTTTAGATGTCCTAGAATCTAGGGAAATCGAGTCAAAAAGTCGACGAAAAACCCGTTCTAAACAGAGCCAAGAACAGTTCAAACACCCAACTTGGCGTCGAATTTTCCGCCAAACCATCACCAGTTTTGAATTTGTGATTAAAGAGATTTATAGACGACTTATAGGAGATTATAACCAATCTTGCAGAATTTGAAATCATCGAATGACCGATCAGAAAATAGATTTCAAAGTTAGAGAAAAACCTGTTTCTGGAATCTAGAAAATCAATAATATCCTGCGATACGACGTGCGTCCCGCCAAACCGGCCGACGTGGTCGCGAACTGAAAGCATCGAAAGGTGTGTAACAGCTTCGTGGTCGTGCGGACTTTGACGAAATTTAAATTGGTCGCGTGTGCACGACGAATTTGATGCGTATCTGTCAAAATTTACCGTATCGGCCTCTATGCAAGTTTCCTAATTACTTCGTGCACGTTCGTCAGATCGAGAAAAAACTTGCGCCAACAGGACCATATCATTTTTTTGGTCCTGCATGCCAAGTTTGGTCTGATTCTGAGACTGTTGATTGGACCGCCGTTTTGCGGGTCCCACGGTCCGACTCAACGAGTGATTTTGTGCATAGCCCGTAGAAATCCAACTTTGGACATACAGTTGGGTTCGTATCAGAAAATTAGATCCAAAGACATGTAGTTTGACAACTTTAGAGACCATTAACTCTAGCACGCTTTTTGGTGCAAAGCGGATCCAACGGCGGACATCATTTTTGCCCAAAATTACCATTTTATCCCAGTGTCCAGAATTAGACTTAAGGACAGGCAATCCTAACTAATTTGACTATTCTGAGAATGTTGGCGATATCTGTTTCATCTTTCGGAGACAGTTATGATGATTTGGACGTTATGGCTTAGCAGTTGACTGTATTTTGTTGGATCTGCGTGCAACCTCCAGGCAAGTATACCTTGCCTCCCTCTATAGTTTATTTACATGCATATTTCTATTATTTTATAGTTTTATTAGTTGGTTATTTACATGTGATTTGTATTTCGTGCATGCTAGTATAGCTATAGTCCTCGTACATGGTTAGCCTTGTAGTTCATATTGGATTGGTTCTCTCGTGTATCGTGATTGGGTCGTGTCGTATCTTCACCTGTATCTTGACTGAGTCGTGTCTGCAAGTATGTGTGAGTGAACTACTATTCCTTTGTCTTTTCCATAACCTGTGAGGCTACACACGGGGCGAGGGTTGTCCTTTGTACCTGCGAGTCCACATACGGGGCGAGGGTGACTTGTCTTGAAACTGACCTGCGAGTCCACTTTCGGGGCGAGGATTGGTATTCTATTGATCTTCCAGCAGTTCATTTATGCATACTTGATCCCGTGTCCGTGTTCATAGTTACCTGTCAGTAGCCACATGTCAGTTTCCTGTCTAGTTCCTATTTATACCCTGTATATATTATTGCATGATTAAACTGTTAGATAGGCATATTTTATGTATCTTGCTAGTCCTCTGAGGACCTGATGATCTCTTCAGGTTTAGCGATTGTATGGAGTTAGTTAGCAGAGCGGGATGGTAGAGGATTGCGATGCATGATACAGGTATTTACTTGTGATGTTTCTTTATTATCCTCTCGTGCTTTATATTCAGTACCATGATATACTCTGCTTATTTATAGACTCATACCATTCTTAGAGTCTAATCAAACAATATGCTAATGGGCTACAGACCATGACCCACACTTGTTCATTCTTGTTTATATAATTCCTGTGGATTGAGATATAGTTTAGATTAGACATGATACCCTACTCTGGACAGCTTATACGTACTCGAGTCGAGCTGGAGTCCGCTCGATACGTAGCTGGCTTGCTCACGAGCTCGCGTCCAGAAAGCGGGTACGGGTCGTGACAGAAGCTATCATATAAAACTCTTCAATCGAATATCCAAACTTTCAATTTCTACTCGCATAGACATAGCATCCTCTACTCAATCTGACTTGTATTCTCACATCGTATGCAAATTGTCTATTCAATTGGGTCAACTATTCTGAGTCATAATCCGACATTGTTACCTCAATAGTTTATCACTTACGATCTCTTTTCTACGGTCTCTTCGCGATATATTCATTTTCCACATTTCAGATCATCGATACGGTCTGTACTCTTTTAACCAACAAAATAAGGCAACTACATAATCGTATTTCTTTCGTGCGCATCCTTTATAATTTTGCTAGCACCCAACACGGTCATCTCTTAGCAATTCATGTTAACCATTAATATTCGTTTTACATTATATTCTTGTGATTCCATAAGAAGATTTACTATTCATGCACTGATCCAATCTCTATGGCACCAGTCATCTAGCATTCGTATATCGGTCATCTAGTTGAATATGACATAACTCATTAGCTAAGTCATAATCCAACAATTCTATATTCAACCAAACTTGTTATTCGTACGGCAACATCATCTACCGACAGGGTCTATTTATATTGCTGTACCTCAAAACTTATTTGTATTCCAGCCATTCGACTCTCAAGCACAACTGTTCAACGTGCTAAGATCATCTATTCCTCAAGCCTATTTCTACTTTTCGGTCATTGTTGTAACTCTCTGCATCTTCTAAATCATTCACAACATCTCGATAACCGCCTAACATCACCATCAATTATGTTGATATCCAACATGTAATTTCCTTTACTCAATTCCAACATCGTTGAATATTCGGTCCATAGTTGTTCTCGCAAAATCTTTCGATAGTAACACCACACCATCGTTACAAAGCCTACAATCCCTTTTACCTAACATAATGCTAACCATTAAGGTCTAGCGATGGTTCATCCGAACAAATCAAAATTTTACCATGATTTATCCGAACATAACCATCAAGGGACACGCCTAGCCATCATGTATTAATCGTAATCTTAGCTACGATTCGATACTATCCAATTTCTTATAGGTAAAGCAATCACTAAATTATGAACACATCAAGGGTCACCATATTGCTAAGAGGGTAAACCATATACCACTCAGAGCTCAAGCCATACTCGACATAATATTCCCTCACATCAAACCAGCGTCCAATATGGACTATCCATCCTGTAGTGGTTATGCTGACCACAAATACCAACTCAAGATTCTGTCGATTCCCATTCACTAAAATCCATGCATATTCTGCTCCAACATACCATGCCATCACCCCGGTCGATTGCTGCATAACAATCAACTTCAATGAATTCCACACATAAGACATCCAGCATACATCACAAACTTATTATCGCATCGCATCATTGTTATTCGTTTTGGTATATTTTAGAAATTCAACAAAGCACACATATCATATCCCACATATTTAGACTTATTGTATGGAACACCCAGTGAGCGGCTAGAAGGATCAACGGACTTTCAGTCAAGGCAACAACTTAGAATAGATTGGAAGCAACAAGGAATAATCGCAGAAGCACTATGAGTCATCATAGAGGCAACTTTGATTTCATCGCAGAAACAACTTTGAGTATTCGCGGAAGCAACTTTGAATAATCGCAGAAGCAATCTTTGAGTCATCGCAGAAGCAGCTTAGAATCATCTTAGTAGCAACATTGATTTAAAACAAATCGAATAAGAATCCAAAAAAGTAAAGCCGTGCTCTGATACCATTTTGTCACGCCCCGATCCCGGAGAATCGAAAACTAGCCACTGGGCGTGATGTCGTACAAGTCTAGATTGCACTTGTACAAGGCAAAACCATTACAGTTCTTGGTATTTCTCAGAAAACATCGACAATGCAGCAAAACCAAGGAGATAAATTGAAGTCACACAAGATATTGAAAAAATATATCTCTTTATTGATAATCATAATGGATTACAAGACTTACAGCAAAAATACAGAGTTTACAACTGATTACAAGACCTTTGAATAGCCAACTGAATGTATACACTTGCCCTTTAGGCTACAACTGAATATACCGACTTCTTTATAATGGACTTGCCAATTTGGTTATAATCTCACTGGTACAGCTGAGTTACACTGTTCCATACATTATATCTCGTATAACAGAAGACATCGTCTTGAAGAAGAGCTTTTGCACGCCCATCCGAATCATCTATGCCAAGCACTGATCAAACGATATTCCCCATACGCAAGCACCTAAAATGTTGCCCACAACGTGGGTCAGTACATCATCAATGTACTGGCGAGCGGTGCTGGCCCAACTCACCTAAGAAGAAAACACTAAGTAATCATGTTACAGAACATTATTAACAGTGGTCTTTCTCGTGGCCTTAGGGTTAATTTCATATTCATAGCTGACAAGAAGTAAAGCATGTAAATCTTATAGCCAACATAATTTAAAGCATACAGTTATCATCCTTTGGTGATCTTATCCACGGTCGTATAGCCATCCCTGTACATTTATAATACTTAGTCAGCCTGCACAAGACATTGTTAGAAACAATATCATGATTCAATATAAATATCACCATTCAGGTAATTCTTACCAACAGCCGACATCCTTCTCTGTATTTGAGTAATAACTTACTCTGCCAGCATAAGACATCATTAGCACTGGACCTATCTATATGAAGGTCACTGGCGTCATGCCATCTTGGACCATCTTACAGGTATACAGTGCCCCTTACAGTGCGGGTAGCTAGCCCCACTGAAGGTCTCGTATATCGTGCTACTACTTCAGCACTGCTACTACTTCAGCATTGGTTCCCCCCAGGACGAACCGGTTTCCAAGGCCCAGGAATACCGTTCGAGGAACCACCTTGTCGACAAGTTGTCCATGACCATGCAACTATATACAACTTATCTATGAAGAAACATATAATGCATGATAAAGAAAACTAAGTAATAACCCATCATTCTCAATCATATTACCATCTTGCCTTGAGCCAACGCTCATATTATCATCTGCCCAATCCAGGGTCTTAGGAAAATCTACATTCTACATCGGCACATGATAATAGAATGTGATTACCTAAGCCTTTTCTCACATCTTTGATACCATATATCTTTCCAACCAACTCAATGTACTCACCGTCCAATTCTTGGGACTTAGCATATATTTTAGCATACATTCATTCGAATACAATTCAAGCATACTCACTACCAAGTTCTTGGGTCTTAACATCTATTTTATCATCTATTCACCGATCTAAGGCTCGACATGCTCACCGCCCAAGTATTTGGGACTTTGCCTTCACCTGTCATGGAATTCATCACAACATCGTACAAGCATACAATTCATCTAGCAATGACAGTTTACGTTCAGGTGATTATTATCTTTCATTATCTTTTCGAATTCCATGCAAGGTGTTATTGAGCAACTCAATAAGAAATATAGCATACTATCCTTTATTTTAAGCGTGAAGCTAAAGGATCTTCGAAGGGTTCAACACTACTCACATTCATAGGACGATTCCTGCCATGATCTTATAGCCTTCCAAGCGATCCTTCGTATATTTCCAATTCCAACAAGGCTTCATTGAACCAACCATCCATCATAAGGCATCTTGCGGGTCAGGGTACTACAATCATAGCTTCATATCTGCAGCTTTTATTTTTAGATATAGTATTGTATCTGAGCCTTTAGACTGCACTTATAAAATCTCGACTGGCGGAGGCATCATCTTAGTCAAGGATGTTTACGTCGGACGCCGTATTATCATAGGAGGCTAGGAAATGCATGCTAGTTTACTCATAATGCCACTTTTGAGCTTTGATATAGTGCTCGGCATGGATTGGTTGAGTAAATATTATGCTAGCATTGATTGTCACCGCGGATATGGTGTGTTTAGTCCGCCTGGAGAGACCGTATTCGAGTTCGCTAGAGGAGTAGTGGAGCAGCTTAGCGATGCTATTTGTGGAGCCATGGTAGCAGAGAAGGAGCTACCTCGTCCTATCTTCGCAGAGTTTCTTAACGTTTTTCCTGAGGAGCTGCCAGGACTGCCGCCAGACAGAGACATTGAGTTTTCCATTGATCTTGTGCCATGCGCGTAGCCAGAGTCGCAGCGAGTATATAGGATCAATAACAAGGAAGCCGTAGAATTGAAGAAGCAGATTGACGAGCTACTGGAGAAAGGGTTCATTAGATCGAGTTCGTCGCCTTGGGGTGCACCAGTCCTGTTCGTGCCAAAGAATGATGGGATCGTGCGTATGTGTATCGACTATCGGACCTTGAATAATAAGACCATCAAGAACAAATACCCGCTACCAAGAATTGACGATCTTTTCGATCAGTTGAGCGGTGCACAGATATTTTCGAAGATCGACTTGAGGTCGGTGTACCACCTGGTGAAAGTGAAGAAGGAGGATATCCCGAAGACAACCTTCCAGACCAAGTATGGCCAGTACGAGTTTATGGTGATGCTGTTTGGTTTGACCAATGCCCCGGTAGTCTTCATGAATTTGATGAACAAGGTATTCCATCCATACCTTGATAAGTTCGTAGTGGTTTTCATCGATGACATCTTCATTTATTCGAAGTCGCCGGAAGAGCACGAGGAGCATCTGAGGATCGTACCTTCAGGAAGGAAAAACTCTATGGGAAGTTTTCGAAGTGTAAGTTTTTCCTAGACCAGGTAGAATTCCTTGGGCATGTGGTGACAGGGGACGGTATATCCGTGGACCCGAAGAAGATTGCCGCTGTCGAGTAGTGGACTACTCTGACTTCTGTAGTAGCAATTCTGAGTTTCTTGGGATTGGTGGGGTACTATAGGAAGTTCGTACAGAAATTTGCTCGGATTGCGGAGCCGATGACTAGACTCATTCGGAAAGATGTAGAGTTCGTGTGGACGGAGGACTGCCAGGCTGAGTTTGTGATGGAAACTATTAGTCGCTATAAACTTCAGTCAAAGTGAGACAGGAAGATTCTTGAAGCCAAGCGGAGATCTACAACTTTTATGTTTTGAGTTTTATAAGATTCTAGCGATGAAATAGCTTAAGCAGGCAAAAATAGTCATTTGTGTGCGCACGCGGACAAAACTGGCTACAGCGCGCGGGACACGAGAGCACGGCGCACAGGCACACGATAAACAAATCGTGCAAGCGTGCGCCCGGGGCACGATAGCACGACGTGCAGGCACACGACGAACGAACCGTGCAGGCACGCGGTGCACAAAATGTAAAGTGCGCTGATGCACGGTACATGGGGCACAAGAGCATGGTACGTAGGAGCACAACAAACAAATCTCACAGGCATACGGTGCACAAAATGTGCAGCACGAGGATGTACGACGCACGTGGCACGAGAGCATGGCGCACAAGCGTGCGACAAATAAATCGTGCAGGCACACGACACACAAAATGCGTAGAACGCGGATGTACGGCTCACAAGGCACACGACAAACAAATCGTGCAGGCACGCATCGTACAAAACGTGCAACACGCAGATGCACGACGCATGGGACAAGAGACCAAGGCGCACAGGCATGCGATGAAAGAATCGTACGGGTACGCGATGTGCAAAACGTACAACGCACGGATACACGGAATACGAGAGCACGACATGCAGCAAAAGAATCACATGAACACGTGACGCACAAAACGCGCAGCGCATGCGAACAAAACTGCCAACGACGTGTGGGGCGCGAATGCATTGGCCACCACAAAAATAATTTATCGTAGACCTGCATGGGCCACCACAAAAACATGTAACGCCCCAGTCCCAAAATATGTAAGACTAGGAACGTGGACATGCCAGCCGTATAATAAATATACGTAAGGTGTAAATGCAGTAAAACAAAAGCTAATCTAATCTCATCCACAAAATAAAAGAATAAAAGATAATATAATCAATATAAATTGTCATTTGTACAAATTTGTTGGGTAGAGTCAAATCGACTACCAACTATTTAAAAGAGAAGTAATACATGACAAATGAAAGAAGGCACCAAATTAGCAAGAACAATCCAAGAGTGAGTCATCCTCGATAGAAAGAGAAGACCATGACCTTGGCTAAAACCCTATAGAAAGTCAAGAACACACACCTAGAGAGATCATCAGGTCCTCAGAGAGACGTACCAAGATACATAATATCATGCCATAAAACTGAATATAAATTGCTCAATAAATAGTCAAATCAGATCGTAACATGGTCCAGTACTCTACCCTTGAATTAGTACACCATTCCCCCAACCAAAGAAGGACAAGAGATGGCAACCTAATCCATGATGAAGTATCTTTCAATGTCATAATCCAATATGGTATCCGGATCGCAACAGGGTTCAGTACCTTCTCATCAAAGTAGTGAACCACACCTACAACCTAACAAGGACAAGGTATGGCAAACTAGCCCACGACAAGTTACTATTCCAAGCTGCGATCAGGTATAAGTACCCAAACCAAAAGTATGCATACCTAACGGATAAGGTGGCCTAGCCATTCTAAGTGAATGTAGTTTAAGAGCAAACCTCTAATGCATGGGCTCTCTGGCTAAAATAGGATTGGCATGATTCCCTCTCTAAGCTCCAGGGGCCCGCAATTAAGAGCATAACGTTACACAAAACGTCAGTGGTCGTCAGTAATCATGGGTAATCTCACCCCCGTCTCCGACGGAGCTCACGAGTTACAAAGGGTAAAGTGTATATTAGCCCATACGCTAAGAAAATGTCCTCTCCACCCCATGCCTATATGTTGTCTTCACAACACATAACCTCTATAACCGCTAAGTCAAACTAATCATGCACTACTATTAGCGGTTAATCCTATTGCACGGCTTATACGTACCGGTAGCCAGCCAGCTACGCATGTCCGAATTCTATATACGGACTTTCAGCTTCATGGTATAATTGTGTCAAGGCCTATGAATGCAACACAACAAAAGAGTGGTCCCGTAACTCTAGGTTTAATGTACATATCAATAGTGCAAATAACAGAAAATAGAAATAAGCAGTAAAATTGTATCTTGATATGTAGCACAGTTTATTTTGCAAAAAGAAAATAAAAAATAAATGCATGAATACATGAATATATGAGCTAAAGTAAATATACAGCAAATGATAAGGTATCTTGCCTGAGGGTGGTGCGCAGGAATAGCAAAGTCCAATATCTCGAATCGACAGATCAACAAAGAAGGAAAGCCAACTACCTCGAACGTCCCCGGATGCTGAAACAAATATCACAAACATTTTTGGTATAAAAGATATGTCTAAAAATGCCTGTCTAAAAGTTCAATTCTGGACATAAGGGCAAAATCATAATTTTAGATCAAAATGATGTCCGTCGTTGGACCTGATTTGTACCGAAAAGCATGTCAGTACCTATGGTCTCTAAAGTCATCCAACTATAAGTCTACGGGTCCGATTTGATAAGACAAATCCAACCGTATGTACAAAGTTGGATTTTGGTGGGCCGTAAACAATTTAGCCCGTTGGATTAGGTTACGGGCCCGCCATAACGATATTCCGGTCGACCTTCTCAGAATCGAACCACTTGGCATACAGGACCAAAAAAATGATACAGTCCTGATGGCATAAGTTTCATCTTGAGACGATGAACATGCACGAAGTTATGGGCTAGTTTGCAAAAGGGCCGATACGGGGTATCTCGACCGATACGCCTCGATTTCGTCGTGCATGCACAATAAAATCGAGTCCCTTCGAATCCCACACGTCCGCGAAGTTGATACACACCTTTCAATGCTTTCGGTTCACGACCACGTCGTCTGGTTTGTCGGGGCGCACGCCGTTTCAGTAAAAATTATTAAATTTTATAGTTTCAAAATATGGTTTTTTCTCAAGTTTAAAAATGAATTACTCTCTATTCAGTAGATCAAAAATAAATCTACAAGAAGGGTTTTGAAGTACTATATGTGGTCTAGAAATTACGTTCAAAAAGTTTTTACATAAAGCTACTGGAATGATCAAAATTTGGCTTCAAACCTGGATGGTTGTACCGTTTTCAAACTGTCAAAAAAATAGTTTCTCAGGTTTTTTGAGTTGATTTTTCGACTCGATGGTTTGATACCTTGAGGAACTAATAAGTGGATCGTCTAGAGGGTCAGGTTGGCTCTACACAGCAACTTATGGAATCGAAAAACAATAAACGTGCACGAAGAAATCAAACAGTGAAGAGGTGTACCTCACAGTAAACCCAAACAGAGTACTTCTCTGTTTTGGCCAGACTTCGGGGTGTCGGCGGCGCTGTCGGGGCTCCAACGAACTGCTACGACGATTTTTCTAGGGTTTTAATATTTTTTTATTTTTTAACATAACCGAAACCAATACATATATACAAAGGTTTGGGGGCTCTGTTGGCCACGGGTGAATAGTAACCCCCCGCAGTTACTGTTCACCCATGGGAAATTTCTTTTTTTTTTTCTTTTTCTTTTGTTTATTTTGTTTTGTTTTGTTTTTTTCTTTTATTCTCCTTTTCTTTTCTTTTATAAAACTATATAGCATTTTACTTGATAAATCAAAATAAATTCTAATTATAACAATAAACAATAATCAAAAATAGATTTTTAACTATAAAAATAAATTCTAACTATAAATAAACATTAAATGTATAAATATTGTTCATTTTGAGAGCATGTATAAAATATTTACAATATTTAATATTTGATAAAAAAAATTAAACTAGCTTCACCATATACCAAACCTTCTCCATTACAAATAAAAATAATAAACTTTATAAAAATAAAAGTTGGGATAATTTGTGGAGGTTTACATGTTTATATATATCTATTTATCTATATATGGGAATACATATATTTTTACAAACGCCAAAATTCTAAATAAATTTTAAGAATTTCCAACACTAAAATCTCTTGTCAACATATTTGGTAAAAAAAATAACTTATGAAAAAAATACTTAAACAATATCTACTAGTTAGAAACTCGTAAAGTAAATCTCAAGGCTGTTTAAAAATTAGAAAAATACAAAATAATATTTAAAATTTGAATAATAATAAATAAAAATATGGGAATTTACATTCTACCTAACTTATAAAAATTTTATCCTCGAAATTAAAATTAAATTTAATATAATAATGAGGCTGAATATAAAGGAAGAGTACGTATATCAAATCGTAGCTCAGTTTCTGTAAGGATGGATGAGATAGTTATAGAAGGAATCCAAACTGATACCATATTCTATAAGATATGGTATGCACGGATCATGGGTATTCAGTTCGTTTAAGAGAATGGATCGATATTGTACGATAAAAATTAAATAGGACAAAAATGGGCATCCGTGGTTTGTTTTAAGGGAAAGCGTGTCATACATGTAGTGTAATTGAAATGGAGCACAAGATGGTGTGTTTGTGTGGGACTTGTATGTCATATATGTAGAGTGGCTAGTCTAGTTCATGAGTGTAAAGTTTATAGGAAGGAAATGGCCAGTATTGTGCTCCAAATATCAAAGTCACGGTATAGGGTATCAGATAATACGGATAGAAGGGGACGTTATGAACCACTGTTTTAATATTTAAATTGGAACTAGTCTATCCCAATCCTTTGCTAACTCAAAGAAGCCCTATGTTTCTTAGAGAGGATGGCAATCTATGCATTACAAAAATTTCTGTTTCTCAAAATTACAACTAAGGCACGATATTACGAAAGATGGAAAATTGAAAATCAAGGTCGCGATCTTTTACCATGATTATCTAAACACATGAGCAAAGAAATATAAAATGCAATACGAAGATCGTATCGCAACTTCCAAACAGATGAGCGATTACGAATAGAATATAAGTTTGGCATCCCATTCAAAAAGATAGGGTATGCTAGGTTCAAGGTTCTACCCAACTTATAGAAAAGTTGGGTAATCGTGGAAAGCACAGCAATAGGACTTCTAATAATGTCAAAAATATGAGGTACTTCTGATCGTAGTCACAGACTCTATAGGAAGCCTCGGTATTACTTAATTAACATTGCCCATAACTTGACCATATTTCATCAAGACGGTAGGAGAGGTCTTGGTCAAGCATAACCGGAAACAAGTTAGTTCCGAGGGATTTCATTCATCGTATAACAAAGGCTACTAAATGATATGGTTAAAGAATTTATGGAAGAAGGATTCATGGACCAAGAGATTGGGACTACATAATAGGTGTAGGAACCTATTTCATAAAGTTTCATTTTATGGTCCAAATATGGCGATATGTACAGATGGGTTTAACTGGATTTAATATGTTCCCAAATTGGACATCAATCTTTGATTGAATAAAAACTTGGGTTTTAATCTATATTGGCTGGACAAGATCTACAAAATCAATATGAACTATTCATGTTAGGTGAGGGTAGCCTAGAATAAGTTCCAACTCATGTGGTTGGGCTAATTACCAGCTGGGTTGGTTAAGTAGGCTCTGTAAGTCTTGAAGATACGCCTTCCATGACTTTTGTGTATAAGTAGCACACAGAAACTCAATTGAATGGCACACTAGGGACATGTGTGTAGTGGGCTTCGAGTAGATCATAACCATATATTGGGTCGAAAGATTTGAGTCAAGATTAGATCTCTAATTGAGGTCGAAAAGTACATCGGTATTACGGTAAGGGTTATAGTTAGACTTTTTGACCTGAAAGTCGTATCATGAAAATAGAGCAGAAAGGGACGTATTTGAGTTGGACATGATATGCCTAAATGAAGGTGGACTTTACTAGATCTTGTATATAAAATTTGTTGGAAGATAACAGTTGGTCTCGTGCTTCGAATAGCAATGTCACGGTCGGACACCAATTGTTCTAGATAGAAAGTGGGTGCTCATGAGGTTCTAATTTATCATTCTAATAGAAACCAACTTATCCTAATCAATTGGTAATACTACTTAATCCTAATTTTAGAGGGCTACAATCTATACTCTATAAAACTTAAGATACGGTTTTAGGTTTAATGAGAGAGAGGGAAAGAAATTCAAAGTCGTAATGTTGTACCTCGACTCTAGATTATAAAAGAATACTAGACGACATAATAGATAATATGATATGGTATATATGAATCAAGTTTGAAGGTCATTCTTCGATTTTGAATAAATGCAAACGATAGTATATATATAGCTTTCATGGCCATAGGGGAATACTCCGTGTTTACGTGCGTTTGTTTTTCGAAATAGGTGACAAAAAATAATAAGAGTTTGAGGGAGATGGGATCAAATTGCAAATATGGGTCTTAAAGACGATTTAATAGTTTAAAAGAAAGTTTGTCAAGACCATTGCGGATGAGAACTCAAAGGACGAGTTTAACTATATCTCAATCCACGTAGAGTAATCATACGAAGAGCGAACCAAGTGCACTAGGCTGATCTAACCATCATGCACCAGTTCTGATTAGATAATATGTTGGTAGACATGCCCAGATAACATATGCCTTGAACAAGCTCAATAAAAGGATAAGCTTCTAAAACATGGCTATAATAGCAACATTAGTCAAGATAGTTAAAATTATGAGTACGTGATTGTTTGCCATTGATTGTAAAAGTACAGAACAGTTTTATGGGAGGACTGAACTTAGACTCACAATACAAACTCGCTTGTACAAAGAAAGCCTAGGGATGAAAACCTAGGTACAGTAATCTAAGTATAATTGTTTATTTTAGATTTCGGGGGGTGACGATAGAGGCTCGAGAAGGCGACGGCAGCCCTGTCTTACTCCTTGGATGATCGGTATGCAGCCTTGGCTCCTGTAAAGAGATGGTTGGCGTTGACGAAGAAATGCTCTTCTTTCTCTCCTCGTATTGCTCTTCTGGCTTCTCTTTCTCTCTGTGTATTTTTCTCTCTGATAGCGTATATCTCTCCTTGTATATTTTGCAAGGGAATGGTACCCTTCTATTTATAATAGTGGAGAGCATTATTAGGGTTTGGATGATTACCCATTCTCAAAGTGGTGGCAGCCTGATGCTTAATCAATCTGGACCATTAGTTTTAATCGTGAAGGATCTGGGCCATAAATGGGGATAGCACTGAATCCTGCGAATGATTAATGTTGATTGCTTTAAATCTTCATGATTGGTTGTGTCAAGCTTGGATCTCTCTCCACGTGTCCCATTGGCTTGATCATGAACGATATGACCTGATCTCATTAATTATGAGGATAATATTAAATATGGTCATTGGGATCTGGTAAATCTCTGATTGATTTGCATCTCATAATTATCCTTGCTACCAGCTGTCAAGTCGTGGGGGCAATTGAATCTCTGCCACGTGTCTTAATGATGGACTCTGCCAGAGCCGCATGATGTCCATGAACCCCATGAGACAGCGTCTCAGTGAGCCGCATAGGTATAGTAGTTGCGAGCTGCATGGGATAGTTTTTTTCGGTGAGCCGCATAAGTGTAGTACTCACGAGCCGCATGGGATGGCTTCTTGGTGAGCCGCAGAAAGACGATTCTTGCCAGCCGCATGAAGCTGTTCTTCACTGGAGCCGCATGGGGGTAGCTACGTATCAATCTCGGATCGTGTCAGAGATTTTCTCCTATTCCCAAAGAGTCTGTCATTATGACAGAGCCATTATGACACTTTATGTCAAAGCCGTCAGCTATCAAATCATGGCAGAGCATTAAATAGGGCCATTGCTCGATGGCCAGCTGTGTGAAGGGGTCCCATGGAGGCACGTGGCATTGATCGAGCCGCATATCTCTGTTGGTCGAATGTGAGCTGCATGTACTTCTGAACCGCATGCGGCTAGGAGGTTCTTTGAACCGCATAGGACTGTCCCTATGTAAGCCGTATGGTCTCTCCTATTCCGAGCCACATGAGACTAAGAGTCTCTCTGAACCGCATGGGACTGCTCCTGTATGAGCCGCATGGGGTTCTCCTGTTCCGAGCCGCATAGATCATCATTCTGATATTTTTAATGCTTCTACAAGACCCCCTTCAAAGTTTTCAATTTGCAAAATTGAAATACTTTGAATAAGAAGTATGGCCTTTGTTGACCGCATAGATGATTCAGCCGTATGGATTTATCTGGCCGCATGAACTATTAAGCCATATAAACTTTTTGCCATGTGTCCCAGGAACGTGTGCAAATCTTCTGCATTAAATGCCCTTGATTCGCCGCCTCTTGGGGGAGGATCCCAAGGGTCAGTTTTGTTTTGACCGAAGCATTTTTGCTTTATTCTTTTAGGCGGTGCGTGGATCGAGGCATTTGTTTTGATTTTTTGGGCCTCCTTCGCCTATAAATAGGAGTGATTTTATTCTTTGAGGGTTTCTTTACCTTCTCCCCTTTGCTCGTACTTCTTGTTGCCGACTTCCTCTTCGTCTTCTCTCATCAAAGATTGCCAATGGCTCCCAAGAAGACTACCGCTGCTACGGGCAAGATGGCCGCGTCGTCGTCTGCGGCAGCGAAGGACAAGAAGGCCGCGTCTTCATCAACGGCGGCGAACGTGGTGGCTCCTCCGTCGGCTAGCGTACCTATTTTACACCTCGACGTTCACCCGCCTATTGCTGGTAGGACCATCAACATGAACTGTCATGGCTACGCCGCATATCTTATGCGCGAGCCTATATTTCCAAGTATGCTGCATGTCCGACTCATGTTCGGGCCGCATGGGATATAACCCAGACCTGAGCCGCATGAAAGTTGTTGTTTGCAGCCGCATAACTACTTCATCATCAGGGCCGCATAAGCTTATCTGGACTTGGACCGCATGAGCTCTTTCAAACTGAGCCGCATAAGCTTATTTCGAACTGAACTGCATAAGATCATTTGAACTAAACCGCATAAGCTCATCCGTACTGAACCACATGGGCTCATCCGAACTGAACCACATAAGCTCATTCGGACTGACCCGCATAAGTTTATTTCGAGCCGAACCGCATAAGCTTATTCGAACTGAACCGCATGTGCTCTTTCAAACTGAGCCGCATAAGGTCATGCTTAAGCCGCATAAGCATCACGTAGTTTGTATTTCAGCTATCTTTTTGACTTGTTTCTTTTGCCTCTCTTCAGTGAATCTGCCAGTAAATCCTGCAGAGGAACTTATAGTGGGCTCAAATCAGTTCGCCTTGGGCGTACGTCTTGACGACTTAATTAAGCATGTGTTGAATCAATTCCCTACTGATGAGCCTTCGGAGAGGTTAAACGCTATCGAGAATCAGACCCTCCATTACCTCCGTTCCATGATGAATACTGGGAAGCTGGATGGATTATACCTGAAGCCTTTATTCCTCTTTGGAGATGCTTTAATCATAAAGAATCCCCGAGTATTACAGATTTCCGAGAACTGGGATTTTTCTTTGGATGGGGTGGCAATCCATATTCCTCTCATGGAATGTCATTATCCTCTGTCGTGGTTCAATATGGTGTTGCTGGACAGGAAGATGGTGTGTAACTTAACCCCTACCCAATCAGGAATGTTGATGGGCAACATCCATTATAACCCGAACATGCGATCAGAGTACGCGGGTAAGGATTCCGTCCTCCGGTATATGATGGGTCTAGCTCCGGGCTCTTTCATGAATGTATACGGTCCCAACTTCACACTCACTCAAGCTGATACCTTCCTGAATCGGTTCGCTCGCAAAAAATCTTATCCCGTTGGCAGACTGGCATTGCTGAACTGGATAAACCCCACCTCTTCGTGGGCCCAGTTGACCACTTGGGTTCTGCAGACCTACGGAACATTCCTGCGGGAGGTGGGACTTTATCATACCATTCGGGGCACTTGTCATGGGCTTCCTATCAATAAACCATTGTTCGTGGCGCTCTTGGAGATGTATAATCGACGAACGGGGACGCTTTGCGCCCGGAGGAGAGTTGGGGCTTGCTCTCCATGAGATGTATACTGTCTCCAAACTTTCGTGGAGGAACGAGCCTTTTGAGGTGTATACCCCGTCAAATGAGGAGTTCGAGGACTTGAACCGGCGATTTCCAGGTTTTGTTGCGGTGTATCAGGAGTTGCTATGCCACCATAGTGCTTGTCATCAGATGGCTATAAAAACGGTGGATAGCTCAGAAGGGACCGCTCCCCACAGCATATCCTGGTTAATTATCTTTTTAAAGTTGATCCTTCTGGCGGGGTTACTCCTCGAACCCCTCGAACCCAGGGAGAGATAGAGGACCTGATGTCGGGCGTCACGAAGTCGCGGTCCAAGAGCGACATATTCCTGACTCTCTCAGCTATTTTTACTATGGCCCCAGGCCGATGTCAGAGAAGGCGCTTCTGGCTAGATTTTAATGATATGGCTACGGAACTGCGTAGTCTCAGGAGGAGCAGGTTCTATCGAGAGGATCGGTCGCCACTTCATTCTCCCTGCCGTTAAACTGGTATTTGGAGTTAGACTGGCCCTTCTTCCTGCTATGGTGTGTAGCATACACCATGGTCTTCGAACATTCTCGTCCAAGGTTATTGCGCACAAGAAGACGCAGGATTTTGAGCGCGTAGAACTACCTTTCCACTATTTGATGGGGTGGTTGGCGATGCACTACAAGTCTTTGATGGGACCTGGAATAGCGGAAGATGCTACAGATGAAGACACTTTCCTTTTCAAATGCCATCGCCGGTTTTGGGAATACAACACTATGCCAGCTTGTCGAAGGGCGCTGACGAGGGCGGATGGGTGTGACTTTTTTGTGTCTGTTCCTCATTTTTCTGATGAGGAAGTGAGGAAGGTATACCTTGATGGTACCGGACCTTCTCACTTTCTGTCTCCGAATATGCTCACCTGGTTGCGCAATATCTGCCCTGCACATCTGGTTTATCGCAACCGCGATAATATGTACTTGGAGCCTTACCTACCTAGTAGGTTTTCCCGTCAATTTGGTTATAGCCAGTTATTCCTTGATTGTCCCAACCCTTGTTTGGGCTTTGAAGGTAGTGTTCTTGATGGTGTCCGGGCGTGGAATTATTATGACGCTTATCATACTCGAGCCAGCTTCTCGGTCCCTGATGCTAAGGCGCCGAGGGAAATTTTGTACGTGGTTGCTTTGTATCATGTTTTGGCGAACAAGCCTCCTGTTAATTTCGATCCGAGTACCAGTTTCATCGTGGGTACCGATTTAGAGGAGAAGCCCAAGGGGGCTAAGGCTAGAAAGCAACTAGCGCTCCAGACTCCCCTCCCTGAATCAGAACCTTCTGAGTCGGCTGAGGAAGAGGATGATCATGATAGCGAAGACTCCCTTTCTGGTGGGGGTAAAGAAGTAACGGATCAACCACTTCCCACACCCGATGAACTGGCGGAAGATCCGTTGCTTACTACACAAGAGGAAGTAGTGAGGGAAGAACAGCCTCCAGCTGCGTCTGGTCCCTCACGTAAACGAGTCAGACGCGAGTCTTCTGACAGCAGAGCAACCTTTTCCGTGAAGAGAGCTGCCGTTAGGTCTCGTGGATTACTTATTACCGAGAGGGGTGAAGGTCCAGACGATGTTCCGGAGGTAAGACCAAGTCGGAGCCAGCTCTTTGTTGTGGTTTTCTTTTCTCTTGGAGATATGACTTAATCACTTTTCTTTGTAGGCGTCTGATGAACCGGCCTCTCCTGAACTGTCTACTGCCCCTGGAGTTGATCCGGCCCTTGCTGCTTTGATTAGCGACATGTGTGCCACGGTCCTTTCTGCGGGGGCTCTCTCAGCGGCGACTGGAAGCTCCCAGGTTGCTGAGGCCTCGGCCCGGGGTGATGAAGGTTTCCTCGGGTCCGTCTCCGAGATCGCTGAACTTCAGCAGGGCGACGCCGATCTCGTTGTATCCCTTCCTGAGGGAGCAGGGGCGGAGGAGCCTATTATACCTGACTCGGAGAATGTTGGTGAAGAGGCTGCGGTGGCTGTAGGCGAACCTCAGCCTCCACACTCCTCCACTGGTAAGATAAGCCAAATATTGACTAGTGAGGGGGCTTATTTGCTCTATCAACATATCCTCCGAGTCAAATCGATTCATGGTTGCCTTGGCCCTACAGGTCCTGACCCTTTACTTCCTACCGCGGATGTTCTTGGGAAAGGCTCGGCCTGCCGTGATCTGGGAGAAAGGAGCGTTCCCTCTCCTTCGTCGTCTCATGTCGAGGGGCCTCCCGCCAACCCTGGGCAGATGGGAATGGAGCTGGCGATGGTTTCCACCTCGTCCTCTGCTGATCATACGGCTCCGGAGATTGACCTCTCGACCCTGCCGAGCATTCAAGTTCTGCGGGCCGCTGAAGAGGAGTTGGCCGCTGTTCATGCGTCCTTCCGTGCGGAGTTTGTTTCTCTTGTGGCAGGAGCGGCAGATTCCGTTGCGTCTTCTTCAGCGTTGCCAGCCACACTTCCGTTGACACCGGCTTCCTCGGAGGCTCTGGACGAGGTGACGCAGGATGTGGTCGACAGCTTCTATCGCCACTTAAAAAGGGGCGTAGACACTGCTATAGAACGGGGGACCCCTTTCACTTTATCTCTCTGGTGCGCTCGGGGTCAGGTTGTAACTTTGAAGTCCCTTCCTGGCGGGGTAGGGTTGGCTGCACTCCTGGAGCCTAAGTTGGTAGAGGCTGATCAGCTTGTGACCCAATTGCTGGCGATACGGCAGGCGGGTTTGCCTACTACGATTGAACGGGAGCGGGGCTTCCTCATTGCTGCTCGGGATAGGGTTAAGCTTGCTCGAGATACTGCCGAGCCAGTTATGCGGGAAGACCTTGACAAGTTCTTCGCTTCGTATGACAGGCTGGGTCGTCGGAGTCAGGCTTGTCATGCTCGGGAAGAGACTGCTTCTCGTGGAATTGCTGACATGAAGGAGCGGATTCTCACACTCCAGAAGGAGTTGGCCTTCTTAGAGTCAGAGCTGAAGGCTGCTCAGACGGAACGGGAGTCAATCGTTCGGGAGGCCGAGAAGGTTTCCCGATCTTCTGTTAACCTGGAGCGGGCCTTTAAGAGATTCGAGGATAACTGGCAAGCCTATGCTCAACTGGAGGACGAGGCGGTGCTGACCCAAGAGGCGGAGCGTCGAGCTACCCAGAGGTTTGAGCGGTTGGTTGCCTTGCTGACGGACCGTCTCAGGGCGTTATGTGCCCCGAAGCAGTGATCAGCTTTCTGTTTTCTTTTACTTCTCTTTTTTTTCTTTTTTTTTGTAAGGGATGTGATCCCAAATGATGTAGCACTTAGAACTTTGAATAAATGAGCATGTTTCAACTCATCTTCTCTTTCTTGTACTTGTGGCGTTTTGTGGAATTGGACTTGCTGGGGGATTATTTATGGACCTGTTACCCTAGGTATACCTTGGTTTTAGGTACGGATAACAAGTTTGGTCAGGATATCCGGAACAGTCATGGCAAAGTGGTCATGGGTGCTCTTGGTATTGGGAAAAAGAATGTCGTAGAGCAGCTGGGCTCCCGGGGCATGGTGAGATGGTGGATTTATGCTAAGAAGCTTAGCAAGGAATATTTGTGGACCTATTATCCTTGGCGTACCCTGGTTCGGGATACGGATAATAGGATGAAAGGAAACCAACATATTTACTCAGAGGTTTGAGGACATGGCAAGTATGAGGGTTTTATCGTAGAATCTTCCTGCTCAGAGGTAATAAGGACATGGCAGGGGAGACTTCACAGAAGATATTCGTGGTCAACAGCGGATATTTATGGTCAACAGAGGACATTTGTGGTCAACAGAGGACGTTTGTGGTCAACAGAGGACATTTGTGGTCAACAGAGGACATTTGTGGTCAATAGAGGACATTTGTGGTCAACAGAGGACATTTGTGGACCTATTATCCTTATCGTACTCCGGTTGTGGGTACAGATAATAGGTTCAAAGGGGACCGACATACTTGCTCAGAGGTAATGTGGATATGGCAAGCATGGAGGTTTCTTCGACGGAGCCTTCCCACTCAGAGGTAATAAGGACATGGCAGGAGTGGGCTCAATGAAGAGGGGGTACATAGAACGACTCAGAGGTAGGAGAACGTGGAAGTTCTATGCGAGGGGGCGGTTTGTTTTTGGTGGAAGTGAAAACGACTCAGAGGTAATGAGGACATGGCCGTTTCAGAAATTTGTGGATCGATTACCCTTTTTGTGCACTGGGAGTGCGGGTGGTGGATCATGCGGAGGATCTCTTCCAGGAAGGAAGTTCAGAGGTATAATCATACGTGACTTACTATCTGAAAGAGTGACCAGAATATGAGTTCAGAGGTACCAGCGGGTACATAACTCGGTAATTTAGAATATTGAGAAAGTGTGAGTTCAGCGGCACCAGCGGGTACATGACTCGATAATCTGAAAGGAATGTGGATGTGAGTTCAGCGGTACCAGCGGGTACATGACTCGATAATCTGAAAATATTGTCGATGTGAGTTCAGCGGTACCAGCGGGTACATGACTCGATACTCTGAAATGTTGTGGATGTGAGTTCAGCGGTACCAGCGGGTACATGACTCGATACTCTGAAATGTTGTGGATGTGAGTTCAGCGGTACCAGCGGGTACATGACTCGATAATCTGAAATGTTGTGGATGTGAGTTCAGCGGTACCAGCGGGTACATGACTCGATAATCTGAAATGTTATCGTTTAGACATAATATTTCTTCAGAAACTTGCCATTGACGGGCAATATGAGCAAGTCTCCATTTTGTTTTGCGAGACGGTAAGCACCGTTGGAGAATACTGTCTCAATGATAAATGGGCGTTCCCACTTTGGCTGGAATTTGCCGACGGTCTTGTGAGTCATGACCATCGGCCTCCGGACTGCCAGGACGAGATCGCCCACCTGGAATGTTCTGATTTTGACCTTCTTGTTGAAGGCTCCAGAGATGCGTGCTTGGTATAGCTCCATTCGTTGTTGAGCCAAGTGGCACTTTTCATCTAGTGCCTCCAATTCCTCTAGCCGACGATGGTGGTTTTCGTCTGTCGTCAATTGATGTGTGAGGGCGACATGCAGTGAGGGGATCTGAGTCTCCAATGGAAGGACTGCCTCACTCCCGTACACCAGGGAGAAGGGTGTATTTCTGGTGGCCGTTTGAACTGTGGTGCGATAAGCCCATAAGCATTCGCCGAGCTTCTCGTTCCAGTCGCGTTTGTTGGAGGAGACAAACTTTTTGAGGAGTTTGATGATTGTTTTGTTGAATGCCTCTGCCAACCCGTTGGCTGCCGGGTTGTATGGTATCGAAGCGACATTCTGAATACGGTGCTTATCGCAGAACCGTTAGAAAGCGTGGCTTGCAAATTGCAAACCGTTATCATGGATGATCCTTCGGAGCAGTCCAAAGCGGTAGATAACGTGATGCTTAAGAAAACTGATCACGTTTGAAGTCTTAACTTCTGCGAGTGGGACAGCTTCCGCCCATTTGGAGAAGTAATCAGTGATCGCAAGTATGAAGCGATGTCCTCGGGAGGAAGGTGGGGTGATTGGACCAATGATATCCATTCCCCATGCTTCGAATGGCCAGGACGCCACTGTCGGATGTAGAAACTCGGATGGTTGGTGAATGAAGTCTGCGTGGACTTGGCAGGCTTTGCATTTTTTAGCGTAATCTATCGTATCTGCCACCTTCGTGGGCCAATAGTAGCCCATTCGGCGAAGGCCGTCTTACAGTTTTGGGCCGGGCTGGTGGGCCCCGCAGACACCGTCATGAGCTTCTCGTACGGCTTCTTTGGCTTCTGCGTTTGACAGACACCGAAGCAGTAATCCGTCGTAGGAGCGGCGATACATCATTTTTGTCTCTGTATCGTAAAAGAATCTGAGAGAAGCCGTCTGATGGAAGTGGCTTCCTTTGGGTTCTCGGGCAGGATGTCGTAGACGACGAAGCCGATGAATGGTTGTCTCCAATCTGTGGCATCATCGATCGTCTGGGCGGAATAACTTGCCACGAATTGAACATTGTTCTTGGGACAGACCAGTTCGTGGCCTATCACATCCACTGATTGGCGATCATAATTCGGAACTGCAAAGGAAGCGGCAAGACCAGCTAGGGCATCGGCTTCGATATTTCGGAGTCTGGGAACGTGTTCGATGAAGAACCTCTCGAACGATGAGATGATGTCAATCACTATTTGGTGATAGGGGATCGTGTCTTCGTGGCGGACCTCGTATGAGCCCCGATCTGATTGACGATTAGTTGGGAATCGTCGTATGCTTCAAGGTATTCTACCCCCAGCTCTCTTGTAAGTTGGAGGCCAATGACCAGAGCGTTGTACTCGGCCACATTGTTAGAGCAGGGCTCGGTGAGGGAATAAGCGCGGTTAATCACCAATCCGGAAGGGGAGATCAGCACTACCCCGACTTCGACGACTATATTGCCTTTAGGTCTGGTCCTCGAAGCACCGTCGAAGAACATTCGCCATATAGCCTTGTGAGAGGTTGCATGCGAGTCGGCGACCTCATCTGGGATCTCTTCATATATCCTGGAGGATTTCGAGCCTGGGTGGGCTGCTAAGAAGTCTGCCAGGGCTTGACCTTTGACTGCCTTTTGGGGGACGAAGATCATATGATAAGGGGACAGCAGTATTGCCCATGTAGCGAGGCGAGAGCTGAGTGCCCCTGGTTTAGTCATGAGGACCCTGAGAGGGTTGACTCGTGAGATCACATATATCGTTTGTCCGGTGACATAGTGTCGCATTTTCTGAATGGCGAACACCAGGACGAGGCATTCTTTCTCCACAGCGGTGTATCGGTGCTCTGGTCCAATCATCATTCGACTGAGGTAATATATGGCCTGTTCATGGCCTGCATCGTTATTCTGTGCCAGCAGAGCCCCGAGGGAGTGTTCCATTGCTCGTACATAGAGCAGGAATGGTTTTCCAGGAACCGGGGCCACCAAAACTGGAGGATTTGACAGATATTCTTTGATGCTGTCGAGAGCACGTTGACATTCCTCGTCCCATACGAATGAGACTCATTTCTTCATGAGGTGCATGAACGGTCGGCATCGCCCATAGAGGTTGGCAATGAACCTCCTGATGTAGGCTAGCCTCCCTTGGAGGCCTCTGAGTTCGCAGAGATTTCTCGGGGGACCCATCTCCATGCTTGCTTTTGTCTTCTCAGGGTCTACATGGATACCCTTTGCAGTGATGATGAAGCCTAAGAACTTCCCGCTGGATACGCCCAGAAAGGACTTCGTATGGTTTATTTTTAAATTGTGCGCTCGCATTAGGTCGAATACCGTCCTTAGATCCTACAGATGGTCTCCTTTGCAGCGGCTCTTAACGGCTATATCGTCAACGTAGAACTCCACTGTCTTGCGTAAGTGGTCTCTGAAGATGATGCTCATGGCCCTTTGATATGTGGCACCGGCATTCTTTAAACCGAAAGGCATGACTGTGTAGCAGTACGTGCCAATTGGTGTTCGGAATAATGTATGCTTTTCGTCATCAGGAGACATTTTGATTTGGTTGTACCCCGAGAAGCCATCCATGAATGACATACGTTCGAAGCCGCAGGTATTGTCGATCATGATGTCTGTGATAGGAAGGGGGAATTCATCTTTGGGGCATACCTCGTTCAGATTGCGAAAGTTGATGCAGATTCGAATCTTCCCATTCTTCTTGAGGACGGGCACTATATTGGCGACCCAATCGGGATGTTGCTCCTCACGAATGAAGCCGCTGGCTATCAGTTTGTTGACTTCGGCTTCGATCGCGTCCATGATGCCTGGGCGAAAGCGTCGTTGTTGTTGCTTGACTGGCTTCGCATCCGGCCGAATGTTGAGTTTGTGAAGAGCAATGTCAGGATTTAACCCTGGCATGTCTTCATAGCTCCAGGCGAACACATCAGTGTATTCTCTGACAAGTTCTAGCAGCGACTCCCGTTCTTCGTCTGCTAGGCTTTTACTGACAAAAATCGGTTTTGGAGAAGATTCGCTGCCGAGGTCAACTTGTATAACCTCATCTTCAGTAGGAGGTTCTCTCAGTTCGAACCGCTTTTCCCATTATGCATCCAATTGCTGGGCCCATGGCTCTAGCTCGAGGATCTCGAGGATGTCTTCGTTTTCCTCGTAAGCGTCGACGAATGCCATGTTGACTGACATGACTTGTCTGAACACATCTCCGATACTGGTATCCGAGTCGAAAGTTGATGATCCGGTTGAATGTGACTGCCAGTCGCATTCTTCATCTGAACTTTCAGGGGTCGTAGTAGGCGTTACATACCCTAACCCGCATCGAGTTTTGCTATAGTAGTCTCGTGGTTCACCCGCCGGGACTGGTGGCTTCAAAGGTAATCGTCGCCCAGTGCCGTAGTTCAAACCTGGCGTCGTCTCCAGATCATATCCCTGTTTCTGCATGAGATATTTGGATTGGAGGCTATAGAGATACAGAGGCAGTCTCCCGGCATCTGACCCGAGGTCGGCTTCCTCTATGGTGAGGGGATGCGGGTTGTTCGTCCGGCCGAAGATGATCGGATGATCCCCTCCCTCGATTATTCGGTAAGCGTCTTCTACTGGAGTAAGCTGGATCGCGGTGTAAACATTTGTCACTTGTGTGTGTAGGTGAGTGCCTATACCGTGTTCCATAGCGTACATTGTACATAGCTTATTGAGCTCGGTGTAGTTCAAAAATAACCCTTTATTGAGGAAGTAAGGTATCTTTTCTAGGGGGATTTACATCATCTGCGGAGGGAACATCAGTGTGGGCGGCCATATACTTGGCTAACTCTGGTTCCTCTTCGGCTACCCCCCGCATGAATAAAGACTGAGAGGACGTCCTGGGAAGCTTGATTGTCAGTGGTTCAGTTGATTGAGCAGAGCGTGGAGTCGTTGGCAGACTAGCGACCCCCAGTTTGGCACATGATGTGGAGCGAGGAGTGGCCGGTTCGCTAGAAGCGTCAGACCTCGCATCGGGGTGACGACCCTTCTTGGGAAGGTGTATCGTCAGTGGCCTATCGGAGGGATTGAGCTTCTCCGTTTGGGGTTGACCGACTCTCGGCAGTCTGATTGTCAGTGGCCCCGTTGTGGGTCTTGGCACTTGGCCTGACCTTGGCAGCCGGATTATCATCTGCTCCTCCTGCGCCGAGAGGCTGATCGCGTCCTTCCGCAGAGTGGCAGTAAGGGGCGTGGACTTGCCTGGCTTGCGAGCTTGGAGGTGAATTGTCAGAGGTTCTTCTGATCCTGTGGCCATTTCGGTACCAGCTTGTTCATTTCCTTCATCAAGGTGCCTCTTCGACTTTTCGTATAGGCAGAAATCCGAGTAGTAAGATTCAACCCCTTTGAAGGGATCGATGTCAGCAAATTCTATCTTCACAAAGCCGTATTTGTCGATATATTTGAAGCACTGGTGTAGCGTGGAAGGTACGATCATGTAATCGTGTATCCATAGGCGCCCCAAGAGGATGTTATAGGAAGTGTCTGCATCTATGACGTAGCAGGTGACTTCGGATTGGAGGTCGCAAATTTGACACTTCAGACGAATCTTCCCAATAGGGTAGCTCCTGTCCGAATTGAAACCGCTGATGGCGGTGCTTGTAGGTGTCAGGCGATGCATTGGGATGCGGAGATGATGTAGCAGACCCTTCGGGATGATGCTTATGGAAGAGCCAGGATCTATGTGCATCCGATCCACCTTCACGTCGCCGATGTATCCCGTGTAGTATAGCGGGCGATCGTGTAGGTTGGTTTTGATGAGCATGTCCTGCGGAGTGAAGACGATGTTGGGCATTGCTCCCGTACAGGCACTGTCTTGGAGATCCATGGGTGAGTCCTCCCCGGTGAGGTTGGATTGAGCCAGGTAGACATCGGCATTTTGGAGTGCTTCGCTTAATGCAATACGAACGTCCTTGGAGAACCTTAGGAGTTCGTACAGTGACAACTTGGCCGGTGTGTTATCCAATTGCGCTAAGATGTCAAAGTTGTAGGGCCTCTCTAGCCCTTGGGCTACCTCTTTTCGGAGGGATTTGTCGAAGCGAGTCTCCCTCGGCCAAGGCTTGTCGGTCGTCGAAGGCTGAGCCGGTCCCGGAGCATCAGTTGTAGTGGGTTGATGATTTTCAGCTGGATTGTCAACCACAGGTTGGGATTGCGCTCCGGACCGCGTGACGATGGTTGTAGCTTCCTCGTTGTCTGTCGAGATTGTGTGGCAGGTCCTGACTTTTTTACTTTTCTTTTTGTCGGTGGTAGATGGTGTGGGCCGAGTCACTTCTGACACCAAGTCTGGATGGATCCACATGACCTCCCCTCGTGATGTGGTGAGGGGTACTAGACCGGCAGCCTGATCTCGGGGAGGTAGAAGATTGGTAATCTCTATTGTCGCTAGAGGGACGGGGATCACCCCGTCTTGAGTCTCCGTCAGAGGGAAGCTACCGAATTGTACGGACACCATATTGGCCGCCATGGTTACCTCTTCGAAATCGATGGCCAGAGCGTTCGAATCGATGAGGTTCTGGATGTACCGTTTTAGCTGGTAGCAATGGTGTATAGCATGATGAACATAGCAATGATAATGGCAGTACTTTGGATTCTCCATCTCTGCCGGCCACGGTTCCCGTCTTGGTGGAGGAAGCTGGATTCTGTCCCCTTGTATGAGCATGTCCAAGATGGGCTTGACGTGACTGTCTTCGAAGGAGTAATCGATTTGCGGCCATTGTTTGTCTGCTGGCTTCGGCTCAGGTTTTTGTGCAGTATCGGCCACCATAGCCTGCTTTCCCTTGCTGTCCCGATTGTTGGAGGGGCTACCCCCATTATCGTTGTTGGGACGCTTGCCCTTGTTTTCTCCTTCCGAGATGTACAATCCCAGTTGGCGAGCCTTCTTAAGTCGTTCTTCGGCGCTTATGGCGCTGATGATGAATGTCTTCCAATCTTTGAATTGACTTTCGCCCATCCAAAGACTGATTGTTGGGAGCAGTCTCTTTTGGCAAATTTCAATTAAAGAGGATTCTAGATTTCCGGAGGGCAGCTTCATGGCGGTTTGGCGGAACCGCTCAATATTGTTCCTTGTTAACTCCTTCTCCCCTTGGACGACATCCATGAGGGTGGACATGGTGACATCCTGTCCTACTTCGTAGAATCTCTCTAAGAACAGGCGCTTGAAGCCGGCGAAGGAGTGGATGCAGTTGTCTGGCAGATTGCGATACCAATCGAAAGCGACTCCTTCCAATGCCCCAATGAATAATCGCGTGAGGATAGCATCATCATGGGGCAGATGCTCGGTGGTGACCTCGAAGTAAGTGATGTACCGACTTGCTGAGGTCTTGCCATCATACGGGTTGATATTGAACGACTTATATTTTGGTGGGAATGGAACATCCCTCCATTCGGCAGGGTATGGTTGCCGCATTCTGAGGTCTTGAGTGTCACGACTCGTACCCTAGAGTTAGGGCACGAAAACGTAACAACGCCCAGCCTACGCCGCAGTGTCGGTGGTAGAATGCTGTCCTAGGTCTCAATGCATCTAACAGTATAAGACTAAACAGTTTATACTCCCCGAATGGGGGTGACATAGCAGATACAGACTCAATCACATCTAAGGTAGAGCATGATAATGATAGATAAAACATGAAATCCAAAAGAGATACAGGAGATAGAAGTCTAAGTGTCTAAGATACATAAACCCAAAAATACATCTCAAAACTCAAATACAGATACAGTCATCCACAAAGTAAATACAACTCCAGACAAAATAAAATAACTACTTAAACAACCTCTACTGTGTCTCCTCTAGGCTAGCAGGCAATCCTAGGCCATCTATAAAATTTATCAACAGGTCCAGTCAGGACTGGAGCGAGCACAATACATCTCAACAGTTCATAGCAGGTTAGAAAATATAATCATGCAGTAAAGTAAGATACAGGTACTGAAAGAAATGCTGTATGCAAACAGAGAGAGCTGTAATAGAAATATCTACTATAAGTAAAGAGCTACCAGTGACTAGTGATTTAGAGCACAAAGTTGACATGTGAACGGCTTGATTGTACATGGCTATACTAAAGAGGCGTACATGGCTATTCTACTTTAGAATTGTTCACATGGCTATTTATATTCCCCCGTACCCCCAATCAATACACAAGGATCCAGCCAGGTTATGTTATGATGCTATGTAACAGACCCCGAAGGTGATAGACCCCGAAGGTGATAAGACCCCGAAGGTGATAGACCCCGAAGGTAATAGACCCTGAAGGTAATAGACCCCGAAGGTGATAAGACCCCGAAGGTGATAGTCCCCGAAGGTAATACATAGTAGTCCCATAAATGGGATAAGGATTCTAGGAAGACTCTATGATCATAAGAGTATATGTCGTAAGTGATCAAAGAACCAATGAAGCATATGATACGCCATGTAAGTAAAATGCACAGAACATGTAGTACCCGATGCTCCTTAAGGATAACATCTTAAAAAGGGATCCATATAGTACCAATCCGTGTGACCAACGTGACAGTACAAGTAAAGTAATCTACTGCAGAAAATAATTCTAAGCAGGATATGAAATGATCAGAGAATGTACTCGCCTCGATAACCTGAACAGCTGATAAGTATAGGGGGGTCCCACTGAAGCCACATAGTACTATTTAAAGCTACACAGGTTACAAGGTGTTCAAGTTGTAATAAATGAATCTCTATAATCAATCTATATTATTCTAGGTTCTTCTAAGTCAAAACAATTCTAGGTCGACTCCGGTCAATAATCTAGTCAAACTAGGTCAAGTGTTGACTTACAGGTGACTTTGGGTCAACTGGTCAACTCTGGTCAAACATGACCAATTCTAGTCTAATATAAAGTGTACTTCGTTATTTGTACGTCGAAACTTACGACACGTAAATCGAGATAAGGAGATTATCGATAAGGTTGATAATCTTATTATAGTGATCCACGTGTCCAACTTGTCAATTTTAGCGATGTGAGATCACTGGAATTGGCTGATCTCAGTTTCGTTGTACTAATCCCGAAATACGAATATTATATGAATTAATTATTAATTAATTATTAATTAATTATAAAAAAGGTTAAACTCAGAGAAATTATCAACAAACATTGCCGGACGATGAAATGAACATCGCCAACGTGTCCAGAATGGTCAAATTAGCTAGGATAGCCTATCCAACAGTCCAATTTGGACACAAGGGCAAAAAGGTAATTTCGGGTCAAAACGGTGTCCGTGTCGGAGCCGTTTTGCACCGAAAAACGTGCAAGAAAATAAGTCTTCAAAATATAACAAATTATATGTCCACGAAACCAGAATGACGATACGAACCCAACGGTATCTCCAGAATTGGATTCCGTTGACCCGATCCCCATTTGGCTCGTTGACCAGAACTTGGAATTCCGGTTTGCACGGAAATACGTGCCGGAGCCAAAGTTCCCAAAACTTAGCAAACTACCTGTCAACGAGTCCAGAATGACGATACGAACTCAACGGTATATCCGGAATTGGATTCCGATGAGCCGGCGTCAAAAAGTCCCGTTGACCCAGAATGTGGGACCCACTTTGCACCGAAAAATGTGTCAGGGCCCACGTTCTCCAAATCTAACAAATTTTATATGAAAACATGCCAGAACGACGCCACAAGTCTACTGGTGGTGTCAAAAATGAAATCTGGAGTCCCGTGTTCAAAAATGGAATTTTACAAGTTGGAAATTACGAATTCGGACGACCAACTTTGGCGTCGAATTCAACCAATCAAACAAGCTCACAATGAAACGAAACTGGAGGGGTAGCAAGAGGTTTATACCAGCTTCGCACCGGAACTGGTAGCACGCCAAACGGAGCTGCGGTAGTGTAGATACAAGCTGACGAAGTTGGCCCCGTGAAACTGTCCAAATTTAATACAATTTAAACGTTCAACTTAGTGGCCGGTTTTCATGTATCAAACGATAAAATTAACGGACGAAAATTGACATGAGCGAAGGTGGATATACCGAGATTGTGATGGAGTAAACAAATCGCCGATCCAACGGTCGGATCTCCGGGAAAATGCACACGAAGTCGCTGCAATGGAACGCCAAAAATGAACTCAATCCCGCGCGCGTCACGACGGAACGTCGTTCAAAACGCACGAATCGCCTTGACGGCGCATCCCAGAGGACGGTGGCCGTCAAGGGAAGACTCGCTGCAGTGGGGCGCACCCACGGCGAGCCACGACGGCCCGCGCGGCGGCACGGCGGTACACGACGGCGGCCCGTGCGTGCGCGTGTGCACGCTTGCATGCGTGCGTGCATAAAGCTACAGCTGCTGCGGTGGAGCGCCGCTGGCCGGCGATGGCGGTGGCTGCCTGGCCTGGCTCGACAAGGCAGGGGCGGCGGTGCAACTCGGCGAGGGTGGCTGAGGTCGGCCGGTCGGTGGCCAAGGATGGTGGTGGTGGTGGTTTTGAGAAGGAAGAGGAGGAGATGTTGAGGGAATAGTGGTACGGTGGTGGAGGCCAGGGGCTGGCCGGCGGCGAGGCCGGGCCAGGAGGAGGGGAGTTGGGTTGGAGTGGTGGTGGTGGTGTCGTAATAGCTGCTGTCGGTGTAGGTCAAAATGTGAGGAGGAATGGAAGAGGAGGGGAGGAGAAGACTGGTGGTGGTGGTTGCTGGGGGTGGCCAAGCTCGGCCAGGGAGGAGGGAGGTCGGCCATGGCTGGGCTCGGCCATGGGAGGCAGTGGTGGAGTTGTAATGGTGGTGGTGAAGTTTTTGTTGCTGTTGAGTTTTTGTTGTGTGTAGTAAAAAGTTATTAGGAGAGCGAAAGAGAGGATAAGAGAGAGAGATAATAGTAATGAATGATAGGGAGAGAGAGAAAGGTATCCTTCCTAGAAATTAGGGCCGGCCACAATTGTTGGCTGAGTGTGGGAAATTTTATGGGGGGAAATCAATGGATGGGATTAAATGGGGGATCTAAAGGCTAGAATTAATTAGCTAAATGGGTCATTCCAAAAGGAATTTAAATCAATGGAAAATTCCCATTAAATATTAAAAATAGGAAAAAATAAGAACTTGATATTTTTGGGCAGGAATTATGAGGGTGTCATGATGGAGGGCAACACAAAGCTGGACTGGACTCGGTGGAGTCGGATTGATCAAAATCGAACATTATGTAAAAATCCAATTAAAATTAGGTGTTGATGATCATGAGTGAATAAGTAGCACATAGGGATTCCAATAAATGGGACACAAGTGGCGGACGGGTAGTAGGCTCAAGGTGGGCTATGTCCATAGTTGGGGCGGACAGGTTTTGGTCGACAGGGGACCCACAAATCAAGTTGGAAGATGAATGTGACGCCGTGGAGTGAAATAAAATCGGGTCACGCGTCAGGAAAGTTGTGCGAAGCAAATGGAGCACAAAATGACGTAAATGAGTGGAAAACGAAGGTCATGGGTAAAGAGCGTCTCGAGTAGATCATCAATGAGGAGTTGGTTTCAAGAAATTGGCTGGTCTTGCGCTCCAAAACTAAAAGTCACGGTAACGTGCTAATAATGATCAAGGAAAAGAGTGGGAAAAAATAAATAATAATCAAATGGTCTAAATCGACCCGAAGTTCAGCGAAACAAAAAGAGTACAAGGGAACAAGTTTGGATGGGACACTATATACCATCATGAAGGTAATCCTGTCCCCTCCAAAATCCATAAAGAAGATTTCCAGAGTTGAACATCCATGATACTCCAAATATCAATGGCACGGGAAAGCACACTTAAGGAAAAATAACAGATTAAATTATTTATCAAAACCAAATCAATCAGAAAATAAAAATAAAAATAAAATAAAAAAATCAACCCGAAATTCAGGGTGCTCACATTGAGCGTTTTCTCAGGCATGGAACATGGCTCGAAGCTCCTGGACCTCTCTTCTTACTTCTCGGGCCTCATCTGTTGCTGTAGGGGCTGTTATTTTGGGAGGATTATTGCCCGGGTTTGGTGCTGCTGAGTTCGAGTCCGCATTGACCGTGGGACCCGTGCTCGTTTGGCCAGGCGTTCCTCCTTACAGAGTTGGAAGAACGGCTTTAATTTCATCTACAGACTTGACCAAAGCCTGCAGTATAGCCTCCAAAGTGTCGATACATTGGCGATCGCTGGAACCACCTTGGTTGCTGTCCGTCATGAACACCGTCCTTACATGAGGAGTGATGGAAGGAACGGTGGAGGATGTGCCCTTCGAGTCGTACCCATGCACCGAGAAGTCATCGGGGTAGGTGGGAATGTTCTTTTCGGGCTCGGACTCGGAGGGAACGGTATCCCCAGCCTCGGAGCTTGCTTCGTCTTGAGAGCCATGGATATCCTCTGGGACATCAGCGTCTGGTGTACCTGATAGGAGAGTGGTTTGTCCGGGCTCGGCTCCTTGAAACATCGGATTGTTGTGGATGCTCGGAGGAGTGCTACCCCCAATTTCCACGACCCCCAGCGATGTAGATGATGAGTTTCCCATTGCAGCAGATTTAGTCTTTGAACGGGTGTGTTGGAATACTCCGGTGGAGGACAACCGTTTAGACGACAGTTTCTTAGCTATAGTGGTTGATATTTTGGGGCTGGAGATGCTTGTCTTCTTCCCTCTCCCCTCAGCGGGAACTTTCTGAGTGGAATTGCAGGAGACAACAGGAGGCACCTCGTCTTCTGAGCTCGGACGCTGTAGTCTTTGGAAGACTGACGGCCGATCTTTCGTCACTGCCGCGTTGTTGCAACAGCAGTTGACGATGATCTGGGTGCAGTGATGTTGTCACGCCCCAGAACCAGAATACTGGAGAGCGGGGGCAGACGTAGTTTAAGTGGTGGCCCATGCAGGTCTTGTAAATCAAGATATGTGAGGGTTTACCGAATAGATGTCTTAATCAGTATTCGTCCTTGATCTCTGCTCGTATCTCTTGAATCCCTGGATTCTTGTCCTGATTATATGCTTGTATCGTTGATCTGTCCTGGTCCTTCCTTATTGTTCCCTATGTCGTCTTCTTCAGCGGCATTATTCGTGGTCCTGCCGGCCAGCAAGGCGGAGCACCTCCCGCGGACCAGCAGCAACCCGGAGATCAAGTCCAGCACTCCGGGGTAGCCTCCAGGGTCGAGCCTATTGGAGAAGAGCCCCCAGTTCAGCCAGTCCAGCCTGCCGAGCCTGATGATGGCACATTAGTAGGACTCGTCCGGACCTTGATAGCTTCTCAAGATCGTCGTGGAGATGCCTTGCAACAGGCAGTGACAGATGCTTTGACCAGAGGAGGTCATCAGGGTAACAGCGCGGCCAACAGCTTCAAGCGCTTGAACCCTCCATTCTTTGACGGTAGTGAAGATGCTATCACAGCAGATGCATGGCTTCAGGATACTGAAGTGATTCTCGACGCAGCCAAGACTCCAGAGAATGAGAAGGTAGCCGTGGTGCGCCTGCAGTTGTTAGATCTTGCTCGTAGCTGGTGGGCGGCGCAGGCCGTTGGGTTAGTGGCACCCATTGCTTGGGCAGTATTCAGAGAGAGATTCCAGGCCAAGTATTTTGATGCTGTAGCTCGGTACGACCTACAGACCAGGTTCACCAATCTGAAGCAAGGAGGTAGGACGGTCAACGGATATGCGGTCGAGTTTTCTAGACTCAGTCGGTTTGCTCCCACCTTGGTGGCAACCGAGTATGATAGAGCCCAGCAATTCCAGCAGGGGCTTCACCTAGAGATCTTGTTGGCAGTTGAGCAGTTTGAGCATCAGACTTTTGATGCAGTCTTGAGAGTAGCCCGGAAGCATGAGTATACCTCCCAGAGGATTATGGATAGGGTCGGAGGTCGGAAGAGATCTCACGGCTAGATGAATCAGTCTTCAGCACCAGCCCCGGCAGCCAGGGCTTTGACTATTGGAGCTCCGAGGCGAGCGGCCTCCGTAACGTCCGTTCAGCATTCTACCCCGACGTACCCTCAGCAGCAGCAGAAGTCGAAGCAGTCTTCCGTAGTGGGATGTTCTCATTGTGGAAAGCCAGGCCATGTAGTGGCAGAGTGTCGTAGGGCGCAGGGATTGTGTCTGGTCTGTGGAGCACCAGACCATAGGGTTGGATCCTGCCCGAATAGGGGTGGTTCATCATCATCCAACCTTTCTAGCTCTTCGGTGAGGGGACCAGTTGCAGTCCAGCAGCAGCAGCAGTATCCATTGCCGAGGCCTTGCCGCCTCAGACCCAAGTGTTCCAGCAGCAGAACCCCCAGCAGTATGCACAAGCCCAAGCCTTGAGCCAGAATAGGCAGCGAGAATTTCAGCAGAGGGGACCAGCACCCCGAGGGCACGGTCAGGCTATGGTGATGGCCGCAGAGGAAGGATTGGCACCAGGAGAGGTAGTGGCAGGTACTATTCTCGTCAACTCCTTTCCAGCTTCAGCTTTATTTAATTCTGGTGCATCGCATTCTTTTATGTCTGCACGATTCGCGACACGGGTAGGATTGGAGCCCAAGTCATTATCAGTAAGGCTCAATATACTTACTGGTAACGGACTTGTGGAAGTCGATAGAGTGTTTTCCTCGTGTTGGATCGTAGTTAGCGGTAGAGAGTTCCCCGCTAGATTGATAGAATTCCCGATGGCCGATTATGATGTGGTCTTAGGGATGGATTGGTTGAGGAACCAGTATGCTAGAATAGACTGCCATATTGGTAGGGTTGTTTTTAGCATTCCAGGCGAGCTAGAGTTTTCCTTTTCCCGAGGTGAAGTTGAGCCTTCTCCTCCGATATTGCGGATGGCAGTAGCAGCAGTTCAGTTGCCCAGGATAGTGGATGAGTTCTCAGATGTTTTCCCAGAAGAGCTACCAGGTATGCCGCCAGAGCGAGAGATCGAGTTCACTATAGACTTGATTCCCGGGACAGCCCCAGTGTCAGAGAGAGTCTACAGGATGGCGCCTTCAGAATTGGAGATATTATACAAGATGATTGAGGAACTCAGAACCAAGGGATTCATTCGTGCTAGTGGATCGCCTTGGGGAGCCCCGATGCTTCTTGTGAAAAAGAAGGATGGTACATCCAGGTTATGTGTTGATTATCGTACCTTGAACTCAGTGACAATCAAGAACAGATACCCTCTTCCGAGGATAGATGACTTGTTTGATCAACTCAAGGGGGCTTCAGTATTCTCGAAGATTGATTTGCGCTCAGGTTATCATCAGATCAGAGTCAGAGAGCAGGACATCCCGAAGACAGCTTTTAGATCGAGATATGGGCATTGGGAGTTCCTTGTTATGCCTTTTGGAGCGACCAATGCGTCGGCAGTATTCATGGACCTCATGAATCGCATCTTCATGCCTTACTTGGATCAGTTTGTGATTGTGTTCTTGGATGACATCCTGGTCTACAGCAAGAGTGAGGCGGAGCATGAGCAGCATCTCCGTATAGTTCTTCAGATTCTCAGGGAGCACCAGTTATATGCTAAGTTCAGTAAATGCGAGTTCTGGCTCGATCGCATTTCGTACTTGGGTCATATCATCACCAGAGGAGGAGTGGAAGTGGATTCCCAGAAGATTGTGGCTATTGAGTCATGGCCAGTGCCCAGCACAGTATAGGCCTCAAAAATGAAGTCACACTGAGTTGATCAGAACAAGTCACGCAGAGTGATCCAAGAAGCAGCACAAAAGATACGCTAAGTTCTGCCTGGCCATCTCCTTTAGAAGTCACGCAGAGACAGCTCAGCTATACGTCAGAATCATAATGACTGACAACACAACAGTCGAGAAACGTCTCCTCATATGCTACGCATGCACAGAACTTGAGAGATCACAGCCGTCTTTTGCGTGATTTTCGAAATCTTCCTTAGCAAGACTCACTCTTCACCAAGATGGCGTGACTTTGGGTCTTATCTTCATTTAATACGGCTGACAATATAATCAATGTCAGAGATTTTGTGTCAGACGAAGCGTGCCAAATCAAGACAGTTGGCGGTTTGCGTGGATTCTGAACCTTCTTCTTCCTCAAAACATTGCGTGAATTTTGAGTTATTCTTCTCAAAGCCTGCGTGAATTCTGAAGTATTCTTCTTCAAAGCTTGCGTGGATTTCGCCTTCAACGAGTCTGCGTCAACGAATCTGCGTGGATTTTTGCCTTCAGCAAGTCAGCATAGATTTTATTTCAACTGGAGTACGTGGCAGCCATGCCACCGATCTCTCTCTCACGTGCCCAGTAACTTGCACACGACCCATACACTGATGCCATGTGTCCAACAGTTACGGGCCACGTCCAGTAACTACTCATTCACCCTGCGTGTATTTAGAGTCTGCGTGACTTTTCAAGTGCACCAGTGGTGAGGTAGTTATCTTTTCAGTTACTGTTTTGACTCTATAAATAGAGTTCTTTTTCTCATTCATTGTACAGATACATTGATATCTACTATCATAATTTTGAGAGCTTTTCTTCTTCGCATAGTCCAAGGGATAAAGCGATCGTCTTCTAGATCGGATTCCTACAGTTGTAATTTTCCCAGAAACACAACAAATAAAGAGAATTTTTTTATGGAAAACAAATTGGCGACTCTGCTGGGGAAAACCATCTCCTCTTCTGAGATGGTAACAACTCAATACGACACTTCGTCAATCGGCTCGACGAAGAAGGTGATGACGATCAAATTCGATCAACTCGCCTATGAAGAAATGCAGCGGGCTAAGGGTGGCAAGCCCACTCCAGCCTCCATCATCACTGCCAAGTCGAAGGGACATTCTGTCTATGCTCCCTAAGAATCAGTTGGCAGTCAATGGTAAAGTCTCTGCCACAGTGTCTACTCCTAACACTGGCAAGAACTCCACTGCAAGCACGCACACTCTTGTGCGCTCGAAGATGACAGTAACTAAAAGTCACGCTGACAGTACTGGCTCCTTAGCCGAATCTGTTCCAGCGTGCAAACTTAACTCTAAAAGTCACGCTGACAGTACTGGCTCCTTAGCCGAATCTGTTCCAGCGTGCAAATTCAACTTTAAAAGTCACGCTGACAGTACTGGCTTCTTAGCCGAATCTGTTCCAGTGTGCAAATTCAACTCTAAAAGTCACGCTGATAGTACTGGCTCCTTAGCCAAATCTATTCCAGTATGTAAACCCACATTCAAAAGTCACGCTGACAGTACTGGCTCCTTAGCCGAATCTGTTCCAGCGTGTAATTCTAAAATCAAAAATCACGCTAACAGCTCTGGTTCTTTAACCAAGTCTGTTTCAGCATGTATTTCATCAGAGAAGAATAGCTCCTTAGTTATCTCTTCTTCTTCACCGAGTTCTACTAGAACTGGGGGTGGTCTTCCATACAAAGTCCCTTCGAAAAGGAATAACTCTTTAGTTGTTTCTTCTGCTCCTGTAGTTTTTACTTCAGGAACAGCTTTGACTGATACTTTTGTTAGTCAAAGGAAAGGAGATGGTCTTTTGGCTACTCTTCCTTCTGGACATTCTATGTCTCAAAATCTGAATGAGTCTAAGAAGAAACATTCCTTAATGTCTTCTTCTTTGATTTCTTCAAATTGGGTACAGAATCTGTCCATTAAAGAGGGTCTGTTACCAACTCCTAATCAAATGAGTGGTTCAACTCTTCCTTCTCTGCAAATATCCAGATCAATGGAAGGAAAACTCCATGTTTCCAAAATTAATGTGTTACCTTCCACTGATTTAAGAACAAAACTCAGCACTTCTGGTGTTAAGAAACCATACCAATTGGATATGAAGATAAAAGATCCAGATGCAGAGTATGCAAGAAATTATGTGGCTCACATTAATCACTCTTTGTATAATCAAGAACCATCAAGACCCAAGAATAGGAAGTATACTCCTCAATCTTCACAAACAGATTTACGGGAATATCTTCAACAGAAGAGAAGGAGTAATTCTATATCAAAGGAACATGCTGAATGTGACTTCTATCCAAGAGTCATAATTCAGTGCAGATGTGAATCAACAGTTCAAGACCATGGTGATCATGAATGTGACTTTCAGCCAAGAGTCACAATGCAATACAGATGTCAAAGTAAACGACAGTCTGTCTTTAATAGGATTCAGTATGAACCTATGCCTGATGAAGATGAGCCTTTGTTTGCCTCTGTCAACATGACTTCTCGGGACACCGGGGGTAGAGTTGATAGTCCAGATTGAGTATATAGAAACACCAGAGTAAGAGTCCTGGCTTCTAGTCAAAGAAATTTGATCCCTGAAATTGATTCTGAATTTCTTGGAGAATCTAACTTCCTACCTCTTCCTACTGGGGATAATTCTCCTATAGTTGACTTTGATACACGAAGCAATGATTCAGAGTATACAACATCTACTAGTTCATCAATAATCCCTCATACAGTCATGACTTACATGGTTGATGGGAATACTGATGAACCCTCTTCTTCCCTGACTCCTCAAGATCAAAGAATTGCTACTTTGGAACAGCAAATGAAGTCTATGACTGACACAATGAAGTCGATGTATGAACTCATGACAGCTCAGTTGCAAAATCGACGGACTGTATCAGATGCTATACCAGTTGATACTTATATAAGTCCAGTACAAGTTCCTCCAGCAGTACAATCCAATACTCCTGGACCAGCTCAACCAAATCCTAGTCTCTCTGGAGCTGGGGGTAGTGCTTATAATGCTGTTCCTCCTCCCAACTATTCTCTACAAGCCACAACTCCACAATCTTCGGGAGTTGTCTCTGAAGAATTGAAGAATCTCAAAACTCAATTCGAGGCATTCAAACAGAAGGATGGTTTACAAAGGTTAGGCATCAAGCAGCCTTATCCGATAGAATGGAAGCAAGTATCATATCCTCCTAAATACAAGCCTTCTACTATCTCATTCTATGATGGAACCACTTCTCCAAGTCAGTTTATTAATCACTTCGAAGTGATGACTGATCAACTGCAACCAAGTGATGCCCTCCTTACTCGGGTATTTATTGGATGTCTCAAGGGAACGTCTTATGAATGGTATAGAAGTCTCCCAGATGGGAGTATTACTTCATTTGCTGGTTTTAAACAGATGTTTCTTGAAAGGTTCTATGAAGGGCTTAATGACATGACTATGTCTGCTCTTATTAGAATCAAGCAGAAAAATAATGAAACTACAGAGGAATACATTAAACGGTTTCGAAGAGAAGCTCTGAAGATGCCTCTTGGAACTCCTGATGCTGTCACCATTGACACGTGCAAATCAAACTTGTTGCCAATCATCAGTATATGGACAGGGTCCACTCAATTTCAAGATTGGTCTTCCTTTATAGTCAGTGCCAAAGCTGCAGAAATCAGTACTGAAACCTTCAAAGGTTTAGGAGTGCAGATGAATCCTAAAGAAACAGGACAAGGTGCTAACAATAAAAATAATGCTCGCAAAGGAAAAGAAACTCTTGAAGTTAATCTTCAGAGCAAAGATGCATCAAATGTTCAAACTCCTGCCTCTACAACTCAACAATCAAGAACACCTCGCCCCAGAGAAGAATATTCTTTTGATGACGACGATGTCCTTGGTATCTTTGAATGTCTGCTGAAAGGTAATAAAATACAATTACCAGAGATCAAGAAACCTGATGAAGCTGGTAAGACAGATCATCCTAAATAATGTCCATATCACAGAATGTTGGGTCACACAATTCGTACATATTATGTATTGAAAGGAAAGATCCAAGAAATGATTAAATCTGGAGCTATCTTTCTTACTCCAAAAGAGAAGACCGTCACCTCCAACGTCGTTTCTATGCAGTTTGGAAATTTCCCTCCTCAACTCTTTGAAAGTAGGATTGTTCCTATTTCCAAGGCAACTCTTGACATAGTGAATCTTCCTCCTCCACAGTCTGAAAGATTAGTGCCAATCACTTTGGAAACAGGGGAAATCATGTGGATCCATCCTGATCTAGTGGCAGATTTTGAATCACCTTCTCCTCAAAAGATTTCTTCTCAAAAATCCAAGAAGGCTGGAAAGATCAAGTCATGTCATATGACTTCTCTTGGGTCTACCTCTGACACAGAGCCAAAAGACAAAGAAGAAGAACTTGTCAGTGCTACTCGAACAGGGAAACCTTACCTAAAGGATTATTCTAAAAATCCTGAAGATCCTATTGATATCCCTTCAGATGCTAAAGATGTTCCTAATGTTCCTCCTGAAGAAGAATCATCTACTGAACCTGTTCTTCCCAAGCCTACGGCTCTGGAGAAAGGCAAACAACAGGCTCAGTTTGATAAGCCAATCAAGAAGTCTTCTCCTCTTGGACTTCAGAAGCCTTATAACTTCGACATTTTGGCTCAGCTTGCTAATACTCCAGCTAGAATGTCCCTTTTTGAACTTCTACGTCTTTCTAAAGAAACTCGGGAGACGTTAAGTGAAGCACTTCTACAAGCTGACTCTTGTCTTGCACAATTGAAGAAGCCGGATGCGGAACCTGCCACTTGCTTACATTGCAACAGTGTACTGGAGATTATTCCAAATATCACCTTTACACAAGACGACATGTTACTGGAGGATAATCGACATGACCGACCTCTCTACTACACTGGTTATATTGATACGATGAAGATAGATCGTATCCTCATTGACCCAGGGTCTGCTATAAGCATAATGCCAAAGAGTTTGTTGGATGAACTAAAAATCCCTCTTCACAAGCTCTCCAAGACGGTTACTACTATCTTGGGATTCAATCAAAGCCGAAGTGAGCCTTTGGGAAAGATTCATCTGAAGCTTCAGATAGGCAATTTCAGATCTAAAGGCACTTTCTATGTGATCGAGATCGCGGGATCCTATAATCTTCTTCTGGGGAGGCCCTTTCTTCATGAAAATAATGTGGTGCCCTCTACTCTTCATCAATGTTTTAAATACATTGATAGCAATGGAAGAGTACAAAAAGAAGTTGCTGATATAAATCCCTTCCATGGGGTTGAAGCTTATTTCAACGATTCCCGAATGTACAAAGAAGAGTATACAAGGATCATACAAGCTATGGAGAAAGAAGATGCACAAAGTGAGACTTTAATAATCCCTGTTAAAAGTCGAACTACTCAGCAACAATCTCCTAAATCCTCTGGAGAAGATTCTCTCATCATTCCAGTGAGTGGACGGATCTCTCCGTTACCTCAGTCATCTACTCAAAATACGTTGATCATTTCTGTCAGTGGGCGTACTACAGTTCCTGTACCTTCACAAGATACTCTGCTAATTCCAGTTGGAGGGCGGACTACTCTTCCTACTCAAACTTCAAGGAAGCTCACCTCTTCTGAGCCATTTGTTATCGATCTTAATCGAAACAAAGCTTCTTCTTCTTCTCCCCCTTTAGTCATTGACTTGGCTAAAATTTCTAAGGCTCAGCCTTCTCCCAATGTAAATATTGCTGCTTTTTCATTTAATGAAAAGTCTCCACCTTTGCAGTACGTTGATGTGTGTAATTATGTTCATAGTTATTTACATCTGTTAGATGACTTGAACACAATAACCATAGGAGTTGTACAGACTGTTCATATAGATGTATCTCTAGAACCTGTACAATCTTCATACTTTCTAGTTCCCAGCAGAAAGCCAGGAGACATTCCAATATTCTTCTACAAAGGGCCTCAAAATCCTTCTGATCTTGAAGATGATGACAAAAATGATGATACTGGAAGATTACAACTACGTCGTTATAGTCAACAATCTAGAGACATTATCAAAAATATGGGCTATGACTTCAGGACTGGCCTCAATAATGGAAAAGGAAGAAAAATACCTGTCCGAATTCCTTCTTTGAAATATGGAAGGACGAAATGTGGATTGGGTTATACTGCTCCTACTCCTTTCATTAATATTATCCATGAAGATCCTGAGTCTGACGAAGATAAGAGATCTGATTCTTCTAGTACCACTTCTTGGGATTCCAATACGAGTATCAGTGACTTCTATTGCAACCTTCTGTCTTCCAATATGGTTTCCATTGACCATTCTGAAGAAAGTGATGAAGACGAAGAAGAGTTTGAAATCTCACCTAAATCAGAACAGTGGGCCCAAAAATTAGATAATCATTGGGAGTTCCGTTTCGAGCAAAAAAGAACCTCCGACTGAAGATAAACTTGTTCAAATAGATGTTGGTGAAGAGGAATCTCCCAAACCAATATTCATCAGTGAAAGTCTTTCAGAAACTGATAAGAAAGACATGATCAAACTCATTCGTGAATACATTGATGTCTTTGCTTAGAGTTATGAAGATATGCCAGGTCTTGATCCACAGATTCCAACTCACAAACTCAACATCTTGCCGAATGCTAAACCGGTCAAACAACAACAGCGACGATTTCGTCCAGACATCATGGATGCAATTGAAGCTGAAGTCAATAAACTCATTACCTCTGGGTTTATTAGAGAGGAACAACATCCCGATTGGGTGGCTAATATTGTTTCTGTTCTTAAAAAGACTGGCAAGATCAGAGTATGTATAGACTTCCGCGATCTCAATGCGGCATGTCCTAAAGACGAATTCTCTCTACCAATCACTGATGTCATGGTTGATAATACCTGTGGATTTGAACGAATGTCATTCATGGACGGGTATTCTGGGTACAATCAGATCAAAATGTCCCCAGAGGACGAGAAGCACACTTCTTTCAGAACGTCGATTGGTACAAACTGTTATACAGTTATGCCATTCGGTCTCAAGAATGCAGGAGCAACTTATCAACGAGCAACGAGCTATGAGCACTATATTCCGTGAACATTTGCGGAAAACAGTCGAATGCTATGTTGACGATATTGCAGTCAAAAGTCGACAAAAGAAGAATCATATCCAAGATTTGAAGACTATATTTGATCTAATGCGTAAGCATCAATTAAAGATGAACCCTACTAAGTCCTTCTTAGGCGTCTCTAGTGGTAAATTTCTCGGCTTCGTCATTACCTCTAAAGGTATACACGTGGATCCCGAGAAGATCAAAGCCATCCAAGAGATGCGTCCTCTACGCAACTTAAAAGAGCTACGAGAATTTCAAGGAAGAATCGCTTATATCAGGAGATTCATCTCTAATTTATCAGGACGCTGCAGACCATTCAATAAACTTATGAAGAAAGGTGTCTCTTTTGTCTGGAATGATGAATGTCAGAAAGCATTCGATGATATAAAACAATATCTGATGAGCCCTCCAGTATTGGTACCTCCCGTCTCAGGAATACCGTTCCTCCTCTATACTCGAGCAATGAGTCATTCATTGGGTGCATTACTCGCTCAAAAGAATCAAAATGGCCATGAACAAGCCATTTATTATCTCAGCCGCACTATGACCGGAGCTGAACCTCGATATTCACCGGTTGAAAAAGAATGTCTAGCCTTGATGTTTGCTGTCTAAAAGACACGTCATTATATCATTGGTCAGACTATTCATGTCATCTCCAGGATCAATCCTATACGGATCATGATGAAGAAATCCAGTGTTTTGAATTCTCGATTAGCTAACTAGGGAATCCTACTTGCTCAGTATGACATGCACTATATTCCTCAGAAATCAATCAAAGGACAAGCTTTAGCTGATTTTCTGGCTGCTCACTCAATTCCGAAAAATTCAAAACTCTATGATGAAATCCCAGATGAAGTCCTAGATTCAAATCAAATTGCTGAAGAAGATCCTACTTGGCGTCTATTCTTTGATGGAGCATCAAGAATTGGTCCTAATGGCGATATTGTCGCTGTAGTTGGATTTATTCTTGTATCGCCAGAAGGTCTTGCCATCCAAAGAGCTGGAGCCAGGAATGATGAATCTTCTTAACCACAGGGATAGGAATCCGGCCAGATGGCCGTTCCTTGACAGGCTTTTTCTGCTCTGTCTAACATAAGAGCTGAAAGTGGTTCCAGCTTTGAACTCGTACCAGTCTTCAGTAATCGTGAAATCTTTGCAATCATATTTCTCCAGCAAATGAGTGATTTCACTTTCAGAAAGAGGTTTGAAGTTGCTGATCCGATACCACCTCTTCTTATTTATTTTCTTTTCATCCTTCTCACGGTTCATGAAAAGGTAGGACATCCACTTCTGAATGTGGTTGCCAGCTTCATCCTTGGAACCCTTATAATATAGAGTACATGTGCCAAAATGGCACATCATCTCTTCAAATAGATGGACCATCTCTGGGTTCTTCTCTGGTAGAAAGTTCAGTTCCTCTGTTGTAGGAACATATTCCTCATACGGCAGCGAGCCTGAAGGCAGGTGTGAGATGTATTCCATCTCATGAAGGACGAAGCCCATCTCTCCTTTCGGAGTCATAAAGTTCCCCGTCCTGTGATTATATCTCTCAACCAAAGCTAAGAATAGGAAAGGGTTGGGCTTGAAGCCGTAGGATGAATTGACGATGGCATCATAGAGATTTATCTTCTTCAGCTCAGTCGCAAAATTCTCCAAAGCCCAGTTGGCCAAAGTCTTCCATCTCACATTCTCCTGATTTATTAGGCCGTTCATCCTCGGTGTCGAGTCGGTGGGATAGAATGCATTCTTGTTAGACATGAATTCATTTATGAAAATGGGTATCCTGAATGGCATCAATATGGCTGAGTCTTCAGGTGGTATGCATCCAGGCTTCAAACCCCGAAATACTGATACATGATCTTCCGGGGCACTGAAAAATCCCTCCTTCCTGTAAATAATATGGCTTGCCTTCGCCTGCTGATATTCTGTCAAATACCAGGACATCTTTCTCGGATAGCTGGCATGCATAAGTCTCATGATTGATAAACCCCGGGAAACCTTTGGCCAGTACATGGGTTGTTTCACGTCCCCCTCAAAACAGAAACACACCTTTTTCCTGATGCCCTTCGGCTGAGATTTTTGTGCTGTAGCATCTCCGAATAAGAATGCTAGTTTCTTGTGGGATACCAGATCCAGACTCTGAAAAGGTTGTCCATTCATCAAGCAGAGTAAGGTTGTGTGGTCTTGATTGGCCAACAATGACAGTCTTGCTTCAGGAAGATCAAATTGAGGGAATGTTACATGAGATAAATCATGCTTAAATGAGATACTCAAGCACCCTTCAAAATCTGCTTCTTCGCTTCGGATGTTCACTACAAGAAATGGCAGAAGACAAAGTCAGATATAGACTCTATATGGATATACTACCATGACATACTGAGTGAGTTATTCACGCAAAGTCCAGACAGATTAGGATGAAGACTAATCTATCCAGAAGATGACTCTCAGAAGTCTGCGTGAATAATTCAACATTGATATCTCTGTCAACATGTGAAAAATCACGCAGTGTCATCCTGAAAGCTGCGTGACTATTTCAACATGGACATTTCTGCCAACGTAAAAAGTCACGCAGAATCATGAGAGTTATGCTCCTTTTGCGTAGAATACAGAGCTTCGTAAACACGAAGATATGAAGTATGGCCAACCCTAAAAAGAGAGGCATACTTTATTAATATCCTTTGCCCTAAAAAGGGGGGATATATTTCTGAAGTTTATTATTTTAAGATCCTAAAAAGTTCTATGTGGAGTTCTTCTTCATCAAACTCGTCTTCAACAATTCATGTTCTTCCATCACTTACGATGCATAGGAGCTTGCGGAACTTCCTGTCGAGGAAGTCTGTCAGTAGTGGCACGCGAAGAAGTTGCAGGGGCTTTCCCCTTGGCCTGAGCATCAGCTTTCTTGGGAGCCATTTCGGCTGAGAAAGGAGAAGAAGAAGTCGGGGAAGAAGGAGTTCGTCGGCGAAGATGAAGTTCTCTTCTGTGGGTTCTCTCTTTCAAAAGCAAGTAAAGAAGGAAAGAAGTAATCTATGGCTTATTTATAGGCTCATTCTAAACAGGCCCATCATGATTCGCCTCGATTTAGGAGCTTGATACGGGATCCTAACTGCACAGAATCCTAACAGTCCAATCATTTAGGGATAAATATCTCTTTAGAGTCATCTCAGCGTGACTTTAACTCATTTCATCATCTCTATTTCAATGTATTTCGAAAATATTTTATCATTTTTCGAAAACTTTGAAGGGGGTTTTGTAGGCCTCAAAAATGAAGTCACGCTGAGTTGATCAGAACAAGTCACGCAGAGTGATCCAAGAAGCAGCACAAAAGATACGCTAAGTTCTGCCTGGCCATCTCCTTTAGAAGTTACGCAGAGACAGCTCAGCTATACGTCAGAATCATAATGACTGACAACACAACAGTCGAGAAACGTCTCCTCATATGCCACGCATGCACAGAACTCGAGAGATTACAGCCGTTTTTTGCGTGATTTTCGAAATCTTCCTTAGCAAGACTCACTCTTCACCAAGATGGCGTGACTTTGGGTCTTATCTTCATTTAATACGGCTGACAATATAATCAATATCAGAGATTTTGTGTCAGACGAAGCGTGCCAAATCAAGACAGCTGGCGGTTTGCGTAGATTCTGAACCTTCTCCTTCCTCAAAACATTGTGTGACTTTTGAGTTATTCTTCTCAAAGCCTGCGTGAATTCTGAAGTATTCTTCTTCAAAGCTTGCGTGGATTTCGCCTTCAACGAGTCTGCATCAACGAATCTGCGTAGATTTTTGCCTTCAGCAAGTCAGCGTGGATTTCATTTCAACTGGAGTACGTGGCAGCCATGCCACCGATCTCTCTCTCGCGTGTCCAGTAACTTGTACACGACCCATGCACTGATGCCATGTGTCCAACAGTTACGGGCCACGTCCAGTAACTACTCATTAACCCTGCGTGTATTTAGAGTCTGCGTGACTTTTCAAGTGCACCAGTGGTGAGGTAGTTATCTTTTCAGTTACTGTTTTGACTCTATAAATAGAGTTCTTTTTCTCATTCATTGTACAGATACATTGATATCTACTGTCAAAATTTTGAGAGCTTTTCTTCTTCGCATAGTCCAAGGGATAAAGCGATCGTCTTCTAGATCGGATTCCTATAGTTGTAATTTTCCCAGAAATACAACAAATAAAGAGAATTTCTTTATGGAAAACACACAGTTGTAGAGGTTCGCAGTTTCCTTGGATTGGCCGGCTACTACCGGCGGTTTGTTTTGGATTTTGCTCGAATTTCAGCGTCATTGACGCAGTTGACCCGCAAGGATACGCAGTTTGCTTGGACAGCAGAGTGTCAGAGTTCTTTTGAGCAGTTGAAGCGAGGCCTGATAACAGCTCCCATTCTCACGCATCCAGATGGGACCGGAGGATTCTCAGTGTATTGTGATGCTTCAGGCAGAGGTTTAGGATGTGTTCTGATGCAGCATGGGAAAATAATAGCTTATGCGTCACGACAACTTCGTGATCATGAGAGGAATTACCCAACCCATGACTTGGAGCTGGCAGCAGTAGTGTTTGCACTTAAGTTGTGGAGACACTATTTGTATGGAGATAGGGTAGAGATTTTTACCGACCACAAGAGCCTGAAGTATGTTTTCACCCAGAAGGATCTTAACATGCGTCAGAGAAGGTGGCTGGAGCTTCTTGTGGATTATGATGTCAACTTGCAGTATCATCCCGGGAAGGCCAATGTTATTGCGGATGCATTGAGTAGGAGAGCGGGAGTTTATTTTCTAACAGCACAGCCAGAGCTGTTAGCAGATCTTCAGAAGATGGGTATAGAAGTTGTTCTCCCTTCCAGTGTAGCATTGATGGCCATATACAAGTTCAGTCCACTATAGTCGAGAGGATTCGAATGGCGCAGTCAGCAGATTCCAAGCTTCAGCGACTCAGAGCAGAGTGTGAGACAGGACGAAGACCAGAGTTGTGCATTCATGAGGACGGTACACTTCGACATGGGAAACGTCTTTGTGTACCCAGTGGAGATATCAGGCAGAAGATCTTGTCAGAGGTGCACAGTTCTCAGTATTCCATCCATCCCGGCAGTACAAAGATGTACCGTGATATCCGGCAGCATTTCTGGTGGAATGGCATGAAGTGGGAGAGCTCGGTTTGTCTCTCGATGTTTGGTTTGCCAACAAGTCAAGGCTGAACATCAGAGACCGGCTGGACTTCTTCAGCCCTTGCCGATTCCAGAATGGAAGTGGGAGCATGTGACCATGGATTTAGTGACCGGATTACCTAGATCCCCAGCTGGTAGAGATGCTATCTGGGTTATAGTTGATCGGCTCACGAAGGTGGCTCACTTTCTTCCATTCAGAGTTGGTCAGTCGACGGCTCAGCTAACGGAGGTGTACCTCAGGCAGATTGTCAGGTTGCACGGTGTGCCAGTCAGTATCACCTCGGACCGAGATTCCAGATTTACGTCGCACTTTTGGCGTAGTTTGCAAGAGAGTTTGGGGACTCGTCTCCAGTTCAGTTCAGCATATCATCCGCAGACAGATGGTCAGTCGGAGCGTACGATCCAGACTCTTGAAGACATGTTGCGGTCTTATACACTTGACTTTGGTGGTTCATGGGAAGATCACTTGCACCTGGTGGAATTCTCGTACAACAACAGTTTCCAGGCCAGTATCCAGATGGCACCGTTTGAGGCACTGTATGGTAGGAAGTGCAGATCCCCGTTAGCCTGGGATGATGTTGGAGAGAGACAAATGCTTGGTCCAGAAATGATCGCTCAGACAGTTGAAGTGGTCAGAAGAGTTCGAGATCACCTTCGAGTTGCTCAAGATCGCCAGCGCCATTGGGCCGATTCTCATCGGCGCCCTCTAGAGTTTTCGATCGGTGACCATGTATTTCTGAAGATTTTGCCTAACTGTGGCGTCATTCGTTTCGGCATCCGGGGAAAGCTTAGTCCTAGGTATATAGGACCGTTCGACATTCTGGAGCGAGTAGGAGATGTGTCCTATCGTCTCGCTCTTCCGCCGTCGCTAAGTGAGGTGCATGACGTGTTCCATGTATCCCAATTACGACGGTATATCCCAGACCCGAGCCATATCCTAGATCATTCAGAATTGGTTGTTGGTACCAACCTTTCGTATGAGGAGAGGCCCGTGTCTATATTGGACCGGAGAGAGAAGATCCTCAAGAACAAGACTATCAAGTTAGTCCGAGTTGCTTGGGGTCATCACTCTTTGGAGGAGTCAACGTGGGAGCGTGAGGATGATATCCGATCGTGATATCCCGACTTGTTTGACTCGTGAGGTATAATGTCTTTCTTATGCCTCATGCCTTCGATTCCTTGCTTGAATGAGTGATTGTCTGCCTAGTTATAGCTTGCATGTGTAATGTAGCTTGTCATTTGCTCCTCTAGCCTCTTGATTAAATTCCGAGGACGGAATTCTTTTAAGGTGGGTAGAGTTGTAATGCCTGTGGTCCGTATTAAGTATTTCTGGAATACGTGTACGTATTTTATTCTGTATTGCATGATTCCTTGTTTAGCTTGCATCTTGGGTTGGTTATTTTTTGGCTTGGTTCGGCTTAGCTCGGTTTTCTTTGGTTCAATATGAACCAATGTGAACCCCCTACCTACCACCACCATTTGTATTTATTAATCCATTCTCTCTATTCTCTCTCTTCATTAATCATCTTCTTCTTCCCTATTACTTCCTTACCTACCAGAGAGAGGAGAGAGAGGTCTAGGCAAGTACAACTTGCTTCATGGAGGAACTCTGAAATTATTGCTCCCTTCTCTTCTTTACTACATTCTAAAGCACTTTAGTATTTGATATTTCTCATTTCCATGGCTAGATTCTTGTAGATCTAATTTGCATTATTTTCGGATTTCTTGGGTTTTGATCTACTAAATCTTGTTATTTTCGAGTTTTGATGGTTCCATGTTGTAGAGAATTTTGTTCTACCCCATTTTGACTTATGGAAGTTCGGATTTAGGCTCCGGATGAGGGAGTTATGGAGCTTGAGGACTTGGCTCTCATGGTGTTCTTCTTCTCTGAAATTTTGGAGAAGATGAACAGTGCTTGACTTGACAGCATGAATATTCATGCTGGAAGTGTTCTATCCAGTCGCATGACTGGAAGTTCTTGAGCCGCATGAGAGTCGGACTCACTTAGCCGCATAACTCGCTCAATTCCCAGCCACATAAGTTCTGAACTCTGCAGCCGCATGCGCCATTCCCGCTGGCCGCATGAGACTTGCTTGACCCAGCCGCATGAGGACTTCACCCTGAGCCGCATGAACTCAACACTCGTGAGCCGCATATGTACACTTGCTCCCAGCCGCATAGGCATTACTCCCCGCAGCCGCATGAGTACTCTTCCCTTCTGAGCCGCATATGGTTTTCCTCCCCCGCAGCCGCATGGGTTGCTTCTTCTCGAGCCACATGGAACCACACTTCCCTCCCCCCGGCCGCATATACCTGATTGGCCAGCTAGCCGCATGAGACCCATTCCCCCAGTCGCATGAGTTTCCTATCTTTCTGACCGCATGCGCCCCCTTATCTTAGCCGCATGGGATCCAGTGACCCTGGCCGCATGCGCTCTTCTAATTGGGCCGCATGAGTCTACCCTTTCCTGACCGCATATGACTTAGCCGCATGGCTCTTCTATAGCCCTGAATATTGATATTTTATTAGATATTTTACGTCCATTTTATATCCTTACGCCTTTTGTCATGAACTTGATAATCATGGATTTGTTTAATATGTTTGGAAATGATACCTGAGCATGACACGATTGTAACCCGTAGTTGTGCACTCTTGACAAAAAAACCTGACATGACCTAATAGTGGCCCGTCGTGGCGCACTCCTGACAAGAACACTTGACATGATAAACCTGACATGATATATCTGATAAGCTGTTGCGATGGCTACCTGACATGACATGACCTGTATAATAACATGGACACCGTGGGCGATTGTGCTTGTACAAATAAACCAGTCCTGTCTTGCATCATGTCTAGGGAGGGACTCCTGAGTACCACGGTCAGGAGTACCTATTGAAATGGACTAAGGTTAATAACTAGATTAACACATTAGTCATGAAGAGATTTCCCAGCTACAGGCAATCCCGTTATCTGGGCGCGCTTGGGATCTGTAGCCTGCCGTCGAGTAGGGCACATTTCCAGCACACTGTCATGTGTTGCACCTTTCAAGCTACTTAAGGGTACATGCGTTTCCTGGACGGTGTACCCACCTGAATTCAACCCCAGGCGGGTACACCTTTCAAGCTACTTAGGGGTTGAATTCAGGTGGGTACACCGTCCAGGAAACACATGTACCTTTAAGTAGCTTGAAAGGTGCAACACATGACAGTGTGCTGGAAATGTGCCCTACTCGACGGCAGGCTACAGATCCCAGGCGCGCCCAGGTAACGGGATTGCCTGTAGCTGGGAAATCTCTTCATGACTAATGTGTTAATCTAGTTATTAACCTTAGTCCATTTCAATAGGTACTCCTGACCGTGGTACTCAGGAGTCCCTCCCTAGACATGATGCAAGACAGGACTGGTTTATTTGTACAAGCACAATCGCCCACGGTGTCCATGTTATTATACAGGTCATGTCATGTCAGGTAGCCGTCGCAACAGCTTATCAAATATATCATGTCAGGTTTATCATGTCAAGTGTTCTTGTCAGGAGTGTGCCACAACGGGCCATTATCAGGTCATGTCAGGTTTTTTTGTCGAGAGTGCACCACTACGGGTTACAATCGTGTCATGCTCAGGTATTATTTCCAAACATATTAAACAAATCCATGATTATCAAGTTCATGACAAAAGGCGTAAGGATATAAAATGGACGTAAAATATTTAATAAAATATCAATATTCAGGGCTATAGAAGAGCCATGCGGCTAAGTCATATGCGGTCAGGAAAGGGTAGACTCATGCGGCCCAATTAGAAGAGCGCATGCGGCCAGGGTCACTGGATCCCATGCGGCTAAGATAAGGGGGCGCATGCGGTCAGGAAGATAGGAAACTCATGCGACTGGGGGAATGGGTCTCATGCGGCTAGCTGGCCAATCAGGTACATACGGTCGGGGGGGGGAAGTGTGGTTCCAAGCGGCTCGAGAAGAAGCAACCCATGCGGCTGCGGGAGAAGGAATCCATATGCGGCTCAGAAGGGAAGAGTACTCATGCGGCTGCGGGGAGTAATGCCTATGCGGCTGGGAGCAAGTGTATGTATGCGGCTCGCGAGTGTTGATTTCATGCGGCTCAGGGTGAAGTCCTCATGCGGCTGGGTCAAGCAAGTCTCATGCGGCCAGCGGGAATGGCGCATGCGGTTGCAGAGTTCAGAACTTATGCGGCTGGGAATTGAGCGAGTTATGCGGCTAAGTGAGTCCGACTCTCATGCGGCTCAAGAACTTCCAGTCATGCGGCTGGATAGAACACTTGCCGCGTGAATATTCATGCGGTCAAGTCAAGCACTGTTTATCTTCTCCAAAATTTCTGAGAAGAAGAACACCATGAGAGCCAAGTCCTCAAGCTCCATAACTCCATCATCCGGAGCCTAAATCCGAACTTTCATAGGTCAAAATGGGGTAGAACGAAATTCTCTACAACATAGAACCATCAAAACTCGAAAATAACATGATTTAGTAGATCAAAACCCAAGAAATCCGAAAATAATGCAAACTTAGATCTACAAGAATCTAGCCATGGAAATGAGAAATGTCAAATACTAAAGTGCTTTAGAATGTAGTAAAGAAGAGAAGGGAGCAATAATTTCAGAGTTCCTCCATGAAGCAAGTTGTACTTGCCTAGACCTCTCTCTCCTCTCTCTGGTAGGTAAGGAAGTAATGGGGAAGAAGAAGATGATTAATGAAGAGAGAGAATAGAGAGAATGGATTAATAAATACAAATAGTGGTGGTAGGTAGGGAGTTCACATTGGTTCATATTGAACCAAAGAAAACCGAGCCAAGCCGAACCAAGCCAAGAAATAACCAAGCCAAGATGCAAGCTAAACAAGGAATCATGCAATACAGAATAAAATACGTACACGTATTCCAGAAATACGTAATACGGACCACAGGCATTACAGATGTCCAAGCGAGGACTCTTTGCACGCTGAGGCTCCTTCTCTTTCCTTACGCTTGTGGAAGATCGCCTCACGCAGGTCAGAGGAACCACTTTGTCCTTTTGCCGCCGGGGGCTGGACCCGAGCGGTTCTATACAACTTTCCATCAGAGGCCCGTATAAGAGTCAACGGGACGCCCCGATAGTCAGAGGTTGGAACAGCTGCCTGGGCTTGGTGAGCCCGCGCTACCCTAGACTTCCTCCTTTTAGCACTTATGGGTGCGTAATAGGAGGAGTCCAAGTTGAATACCACAGAGTCTGGCTTATCATCCAGAGAACCATCAGGGTCAGGACCGCATGATAGACGGTCGAAGACTGATCGAGAGAAGCGTGGAATGGACGCTATACGGCTAGAATTGGGTACCGTGCAGGCTGTCTGCATGCGATTGTCTTCTGCCGTTGGATGAGTTATTTTTATGCGGCTAGGAGTCACGACCATGCAAGCTGGCCGCATACGGTTGGCAATTGTGGCCGCATGGATTTTCTGCAAGCGATTGACTTTCTTAGCCGTATGAGTTTTATCCATGTGGTTGGCAACTGTAGCCGCATAAGCTATGCGGCTGACAGATATGGCAGCATGAGTTTTCTCCATACGGCTGGCGGATGTAGCCGCATGAGCTTTCTCCCTGCGGCTAATACCCTTATGCGGCTCGGATCTCATAGAGTTCCTCTTTGCCCCTACAAGTCCAGCATCATAGTGTTTTCTTCTGTCGGACTTGGGGACAGCAGAGTTGTCTACGGTCTGAAGTGGAGCCGCAGGAGAGTCTTTTTCGCCGTCTTGAGCAACAGAGGATATCCTATCGAGGGCTTGGGGAGGAGCAAATGATTTTGGCCTCCACTCTTTGCGAGCCTTCGTGCCTCGGGTGCGCTTCTGGACCGGGCCAGCGCTTCCTTCGGAGAGCATCTCTTCAAACGCCTGTTGGTCGAAGCGGACAACCATCTTTTGTTGCGTGGAGCCAAGTTTGGCTGCATCCGATTGTGTCACCAACTCCTCAGCCGTGGAGAAGTTAGTCCCCAGCAGAGTTACCATCGTGTTTGCCATTGATTGTAAAAGTACAGAACAATTTTATGGGAGGACTGAACTTAGACTCACAATACAAACTCGCTTGTACAAAGAAAGCCTAGGGACGAAAACCTAGGTACAGCAATCTAAGTACAATTGTTTATTTTAGATTCTGGAGGGGGTGACGATAGAGGCTCGGGAAGGCGACGGCAGCCCTGCCTTACTCCTTGGACGATCGGTATGCAGCCTTGGCTCCTGTGAAGAGATGGTTGGCGTTGACGAAGAAATGCTCTTCTTGCTCTCCTCGTATTGTTCTTCTGGCTTCTCTCTCTCTTTCTGCGTATTTTTCTCTCTGATAGCGTATATCTCTCCTTGTATATTTTACAAGGGAATGGCACCCTGCTATTTATAATAGTGGGAAGCATTATTAGGGTTTGGATGATTACCCATTCTCAAAGTGGCGGCAGCCTGATGCTTAATCAATCTGGACCATTAGTTTTAATCGTGAAGGATCTGGGCCATAAATGGAGATAGCACTGAATCCTGCGAATGATTAATGCTGATTGCTTTAAATCTTCATGATTGGTTGTGTCAAGCTTGGATCTTTCTCCACGTGTCCTATTGGCTTGATCATGAATGATATGACCTGATCTCATTAATTATGAGGATAATGTTAAATATGGTCATTGGGATCTGGTAAATCTCTGATTGATTTACATCTCATAATCATCCTTGCTACCAGCTGTCAAGTCGTGGGGGCAATTGAATCTCTGCCACGTGTCTTAATGATGGACTCTGTCAGAGCCGCATGATGTCTATGAACCGCACGAGACAGCGTCTCAGTGAGCCACATAGGTATAGTAGTTGCGAGCCGCATGGGATAGTTTTTTCGGTGAGCCGCATAAGTGTAGTACTCGCGAGCCGCATGGGATGGCTTCTTGGTGAGCCGCAGGAAGATGATTCTTGCCAGCCGCATAAAGCTGTTCTTCACTGGAGCCGCATGGGGGTAGCCACGTGTCAATCTCAGATCGTGTCAGAGATTTTCTCCTATTCCCAAAGAGTCTGTCATTATGACAGAGCCATTATGACACTTCATGTCAGAGTCGTCAGCTGTCAAATCATGGCAGAGCATTAAATAGGGCCATTGCTCGATGGCCAGCTGTGTGAAGGGGTCCCATGGGGGCACGTGGCATTGATCAAGCCGCATATCTCTGTTGGTCGAATGTGAGCCGCATGTACTTCTGAACCGCATGCGGCTAGGGGGTTCTTTAAACCGCATAGGACTGTCCCTTTGTAAGCCGCATGGACTCTCCAATCCTGAGCCGCATGAGACTAAGAGTCTCTCTGAACCGCATGGGACTGCTCCTGCATGAGCCGCATGGGGTTCTCCTGTTCCGAGCCGCATAGATCATCATTCTGATATTTTCCATGCTTCTATAGTGATAAGATGAAAAAAGTGTGAATAGTTCAAGTTCTTCAAATAAAATCTAAAACACATCCGTTGTTTGTGCCTATACAGTCATTATACTGTCTTCTTGTCTAAGGCCTTGGTTAAGGTCAAAGGAATTGTTAGATCGTGAGGCATTCTACCCAACTTATAAGAGTTAAACTAATAGTGTGTAATAGTGTGATGGCATAATAAAACGTGTCTACATAGTATGAGTCACCTTCCTAACCTTTATCAAGCACGAAGGAAGGGATAAGAATTACGATAGAAGGAATCGAGCAAGATGCAAATCAAGTGTCATCCCCCTATTTTTGAAAATAGGTATATGAGTTTATTTTATATTTTATTGATTTTAAATTTCTTATTTATTTAAATTTATTGTTACTAATTTCTTAGTCTTGATTTGGTTGTGAGGCCAGATTCTTGGTTATTGCTGTTGCTATTATTGGGATTATGTTATATTTATTTTTGGTATAAAAATTTAGGTCTTTATTCCTATTATTACTATTATAACCATTACTATTAATTATTTTAATTTAATTAAAATCTTTACATATAACCCTACCATATTTTTTCCTAAACCCGAACCTAACTCTCACTTCCTCCTACCCTCCACTCAGCCGCCAGCCCCCCCAACCTCTCCTTCTCATCTATCTCTCTCTCCCGCATACTATCTCTCTCACTCACCCTAACCTAATCCTAACTCTAAACTAGCTTCCCCCTCTCTTTTCTATCTCTCTGCTCTCTCTGCTAGAAACCAGCCCCTCCCCCTCACTCTCCCCCGAGCTCCCCCTTTCTTCTTCCGCTCTTCCACGACCCAGCCACCACCGCGGCCTTCACCTCCGCTCCTACCATGGCCGTCCCCTCCCTGCTGCAACACCACCACCACTTTGTCACCACCCTCGTGACCATCGTCCTCACCTTAGTCGCGGCCCCCACTTCTATCTCTCTCTCTCTCTTGTTGTTTCCAGTGCCCGCCACCATCGCGGCCGCCCTCGTCTCGACCATCACCACCTCTCCTCCCATCTCCGGCCACTCCCAGCTCCTCTGCAGTCGCCATCCACCCTCTGTCGGTGGGCTGACCGATCCAACGAAGCTTCCCGGATGAGCTCCTCCGTCTTCTCTTTCTATTCCTCCTGGCCACCGTACCAGCGTGCCCGTCGAGCTTCGTCGGCCGTGCCAGCCTCGAGTTGCAGGATGCCCTCGGGCCCTGTGCTGCTCGAGCAGTGAGCCGGCCTCGGGCTGCATGCTCCTCGGGCCATATTTACTCTCGTGCTTTGTGCGATTGATTTGCATGCCCCCATCGTGCTTCGTACTATCCTCAGGCAGGGTGTCTAGTTGTGTGTGCACCTCGGTGTACGTGCCACCTCATTCTTTGTGCCCCCTTGAATTGTGTGTTGTCTCGGTTTGTGTGCACCTTGGTGTGTGTGCGATCTCGGCCCCCATGCTACCTCAATTCATGTGTTGTCGCGGTCAGCGGGATGTCTCGAGTCCCGCGCTGTATCGAGCAACATGCTACCTCAGTTTATGCGTTGTCTCAATTTCTGTGTCTCGGCCATTGTGCCTACTTCATGATCCATACCTTCTCGATTTGTGTGTATGCTTCGATTTGCGTATCACATTGGTGGGTGCGTCATCCTGATAATTTTTTAATTTACGTACATGTCTTGGTTTGCGTATCCGTATCGGTCTACGTGCACGACTCAATTTATGTGCATATTATCTTTTCCACTTATTTTGATATTCGTATTATCTTGATTCTCGTGTGCTTCTCGATGCATGTGCACATCTCGGTTTACGTATTCGTGTCGACCCGCGTGCCTTAGTTTTCATGCCAGATCCCTGTACTGCTTGCGGGACCTACGTGGTATAGCCTTCTGCCATCCATCATGATTTCCATTATTATTTTATTATTTAATGCTGATGATTGTTTATTGTGTGTTTTGAGGACTTCGATGGACGTGCTACCTTGGATCTTGATCGTCGAAGACTTGCTTACCTAGCTAAGCCCTATAGGCAAGTATCTCTTGCTCATCGACGGCTCTTGTCCTCTCTTCTAAATTTTATTATATTTAATTTATTTGTAACTGTAAATATATAACTGTGAGTAGTGTAGCATAGTAGTAGAACTTCAATTATGATAACTTAGGATAGCTTGGTTCGATACCGGGTCAAGTCGTACCGGACAACTCGGATGGGTCATCCACACCTCCGAGGACACGAGCACGACTCACATATATGGATTGTCCCCATGGGCCCCATGTCCGACTCACGATCGGGTGACGGCTTTGGCTAACTATTTCTGTGACTGTGCTTGTGACTTGGATATGACCGTGGTCTTGATGTGCCCTGTATGTCGATTCTTGTTCCATGTGTTGGCTTGGCGCCCAGTACGCATCGTAGTGCTGCTGGAGGCCGAGACTTAGTGGTCTCGGGTATGGTTTGGTTCCCAGTACGTATCGTAGCGCAGCTGTAAGCTGAGACTTAGTGTTCTCGGTTTGTGATTCTACGGCGGGTTGTGTCGAGTGGATTTAGCCCCAATTTGCTGGGATCTCCCATCCAGAATACAAAAGGAGACTCTGCCAAATTTTTCCAAAATTTTTGATCGAGAATTTGGTTCGAAGATTTGGACAGAACCGTTCCTTTGGTTCGCTGAACCATATGCATGCCCGTTTATCATAGTATAGTTTACCTGATTCTAGTACCTGCTAGGTAGACTCATGACTAGATTAGTCGCCTAGCTACTTGGCTTGTCTTGTCCATCGGATAGCGTAAGGAGTACGGTTCCACTCAGAAGACGGTCTGCAACCCTGGTCCTTGTTTGTTTTAAGGGTTGTGGATCTGCTCCAGAGCGGTTCATGTAATCTTTGTCATTTTCTGGTGACATTAATTAATATATTCTTGTCCCCTGACCATTCATTCTAGGAGTTATCCTAGTCGAGCTAGATAGGGCTGGCAGTTGTCCTATGTATCGGGATTGTGACCTTGGATATGTCTGAGGATTGAGTATTATGTAGAGTATGATTCCCGACATATTGTTTGATAGACTCATGTGTTCTCTTGGATAGTGTTGCCATTTTTTTAGATGATGTTTATTTGGATTTGATATGACTATGTGGCTTTCTTGATTTTGATGATTGTACGAGTGTTTCGTGGAATGAGGAGAATATGGAGGGCATTATTACATATTTTTACTCGACTTCCCAAACGCCTAAAACTCGGTTTGATTTTTATATCTTGATAGCTGTGAGACTTGTTTGCTGATAGCTTATGATCATTGATTTAGGGGATTCTTGTGAGCTAGAGGGCCTAGCAGTGTTTATAGTAATTAGCTTGGTATTTGGTGATCGTCCTTCCTGACAAGATATTCATTCCATCGTAGATGGGAGACTCCTGATAGATTAATTCGGTGGATAGATCGACTTGATGATTTGGGCTGTAGGCTCCCATGTGTACTTGAGATGCTATTCTAGTAGAGATTTTGACCATGTACCTGACCTGATATCCATGCCACGATGTGGGCAGATGACTTCATGTGATTGACAGATTTGTCCTTGTTTCTGACGTGGCTACTTCTATCTGTGCTATAAGTCGAGTTTGCCCTTTTAGGTACTAGCCCTGATTTTGTACTGAGGTGTTCCTTGTCTACTGCCACTTTGAGGTGCTATTTCTTTGATTATGTTGCACTGCGGTACAATCTTGATATTCTAGCTATATGATATAATTACCTGCACGGGTACCTTGGTAGTTGGACTGTATTCCTAGCATGGTCAGGATTGCTTGCTTGCTTGTTGCATAATATTGATAATAAATCACAACTGGGACTATAGGAGGATGATCATGTGACCACGGCACATGATTCCGGGTAACTGTAGGGATAATCTAAGTAACTTAAACTGGTAGAAGCATTACGAGGGAACAGAATCCCAAGATCGTACAATACTAGCCTCATTCCAGACATTAGTTATGACTTGTTGGCTAGCCGCCACGGATATTGTTACCGTTCGTACTAGTGGATGGCAGTATCCAATTACTATTATGTATTATGTACTTCTCTTGCTCGCATGGTGGCCTTACGAGGGATCGGTGCCCTTCTTGCTTGCTATACTTGGCCCCGCTAGCCCTGCTGGGACGGCACGATTTGAGGATTCCTATATCTTGCATTATTGGGGTAACCCAGCCTCCACATAGAAAGCCGTAGGCATTTGAGTAGCCGCTTTTCTCCTAAATTATTTGGCTTGTTGCTTCATAGCTGGCGGATATCGAGTTTCAGTTGGCGATGCAGGCATTATTAGATGTTAGGGAGATTGTGATGATTGTTGGTTATTTAGCAAAATTAGTTGTAGATTGTTATCGTGCGTTGGTACTGCACGATCCTTACCCTCTTTATTGTTCATATATGTTATTTTTGTCTTATTTTATCCTGCTAGCTTTTCTTCAACCGTCTTTGAGCCTTCCTTTCTGGTACTTGCTGCTGTTGGCCTGACCAGCACTGGATTGTTCCCAGATTGCCAGTGACCGACCCTGTAGATCTTCCAGACTTGACTTGGAGGATGTGCTTCTGTTCCAGACTATGCTAGGAACTGTAGGAAGGTGTACCCGTCTACATTATCCTGTACTTAGATTTTCTGATTATCATATGAGTATTTCCTATTTTCCATATGATTCTCTCTCTTGATTATTATTTTATTGTGATTGCCTCTAGATATGAGATCAGATTTAGGCCATAGATTGATTGCATGCTAGGATAACCAACAAGATTAATAGCCGTAATCGTCGTATGACGTATTCTTACTTATACGGTGTAGCCGGCCTTGTCCGTCCCCGTATTTCGGTACTAAGGCCTTACACGTGTTGACCCAAACTGGATCACAGTCAACCTAATTTAGAGAATTAAAAAAACATTATTTGACATGATCCAATATGAAACAATGAGCTCAAAGTCAAGACCATCGGCTACAACATATCAAGCTCAAGACCGTCGTTATCAATATATTGATTATTTCAATTGTACTTGTACGGAGTCTGTACTTTTTATTTTTGAGTCTAGGATTATGTACGCTAAGTCGCATTGAGCTATCTTGAGCTTAGGCTTACTCCACTAAACAAAACAAGACATCACTAAACCAATCCAATACATCCAAAGGCCATTTCATAGTTCTGGCCCCTACTAAACAGAATTCGGGCCAAAATCTGCCAAAGGCAGTGTTCGGGCCGAACTCTGTCTCCTAAAAATCAGGACACTAATTTTTAGGGCCTGCTTGATACTAGCTGTCCAACGTTCAAAAAATTGAATTTTTGGGACAAAATTTAGGCCGAATTCTGCCTCCTCAGACTCGTATAAATAGAGCGTAAATTCTCTCATTTCAAATCATCTCTTACCTTCAAATATTGAAGCCTTCTAAGCTCTATTACTTTAAGCCCTACTCTTCCATATCTCCTAAACCACAACTCTCCTTAGCCCAAGGTGCTTAGTGCGATATCAGCTAGAAGTTGTGTGCAAAAGTGAAAGAAAAGTCACTTAGACAATTCCAAGTTTCACCTCTGCGAAGTTGAAAGAAGTTGGCGTGCTCTTCTGAGTAAAGGCACGTGGTTGTACCCTATTTCACAAATAGTGGATTTTAATCCTGAGCAAGTGTTCTTAGTCCTGGACTAGTCCTCCACGAGGAAAACCATAAAAACTTTGTGTTTGTGTATGCTCTCATGATCTTTATTTATTTTCGTATTTATCTCTGATTACATAATCTCTTGATAATTGTTCTGTGGAGTTGATATAGACTTATTTTTAATGGTGATTATCGACACAAACTCTATTCACCCTCCTCTAGAGTTTCCTACACGTTACTTCAATTGGTATCAGAGCCTTGTTCTCTTGATATTGGATTAACATCCTAGAGCTGATCCATGGCAACCACACAACCTATCTTTACCAAATATGGTGAAGGACAGTCCACAAATAGGCTACCCCTATTTGATGGACCCAACTACACCTATTGGAAAACTAGAATGAGCTTCTACCTAAAGTCTCTAGACTTCGATCTTTAGACCATCGTCACTGATGGTTACAAGAAGCCTGCCAGAATTGCTGTGGAGGGGACTCTCACTGACAAACCCCACAACAAATATACTGACCAAGAAAAGAAATAGGCTAGTCTAGATGCTAGGGCTATTAATGCTCTCTTCTGTGCTATAGACATGACTGAATTCAACAGGGTCTCTACATGATCCACATCACATAAAGTATGGAAGCTTCTGGAGGTTACCCATAAAGGAACCACACAGGTAAAAGAATCAAAAATCAGTCGTCTGACGCAAGAGTACGATGCTTTCATGATGAAGCCCAATAAGACAATCAAACAGATGATTACCAGATTCCTAGACATCGTCAACCCTCTATCTTCTCTTGGTAAAGACTACTCCAACCATGAGAAGATACACAGGTACTAAGGGGATCAACGAAGAACTGGAATCCCAAAGCCATGACAATCATAAAAGAAAATGATCTCACCACCATGTCTCTAAAAACGTTGGTGGGCAAGCTGATGACGCATGAGCTCGATCTAAAAGACTTTGAAGAAGCAGCTCTAAAGGAAAAGGAAATTGCACTAAGAGCTCATCGCTGAAAGGTTGCTCTAGAAGATACTGATGACGATAATTCTAAAGGTGATGATCAACCACTAATGGTTCGTAACTTCAATAAGTTTCTTTGCTTCAACTAAAGAAAGAAGGAACAACACAAAGAAGACAATGAAGAGCCCACCTGTTTCGGTTGTAAGAAGACAGGGCACATCAAGAAAGATGCCCTACTACAAAGAAAGGAAGCCGATATGAAAGATCGTACAAGAGACCAACCTCTCGGAAATATGCCAACACAAACATTTGGCACGAGAGCGAAGCCAGTGACTCAGAAGAAGAAAAGGACTCTCCCCAAGATTCAGCAAACATCTGCCTAATGGCAATGTCCAAAAAGGTAAACAAATAATTCTTTTTGATGACTTTACCTTTGATGAACTTGGTGATGCCTTTAGTGACTTGCTTGAAGATCACAAGAAGTTGATTGGCAAGTATAAACATGCACAGGATAAGATCAAAACTCATAAAGTTGAGATACATGGACTTACATGTTTACTTGATAATGTTAAAGACACATCACCCACGGAAACACTGAGGAGGTATCCAGCTTAAATTAAGCTTACACGATGCCGAATCTCATATTGAGAAACAAACACGTGATATTACAGCACTCAATAAGGAACTTCTTGATGAGAAAAAGAAGTATAATATTGCTGCTATAAGAATTGATGCTCTAACTGCCAAGTATAATGATATGTGTGACACCTCTAAAAGATTTGAGATCAAACTGGAGAAACAAGCTCTTCAGCCTCAAACACAGTCTCATAGTCACAACACGTACAAAAAACAAAAGGTTGTTCAACACAAAAACACACGTCACAAGAGAAACACATATACTCATGTTGCTCATAATCATGCTTTTATGTACACTTATCCACATGCAGCACGAAGAACACCCACACATACTCATGGCACACACAGACATACTCATATGCACACACATTCTCATACATTACATCAAATACATAGACAACACTATTATCTTGTACCTAACACGAATATATAAGCGACATGTCACTACTGCGGTAAACATGGACACAATTCACCATAGTGTAGAATTAGAAGATTAGTTGATTTAAAACTGTATGCATGGGTACCAAAGACTAACCTTTCAGGACCCTCAAAGATTTGGGTACCAAAGGTCACATCTACTCATGGTGTAGGTGTACCTTCCTTCATCCTATAAAAGTAAGTGGATTCTCGATAGTGGGTGCTCATGACACATGACTGGAAATGCTAATCTATTCGCAACACTATCGATGAAGAGGGAAGGATATGTATCCTTCAGAAATAACTTGATGGGTTATATCATAGGTAACGGTACTATTGGCAATCCTTCTTCTTCCGTCATTAAGGATGTCTGTTTAGTGACCGAATTAAAGCATAACCTGTCCAGCATTAGTAATCTTGCTGATCATGGATATGATATTAACTTTGGTAAAACTAAATGCTCTATATATAATAGATCATCTGGAGACATTATTTTTGAAGGGATAAGAGAATATAATATATATATATATATATATATATATATATATATATATTCTATCTTTCTAGAGATACTAACAATACAGGAAGATGCCTCTATGCTCACAAAGATGAAAGACTACTTTGGCATATGCGTCTTGGTCATACAAATATGGGTACCATATCAAGACTGTCAACCAAGAAGCTGGTGAGAGGACTACCTGACATTACCTTCAGGAAAGATACGGTATGTGCCAAATGTGAGAAAAACAAAGCCACCAAATCCTTCTTTAAATCTATTAACTCTGTAAGTACTACTACACCCTTGTAACTATTTCACATGGATTTATTTGGTCCAAATATAGTAGCCAGTCTTGGTGGAAAACTCTACATTTTTGTAATTGTTGATGATTTTTCTAGATTTACTTGGGTTTTCATTCTTACAAATAAAAGTGATACAATTTCTGTTTTTGAAGTTTTCGCTAAAAAGGTTCAAAACAAAAAAGGCTTCATGATTACTCGAATCCAAAGTGATCATGGCGGCGAATTCAAAAATTTTGATTTCAAAAAGTTTTGTGAATCAAATGGTTTTAATCATGAATTTTTTATGTCCTAGAACTCCTCAACAAAATGGTGTTGTGGAGCGGAAGAAAATGACTCTTGGCGATATGGCTAGAGTCATGTTGAATCAATTTTCTCTTCCGAAATAATTTTGGGCTGAAGCTGTCAGTACAACATGCTATGTTTTGAATAGGGTGTTGATTCGACATATTTCGAAGAAAACTCCCTATGAACTTTGGTTTGGGAGGGCACCAACTATTTCTTATTTTTGAGTGTTTGGTTGTCACTGCTTTATCTTGAATACCAAAGACAACTTAGGCAAGTTTGATGCCAAAGCTTACGAAGGTATTTTTCTTGGTTTTGCTGCCAAGAGTAAAGGATACAGAGTGTTCAACAAACGCTCTATGATTGTTGAATAATCTGCTAACGTCATATTTGATGAGAATAATAGTACAATTGTTATTCCTGATGACGATGACATGCACACCAGACCATCAACTTCTACACCCGCGGATACAACACCTGTAACCAGCTCTTCGGAAGGCTTACCATAGAAGTTTCAGTTTACACCATCTCATCCGATAAACCTAGTAATAGGTAAAGTATTGAAAGGAGTAAGTACTTCATCTTTAAGAGACTCTATGGCTAGTACTGCTTTTATTTCTCAAATAGAACCCAAAAATGTTTTGGAAGCTTTCTCTAACAAATTTTGGATATCGACAATGAAAGAAGAACTCAGCCAGTTCGAAAGAAATCAAGTTTGGAAACTTGTTCCTAAACATGCTGATCATTCGATCATCGATACTAACTGGGTTTTTCGTAACAAAATCAATGAGGATGGTTCAGTCACACGCAACAAAGCCCGTCTCGTAGCTCAATGATACAACAAAGAGAAAGGTATCGACTACGATGAGACGTACGCTCCTGTTGCACGACTTGAATCAATCCGCATGCTTTGTACATTTACAAATTTCCAAAATTTTAAACTTTTTCAAATGGACGTCAAAAGTGCTTTCCTTAATGGCTTTATTAAAGAAGAAGATTTTGTCAAGCAACCTCCTGGTTTTAAAAATCATAAATTTTTCGATCATGTTTTTAAACTTAAGAAATCTCTCTATGGCCTCAAACAAGCCCCTCGAGCTTGGTATGAACGCCTTAGCACTTTCTTACTTGATAAAGGTTTTTCAAATGGTAAAATTAACACGACACTGTTTATAAAATCTCTTGATGACACCATCCTCTTAGTACAAATTTATGTAGATGACATCAGATTTGGGTCTACTAATAAGGTCTTGTGTCAAGAATTTGCCAAGTGTATGCAAAATGAATTTGAGATGAGCATGATGGGGGAGCCAACTACTTCCTTGGACTATAAGTCAAACAATACTCACAAGGCGTCTTCATCGGTCAGTCAAAGTATACAAAGGATATGTTGAAGAAGTTTGATCTTGACAACATCAAACCAATCAGTACTCCTATAGCTACTACAACAAAACTAGAACCTGATGAAAGTGGCAAACCTATTGATCAACGTAAGTATCGAGGTATGATTGATAGTCTACTTTATTTAACTGCTAGTCATTCTGATATCTTGTTTATTTTTTGCTTGTGTGCTCGATATCAAGCTAACCCTAAGGATTCACACATGACCACAGTTAAGTGTATCTTTCGATATCTTAAAGGTACTGTTACGGTGGGCTTATGGTATCCCAAAACCACTTCTTTTGACTTAATCGGATATTCTGATGCAGATTTTACGGGATGCAATGTCGACCATAAAAGTACTAGTGGCACGTGTTATTTATTGGAAAAGGCTTTAGTCTCGTGGTTTAGCAAGAAGCAGAATTCTGTCGCAATATCCATAACAAAAGCTGAATATATCGCAGCTGGTCGTTCTTGTGCTCAGATTCTGGGGATGAAACAAACCCTTGAAGACTATAATTTACTGTTTAAGCCCATACCAATTGTAGAAGCATAAAAAATACAAGACTATGTACCACACATGAAGAAGAGTACTATACGCCCACATAACCAGAGGGGGCTATGCGCCCACATAACCAAAGGGAGGCTATGCGCCCACATGATCGAAGAGGGGCTATACACCCATATTGTTTTTATAAAGATCAAACATGCACCCAAGTATGGACACATAAACTTGCTCCCATTCTATGCGCCCAAGGCAGCAGATCCCTACGACTCGATCAACATCCACGACTAGTCGTACACCGAAGCATACGGCCACGTCAATCTCCACGAGCAATCGTGCACCGAAGCATGCGGCCACGTCAACCCCACGATCAACCTACGATCATGCAACCTTCATGCGCCTACATCTTATGCACCCAAAGGAAGTCTATGCGTCGACATGGAAATTCAGTGTATTTCCCCTGTGGGCGCATAATAGTCGTTTCAGTGCAAAACAATTATAAATAGGGGTCTCATGCCTCTTCAAACAGACATAACGGAGAGCATTTCAAGAGCCAAATTGATGCCCTTCTTGCCATTGAGCCGAGAGTTAGCAATTTTCTTAGGTTTTCTCCCACTTTTGTAGTCGGAGTGTCAACGGAGTTAAGGAGCAACTGCCGCTCGATCTCCATCGTCCCATTCCCCAGAATTCTTTTTGTACTCGGGGATCCACAGTGCAGGATCTCTCAGGCGTACTCGATTTGTGGTGCCTTACGCCAATAAAAAAAGATAGTGTTTCTTCTTCTTTTTTGTGTGTGTCCACAAAAATGGTGACTCTGCTGGGGACTACCTTTTTCTCTCACGAGAAGGTGGTGATGCAATCCAATACCGATAAAGTGGGGTTCACTCAGAAGATATTGATCGTGAAGTTCGATCAGCAGGCGTTCGAAGAGATGCTCTCCAGGGACGGCTCTACTTCTTCAAAATCAGTGAAGCGAAACAAGTCTCACAAGACTTGGATTCTGAAGGCTCGTGCTGCATATCCTGCCAATGTCGTAGAAGATATGCAACCGAAGGGGAATTCCGTCATGCGGGCGTATAATCCATCCACAGGAGCTCCCAATACGAGGAGGGCACATACCGTTCTGAGCTCTACTAGCCCAGCAACTTCCATCTTGTGCAATCAACAGTAGAGTGTTCAACACTCGAGACTTGGCAAAGAAAAATACTACGATGCTAAGAATCAAAGTGTTCAACGTTCGGGACTAACTCAGCGAGGCTCGCAAAAGAAGAAGGCAAAACTGGAAGAAAATAGCACTGTCTTCCAAAGCATGCGCCCAAGGCAGTATGTGGGAGAATAACTCCGGCCAGAGGACTTCTGTCTTCAACAGGTTATGCGCCCAGGGCCATGCGCCCAGGGCCATGCGTCCAGAGCTATGCGCCCAGGGCCATGCGCCTAAAGCTATGCGGCCAGGCTCTGATGACCCATTCTATGTGTCCACATCCAGGAAGCCCAGACATGCTACCAGGACATTAGGAAAGCATGCGCCCAAGGGCATGCTCCAGGGTCTATACGCCCACAGTAAAAAGACTGACCCTACCGCATATAGCTCGGGGCTGTCTTCAAGGTCATCATGGAACTTAGGTGTGGGAGTTGCCCCTGCACATGAACTAAGTCCGGATGTGCCAGCTTCCCTTACAAACCCATATACAAAGCTCGGCGATGCATGTGATATGGGTTTTAAGGCAAAATTCCCTTCCATCGATTTACGCGATATGATAAATCATAAGCGTAAAGCGAGGAAGGATACTGCAATTCATGGCGTACATCCGTGTACCAGTATTGTCATTAACTGTTGCTACTCCAAAGCAACGAAGCTGCCTCCAAGGCAGTCCATGTTTCGACGACTGCGGCACTTTGATGATGAAAAGCCACTATGTGTTTCATCCAACATGGCTTCATGGGGTCCCCCTTACTGGAGCTCCAATCAAAGAAGATGGACCACCAACCCAACTTTTTCTCTCAGTTCTGCGAACAGAAGAAGAAGTCTGCCAATAAACAGCCAGCGAGCTGTTACATCTGGAGGAGTCTATATGGGTACTCGGTCAAGGACGAGGTTCCTTATAGATGACGAGGACTCTTAAGCTGAGGGTGATGTTCCCTCAGTTGGGGGTAGTATTCCCTCAGAATCTGAAGCAGACAACCTTCATATCGGGGGTAGCCTTCCACATGATGATGATCTCTTTGAGTCCGATGGCGACTATCTACCTCCCCTGCCTGAAGATGAGGGCCTTTTCAACTCAGAGACAGACAGTATCAGCACCAATTGTACTGTCTCCTCTATTCATCCTCGTATGCTATCTGCGTACATGGCGGATGGAAAGAGACCTGAAGAAGCCAGTGATCAGACCAACAAACGGCTAGAGAGTCTTGAAACGACATTTTCTAAGATCACTGATATGCTTACCAGTATCATGGCAGTCCAAACTGCTGGGGCTATTCCTCCACCTCAATCGAACGTCTCAGCACACGCTAGTCTGGCTCACAGCAGTAACCCTCCTTCACTTCAAAAAGAGTATCATTCCGTTGTGCCTCCTTCAAATCCCGTAAATACTGGGGGTGGTCCTTCGCCAACGATGCTTGACAACCGTACAACAGCCGTTTCTCAATATCTGCTCAATCAGCAGGATGCAATTGATTCTCTTGTTACCCATCTCGATACCATCTCACACAAAGACGAGCTTCAGAAGATGGGGATATCTCAACCTTATCCTCCTGAATGGAAGAATGATACTTGCCCTCCTAACTACAAGCCACTGACGCTAAATTCATTCGATGGTATGACTTCTCCTCGCCAATACATGAGATACTTCAACACGCAGACTCTGTACTTACCAAGCGATGATTCATTCTTGTCAAAGCTATTTATTAGCACCTTGCAGGAGGTAGCTTTTGAATTGTTCTGTAGTCTGCCTGACGGTTGCATTAATTCCTTTGAAGACTTGGAGAGGTTATTCTTCAACAAGTTTTATGATAGTGGTATGCATGTTAGTATGTTCACCCTCATCGAGACCAAGCAAAGGAGGAGTGAGTCTGTTATTGCTTTCATCGAACGCTTCAGGCGACTAGCATTGAAGATGCTCTTCGGTATACCAGACTCAGAGCTTATGGATACTTGTCGACATAACTTTCTTTCTATACTAAAGTTCTGTCTGGGTATACATAAGTATGATACATGGCCCGCTTTCATCGGGGTTGCTGATGCTGCGGAGAATGATGTCCCTAATCAAGAATTATTGGGGTTGAAGACACCCAAATCTAAAGACAAAAGCAAGCACCCCCAAACTATCCCTGTCCGTGGGGGTAAAGGAAAAGAAGTCTTGAAGGTCGACACTTCCAAGGGAGCTTCCAATTCTCAGGGTGCTCCTGACAAATCTAAGGAGACTTTCTCCTTTGACGAAGATGATGTTATTACCATTTTTTACACATTGATGAAGGGTAATAAACTGACATTGCCTCCACCACGACGTCCTGCGGAGGCGAACCAACTCAACAATCCCAAATACTGTCTTTATCATTAGTACGTGCACCATCCTACCAAGGATTGCATCATCCTGAAGAAGAAGATACAACAGCTTATCGACAGCCAAGTTATCAACCTCGAAGCTGAAGACAAGGTCGTATCTTCTAACATGATCTCTCTTCAATTTGGTGACTTTCCTCTAACAGAAGTCCCAGACGGCGTAATCCTAATCCCTAAGGCAGTAATGGAAGTCGTCAACCTGCCGCCAGCTCGCGACTCAACATCAACGTTGGTGCCACTCACGACAGAACGTGGTGAGATCATGTAGATCCATCCAGACCATATACAAGAAATGATGTAGGGGGTGGTGTCTTCCAAAGCAAAGAGGGACAAGAAATACAAATCATGCCATATGGTGTCTTCTCCCATTTACGAAGTTCTATCTGGGGAGACGCGATCTAGGAAGACTTACCTACGGACTTATAACCCCGCACAAGAAGACGCAGTGCCTTCTCAAGCTCCTACCTCCCCCCACAAGTTTAGAAGTTGGTCTATCTAAGTCCTCAACTATCGACAAAGCTAAGCAGAAGGAGACGCGATTTGACAAGTCTCTGAAGGCACCAACTCCTGAAGGCATGGATTGGCCTTACAACTTTGACATACTGGCATAGCTGGCTAATACACCTGCCAGGTTGTCTTTGTTCGATCTACTGCGACTCTCCAAAGAGATGCAAAAAGCTTTAAGTGAGGCATTACTACATGCCGACTCTTATCTCGCTGAAGTCAAAGCCCCCACTGAAGATCCCGTCTCCTGTCCTCACTGTCATAGCACTATGGAAGTGCTACCCAACATCACTTTTTTACAAGAGGACATGCTACTCAAAATCAATCGTCATGATAGACCTCTGTACTATACAGGATATATCGGAAGGATTAAGGTGGATCGAATGCATATCGATCCAGGTTCCTTCCTCAGCATCATCCCTAGAAGTTTACTCCAAATTCTAGGGATCCCTTTGCATAAGCTATCTGCAACCAATACAACTATATATCTTTCAATGCTGGAAGAAGCCACCCGCTGGGCAAGATCCGTCTCAAGTGCCAAATTGGTGATTTTTGAACAGAGATTTCTTGCTATGTAATCGACGCCAATGTGTCCTACAACGTCTTGTTGGGACGTCCGTAGATACACGAGAACATGATCGTTTCTTCTACCCTTCACCAGTGCTTCAAGTACGTCAACGGTGATGGCATAGTGAAAACAGAGTTTGTCGATGTCGATCCTTTTAAGGGTATTGAAGCCTACTATAGAGATTCGGTACTCTACCAATCTTAGCCCTCTAAGGATGACGGCAACGAAGCTGACGATGAAGCTGAAGTGAGTTCATCCGCCAGTGACGGTCCCCTGGTTATCCTGATATTGTCAGACCATTGACCATCACTCTCCGTAAAACAACTCGGGTGGAACCTGCTGAAGTCGGTCCTTTCAATCCTGACGAGTTACCCTATATGGTGAACTTAATCAAGTCTGTGACTCCTGTTCCGGACAATGATCCTCTCAATGAGTATATCAATACTCAAAATAATGTACCTTCAGTGGATGATGTTATCCCTGAAGAAGAAATTATATATTTTCTAAATAAAGGTTTATCTTTGAATTACTCCGATGTCTACCAATCTGTAAACCAGTACATAGATAAGTGTATGCCCTAGAGCATGACATAGGACCACATCTCTGCATGTCGGTCACGACACCTTGTCTAAAGGAAAAAGTCTGGCCAGAAGATATCCAGTACTTCATCGTTCCAGCTAGAAAGAAGGGTATAGAATTGATCATCTTCGGTCGAATAATTGGCGAAAGAAAGTTCGTTCTGGACTTTACTACTCCCAATCGCAACACTGAAGCTGACTATAATTCTGAAAAAAATGTAACTTTATCGATATAGTTGGCAGGCCAAGAATATCTTCCAGAACATGGGATATGATATGAAAAGCGACCAGGGACTAAACTACGGTCAAGGGCGACGATTGCCAATACGTCACTTTGCTCCTCCCGGTAAACCCGAGAACTATTATCAACAAAATGGTGATGGTTTGGGTTACGTTACTCCTCCAACAACTCCTGAAGGATCAGACGTCAAAGTTGATCGTTGTTCTCATTCTTTTGATTCCTACCTCTGGGATTCAGACTCCAGTATTAGAGACATGTTCAAAACAACTTTGTCCGTCAACATGGTGTCAGTTGACCAAATTGTAAACAATGTCTAATCAAACGAGCTTGAACAATGGGCTCAAAATATAGACCCCAGGTAGGAGTTACGTTTCGAACAACGTGAACCACCTACTGAAGACGAAGTTGTCCAAGTTAATTTAGGAGATGAATCATCTCTTAAACCAATCTTTATCAGCAAAAGTCTGTCTGGTGAAGAACGACAATCTCTTATACAGGTTATAAGAGAATATATTGACGTCTTTGCATGGAGCTATGAAGACATGCCAGGCTTGGACCCTAAAGTTGCTATGTACTGCCTAAATATCTCGTCTAAAGCTAAGCCAATGAAGCAGCAGCAACGACGGTTCCGACCAGATATCATGGAGGCCATCGAGAGTAAAGTCAAGAAGCTTATTTCAAGTGGGTTCATTCGCGAAGAACAATAACCTGACTGGGTCGCTAACATTGTTCCAGTCATGAAAAAGAACGGTAAAGTTTGAGTCTGTATTGATTACCGTGATTTGAACTCTACATGCCCGAAAGATGAGTTTCCTCTACCGATCATCGACGTAATAATCGACAATACTTGCGGCTTCGAGTGGATGTCCTTCATGGATGGGTTTTCAGGCTACAACCAGATCAAGATGTTCTCCGATAATGAGAAACACACATCTTTTCAAACACCGTTGGGGGTATACTGGTATACGGTGATGCCCTTCGGGTTAAAAAATATAAGGGCGACATACCAGCGAGCTATGAACACAATTTTTGACATCATTTGCGCAAAATAGTAGAATGCTACGTAGACGATATCACAGTTAAAAGTCGTATCAAGGGCAACCACTTCCAAGATTTGAGAATGGTGTTCGAACTAATGCGTGCACACCAACTCAAGATGAATCCAACCAAGTCTTTTCTGGGAGTCTCCAGTGGCAAGTTCCTTGGTTTTGTTATCACTTCAATGGGTATACATCTTGACCCGGAGAAAGTGAAAGCTATCCTCGATATGCATCCTCCAAGAAATCTTAAAGAGCTATGCGAACTTCAAGGAAGGCTAGCCTACATCAGAAAATTCATTTCAAATCTTTCTGGAAGGTGTCAACCGTTTACTCAGCTCATAAAAAAAGAGTATCTTTCGTCTGGACTGAACAATGTCAACGCGTATTTGATGACATCAAGAAGTATCTCACAAGCCCTCTGTGTTGGTGGCTCCGATAATGGGAAAGCCTTTCTTGTTATATGTCCGCGCTATGCATTATTCCCTTGGTACCCTATTAGCTCAGAAGAATGAAGGCGGCTATGAACAGGCAATCTACTACCTCAGCCGCATGATGGTGGGTACCGAATATAGATACACACCTGTGAAAAAGGAATGTCTCGTACTGGTATTTGCTATCCAGAAGACACGTCACTATGTGTCTGGGCAGACTATCCACATCATATCTAAAGTCAATCCTCTTAGAATACTCATGACTAAACCGGGTTCTCTTAATTCCCGTTTAGCTATATAGGCAATGCTGTTGACCCCATATGATATGCTGTTCGTCCTTCAGAAGACAATGAAAGGCCAAGCATTAGCTGATTTTTTAGCATCTCATCCGGTGCCAAAATCTTCCAAACTCTATGATAAAATTCCGGATAAAGTGGTTGAGTCTCACATCGCAACTGAGGAAATCCCCATTTGGCGAATGTTCTTTGACGGTGCATCAAGAACAGGACCTAAAGGAAATTTTGTGGCCGGAGTAGGCATCGGGCTTGTGTCACCCGACTACTTGGTTATACACCGTGCGTATTCTCTTGTAGAACCTTGTACCAACAACGTGGTTGAATATAACGCCCTACTGATCGACTTTCAATTGGCAAAACAACTGGGAGTTGACTATCTAGAAGCTTACGACAATTCTAAGCTAATAGTTAGTCAGGTCCAAGGGGATTATGAAGTACGTCATGAAGTCTCATCCCATATCACAAAATGATAATCGAGTTGGCTTCTACCTTCGCTGGATTCTTCATCGAGCGCGTGCCTCGACTATAGAATATAGAAGCAGATGCTTTAGCCGGTCTTGCTGCTTCCTTGACCGTCCCTACCAATACTCAGCATTCGATCACAGTGTCTGGTCGAGAGTTATTCTGTGTGAAAGATGCCTTGCATATTCATCACAGTTACACAACAGAAATAAACGTCAACGTTAAAGACTGGAGATTTCCTTTCATAGACTACGTTGTCTACGAAATCCTTCCTGAGGACCCAAAGGAAGCAGTGTCTGTCCAAAATGATCCCTTAAATTTTATAATGATACAGCTACCAAAATGCTGTACCGACGCTCTTACGATAGGCTACTGTTACGATGTTTATCAGACACATAAGCCAAACATGCACTCCGTGAGGCTCAGGATGGAATTTGTGGTACACATCATCCAAGTCCCAAATTATATGATCACCTCAGACGAATGGGTTATTATTGGCCCCCGATGATAGCAGATGCTGTTGAATATGCAAAAAATTATAGGGCTTGTCAGTTCCATGCCAATTTCATTCATCAACCTTCGGAGTTTCTACATCCGACGGCGGCATCTTAGCCTTTTGAAGCTTGGGGTATGGACGTCATCAGCCCAATCAGCCCGCCATCCTCTAGAGGACATCGATTTATCCTAGCTATAACCGATTACTTCTCCAAATGGGCGGAAGCTATATCGCTCATCGAAGTAAAGACGTCGAACATGATCAGTTTCATCAAACATCACGTTATCTACCGCTTCGGCCTACCTCGCAGGATCATCCACGATAATGGTCCACAATTCGCGAGCCATGCATTCTATCGGTTCTGCGATAAGAATCAAATTCAGATTGTAGCCTCTACTACTTACAATCCAGCGGCTAATGGGTTAGTAGAAGCCTTCAATAAGACTATCATCAAACTTTTCAAGAAGTTCGTGTCTTCAAACAAGCGCGATTTGAATGAGAAGCTCGGCGAATGTCTCTGGGCCTATCGTACAATGGTCCGGACTCCAACAGACAGTACGCCATTCTTTCTAGTTAATAGGAGTAAAGCAATTTTTCTCCTAGAAATCCAGATTCCCTCTCTTCGAGTAGCCTTAGCCAGTGAGTTGACTACCGAAGAAAGTTACCATCTACGACTACAAGAGCTGGAAGTGCTAGACGAAAAATTCTTATTAGCTCAACAGCGTATTGAGCTATACCAAGCACGCCTTTCCAGAGCCTTTAATAAAAAAGTGAAGGAAAAAATCTTTCAAGTTGGTGATCTGGTCTTAGCAGTGAGAAGACTAATGGTCATGACGCACAAGACAAAAGGAAAATTCTAGCCTAAATGGGAAGGTCCTTTCATTATAGAATCAGTGTATTATAATGGTACGTATCGACTAACCAAACCTGATGGTGACTTGCTCATGATGCCGATCAACGACAAGTTCCTAAAAAAATATTATGTGTAACCTTCATGTACAGCATTCACATATATATACCCTGTTTCAGTCATGTAAATATACAGTGCAATTTTATATGATTCAAAAAATCATCTAACCATTATCCGTATTTCAAAAGTCTTGAATATGCCATGGATAATAGGTCCTCTAAAAAGATTCTCCAGTAGAATTATCTTCGTTTTGGACTCTGCCCAAACTTGGTCTTACGAAAACAGTCACGTCAATATTACCTCTGAACCATTTTTTGATAATTATTTCCCCAGTGGAATAATTAAGAAATGTTTTGCCACGTCCATATAACCTCTGAGCAAAACATTCGTCAAAGATAATCACGTCCATATTACCTTTGAATTATCCATTCCTACCTAATGTTATATATCCGTCCACATCCATTTTTCCACTGGTCAGATATAGAACATTCTCTGCTATTACGTCCATATTCCTTTATTAGCAGCTTCTTTCAATTGATTATCTATATTCAAGAACCTTTAATATAAAATGGATAATAGGTCCACATAAAATTTCTCGGCGGAATACCCACCAGAAATATCCTTACTACGTCCACATTACCTCTAGTTCTGATATTTCACAAACATCATTCATGAATTTTGAAAGCCAAAAGATTCTTTATTAAAAATATCTATTAAAAGACAGAGAAAAGAAAAAGATACAATAGTCTTGACAGCTAATTAAGCCTATTACAAAAGGAGATCTAAGGGATACACAACCGAATGATGCTATCCCTTAGAGCCGTAATCTTGGTCTCGGATTTGGTAGTAGCACAACGGCATGCTTCTTTCTGTTGGGCAGCTTCATCGTGAAAGGGGATTAGTTTCACGTGCTCGCCCTCTAACTTCACCAGCTATTCTTTTAATTGGTCTAAAGTTGTGGCAGTCACGGCAGCCTGAACCGAATAATCCTCTTGTTCAGACACAATTGTCCTCAAGCTCGCCTCCAGTTGGGCAATCTCATTTTTGATCTGTGCAACATGATTATATTTCTTAGTAATTTGGGCAGCCAGCTTATTCTTCGAAGCAACACGAGCCTCACTAGCGACGATGAACTGCTCATACTGATCAGCCAATTCGATGATTTCTTGAGCAAGGACATCCTTCCTGGCCTGGAAAGTAGCCTCCTCCTTCGCGAGAGCCGCGACTAAAGCCTCATCTTCTTCACGAAACAGCGACGTCGGGCTTCATTGTTTGGCTTCCTGATTTTAGCCACGTAGTCCTCCAAGTCATTCAGAATCTTCCTCAGACCATTAGCCCGCTCCTCCAAGTCAAAACTCCAGGAAGCTTTACTTTAAAAATGGAGTAGAAAGCTCTTATGACTTCTTGAGCCATCTCATTATCTTCAGAAGAGGTCGTTGGAGATGAAGCTTGATAAGGATCTTCTGTCCCAGGGAGAGCTACTTGGGAGGAAGCCAAACCTGACAAATAAAGCAATATACATATCAGTAACAAAAAAAATTACTTAAAAGAGTATAAAGGAGTTGTAATTTCATACCTCCTGTCGGCTCAGTATCAACTGGAGCTAGGAAAATGAGAGCAGACCCAGGTCGCTCACTGTCAACATCAGCCAAAGCAGTATCATGTTGCTTACCTTCCACGGTCCCAGCTGGACCCGAAGCAGATTCAATAATGGCCGCCTCGATGGGCCGATCAAAGACTTCTTCAGTAACCAATGCCGGTTTACTAGGAGAACCAAGGGCAGCTTCTTGTCTAGCCTCGGTATCTTGGGTAACCTCCATGCTTTATTTCCTCTTCTTGTCTACAAGGGAATATACGACGGAAGTCAGCCTCACAAATTGCACACAAAATTGAAGTCGAAAAATCTCATCAGAAGAAAAGTGCAAGAATGACATACCCAGAGGAGGGTGAGCTGATTGGACTTGATTTTCATCCAAATATTTTATCATAGATCCTATTGCAGGCATATCTCCAAAGAAATGTCATAGGAGGGACTGGCTTTCTGATCGCCATCATGGTCTGGGCCTTCGCCCTGATCATACCTTTGCTTAAACCTTACAAATGAAGAAGACCCACCTTCATCCATCGATTGAAGATGAGCTGGGGACACCGTTGTTATGTCCACCTCTTGAGACAAAGAAGCACCTGCCTCGACCGTGACTTCAATGCCCTGCGTAAAGGACAAATGCAATGGTGAGAAAGCTTCTAACAGTTTGACCAAAATGGCTATGGAGTCTAGAAAAGTATCTACCTCCCGAATGGTAACAGCCCGTGACGCCGTTTTACCTCTTCCGGTCTGCCGGGAAGAACTTCAGGGAGGAGGCAGGTTCGCATCCGTGACCTTCTTTCTTCTACTGGAGACAACAATATTCTTTCTTTTGGACCATTGAACCAGCTCAGTGGAAGCTTTCGCCTTGTGAGGAGTATTAGGAGGAGGATCTTCAGTATCCTCTCTCTGAGGTACTATAACAACCGGCTCCTCAAGAACGACTCTCTGCCATGGTGCTGCAGCCGGCTCAGCTGAGGGTGCGCACCTTCCCTTTTGTAACCCCCTATTGCGTGCACTCGTCCTATATCGGCAAGAGTGGAGGCAAGCCTAGTCCCCGATATTAAACACTGATCACGGTCATACCGAGGATGAAGGATATTGACCTGAATATAGAACTTGGCAGCAGCAAAGAGCATATAGGTTTCAGGCTTATCTTCTGGCAAGGTAAAAATTACCCCGTATATCCGACATTGTAGTAACCCTATGCACGTGCCCCGTCAATCATGCTTCCTATCGACTGTAGATTAGGGCTGGGGTTGGCTAAAAGAAGCAGGCTGTAACCGAACTATCGTACAAAGCGACTCAGCAGATAAGGTTCCAAGAAAGTATGGTTCCTATTCCTGAGCACCATATGGGAAGGCTTGATGGACTGGAGCCAACGGAACGCCCCAGTAGAAAGGTTAGTAGTGAATGCTCCCTCATCTACTAAAGTGTCTCCTGCATAGCCACTACCAGACAGAGGTGACACTCTAAAGAACTCATAATTCTGCAGGAAACTCAAAGCCCTCCTGCAAACAGGCGTACCTTTGAGGGTTCAGTTTACATCTTTGAATCTCCGAAGAAAGGCATCTCCTGCCAAAGAGTCTGCCATCAGCTCGACATTCATTAATCTGGGACAGTACAGCACCGGCCATCCCATTAAGTAATGAAAGGGAAGTTCAGTCCTGATAAAGTCCTTTCTATCATCAGACATCACCGCGTTAACAACAAAGTGTCGCAAGCCTCGTTGGATGGCACAGACCATCGCAGGAAGCAGGGCAAGCTGGTATCTAAATACCAGTTTTACAGCCGAAAGTATCATACCCTGGTTTATCCTTTCAATAGACCCTGAACCACCAGGGACTACACAATCACGGAGCCATGTCATCAGAAAGGCAGCTAGCACAGTCTTTTTCGACAACTTAAACTCAGCATACCTGAAGAAATGATAAACCAGAAAGTTTTCCTCGGGATCATCACTATCTTCAGTGTCTATTGCCCTGTGATCTGTCATCAGTTGCTCTATCTTAGATTTTGTCGAGGGCTTGCGAGTCAAAAAAAGACTGGACCATCTCCTTCTTCTCTAATAAAGATGTAGTTGGTCCAAGATCTCGTATGGGGAAGGGACTCCTTAGTCTTACCCTTCTTTGTGATCTGGTGACAAATAAAGAGGTGACATAATAACTCTTTATACACCTCCATCATCTCGGAGTTCTCTCTCTCCAAATCTAAGGGCTCCTCATCACAGGGGACGTATTCTTCATATGGCTCGGTCCCCCAGGGAAGTTTTGATATTGCATGTATCTCATGAAGAGCTAGACCCATCTCTCCACCCGGAGTAAAGAAAGTACATATGTGATAGTTATACAACACCACCAACGAGATAAACATAGGCCAATTAACCTTTATGCCATATTGGGTGGCTCTAATGGCATAAAAAAGGCTGGTAGCTTTTAAGGTGGCCTCGTAAGTCGAGAGCATCTATTCAGTAAGGTCGCTCCAAAATGGAACAGAGTATCTCCAACCTTCCATCCGTAGCTTCCCTCCCAGATACGACTCCTTCTTTGACAGCATTAGGTTGGAGAGAGTCTCAGTAGCGTAAGGATGAAGATCAGTCGGGACATCATTTATTATGGCCCTAGGATGCAGCCCCCTCGTGGAGTAGGATGTGGAGACCTTGACACACTTAAAAGTGTCCTTCTTCCGGTCACCGGAGTCAAATTGTATCTTTCCAAAGATGACCCCACGCAGTTCAGGGGTCAGGTCCTATTTCATTTGCCTCCGTACAGCTAGATCAGCAAATGCCGATAGAGGGTATTGGCGCTTCATCGATGGTAACCATATCCTTTGGTTATTTAACCTGACCACCAGAGGGTCTTCTAGACATATTGTCTCTTCGTCCTCAAATCCCAGGCTGTCACCAAACAAGAAGTACGGTCTCTTGAAGCTCCGTACCCCTCCGAGCGTGAACATGTCATCGTTCATCATCTGTTTGAAGAATATTTTGTCATGTTCAAGCATAGCGATCATCCGTACCGAAGGCTGGTCATGGATGATCCTCACCTGGGCATTTCTGACCATTGCGGTGACAAGGCTTGAATCCAGAGCATGGCGGATAGTGCCAAGAGGAATTCTACCAAAAGTCGGGACAACTATGTCAACTGCAAAGACAAAAGAAAAAGTCACTTAGAATATACAGAAAAAAGAGCTAAATACTGGAGAAAATCTATGCGCTCTGATGTTATGCGCCCAAAGGGCCTGTGGGCGCATAAGTATCTTCAAAGCATGTGTTCTGTGTGGGTGCATGACACAACAAAGTGTATGGGCGCATGACACAACAAAATGTGTAGGTGCATGACACAATAAAGTGTGTGGGCGCATAAGACTGCTCACAAAAAGAAGTGTGTTTGCTTTGGGCGCATATCGATGGTTATGTGCCCAAGCAGAGAAAAAGTCCGAGCGTCACAAATTAACGCTCGAGACTTCATTTTTTGAGAAATTGTCTCACCCAGGATGGGGTCTTGAACCAGATGAGACGCGACCAAAGGAGGAGAACTAGCTACTGCTGCCTTCTTGCCCTTCGTAGACTTCTTGGGAGTCGAAGCAGCCTTGGAAGACATGATTGCTCGAAAGAGAGTAAAAGAAAAAACTCTTTGAAAATTCTGAAGAAAAATAAGAAAGAATAAACTTTCTCTCTCCTCAATGCCTATTTATAGGCACGAAAGGGGAGTTATGCGCCCACATGGCCTATGCACCCACACGATCTATGCGCCCATATGGTCTATGCGCCTACGTAGAGACTCGATCTTTTGCAGATTATGTGCCTGCTATTTATTGATGTGGACTACGCATAGACATCTCATACAGAGTGGACCTTTTCAAATTCTATTCCAAAATGAGTCTATCGCTTCAGATTTCTAAGAAAGATCTCAACAGCCACATTTCGACAGCCTGGTAAACATCTATGCGCCCAAAGGAGTCATACCCATCATTCGCCCATAAAGCAAGTGAAGACAGTTTTTTCCATGCTTCTTTCAAAGTATTTCGATACTCGTTCGAGTCTCAAAAACTAATTTGAAGGGGGTCTTGTAGAAGCATAAAAATACAATACTATGTACCACACATGAAGAAAAGTACTATGTGCCCATATAACTAGAGGGGGCTATGCGCCCATATAACCAAAGGAAGGCTATGCGCCCACAAGATCGAAGAGGGGCTATGCGCCCATATTATTTTCATGCAGACCAAACATGCACCCAAGTGTGGGCGCATAAACTTGTTCCTATACTATGCGCCCAAGGCAGTAGATCCCTACGACTCGGTCAACGTCCACGACCAGTCGTGCACCGAAGCATTCGGCCACGTCAGTCTCCACGAGCAATCGTGCACCGAAGCATGCAGCCAGGTCAACCCCATGATCAACCCAGGATCATGCAACTTTCATGCGCCTATACCTTATGCGCCCAAAGGAAGTCTATCCGCCCACATAGAAAATCAGTATATTTTCCCCTGTCGGTGTATAATAGTCATTTCAATACAAAATAACTATAAATAGGGGTCTCATGCCTCTTCAAACAGACAGAACGGAGAGCATTTCAAGAGCCAAATTGCTGCCCTTCTTGCCAATGAGCCGAAAGTTAGTAATTTTCTTAGGTTCTCTTCCACTTTTGTAATCGAAGTGTCAACGGAGTAAAGGAGCAACTATCGCTCGATCTCCATCGTCCCCTTCCCCAGAATTCTTTTTGTACTCGGGGATCCTCAGTGTAGGATCTCTCAGGCGTACTCGATTTGTGGTACCTTGTGCCAATAAGAAAAGACAGAGTTTCTTTTTCATTTTTGTGTGTGACCATACCAATATTCTGTGATAACACTAGTGCAATCAATCTGACCTAAAACCTAGTATATCACTCACGCACTAAGCACATAGAAATTAGACTTCATTTTCTGCGTGATCATCAAATGTGTGGCACTATTAACTTAGAATTTATTAACACTGATTATCAGCTCGCAGACTTTTCACAAAACTACTAGTCGAAGAGTGTTTCAACTTTCTTCGTCGAGAATTAGGAATTTTGGATAAAAATGTCGTACAATAAGTTGTACTTGCATAAAAAGCCGTTAATACAACATCGTACATGATGAAATTACTTTAGGTACAAGCCAAAAGGGCCCTTCTGACAACAAGGCATAAAATCCTAAGCGACACGGTGTACTAATCTTCGGACTACCGCTAGCTGGGATCCGTCCCCTACAGCTACCCTGAAGCAAATTCACCTGTGCTGATAATTGTTTAAAAAATTAATTGCAAGGTATAAATCATTCTTTATTATCTCTAATTTACGATAATTCTTGTCATGTGCTATATTCATTGATCAGCCTTTTGGAGTTCTGGAACCACGAAAATAGAGCTCGGGCCAAACTCTGTGTACTTGGTGACAGAACCTTCAGCTACTTTCAGCCACTGATCTGATTTGATCGAAGGGCCACATTTTAACCAACCCAGCCGGCCCTACTCTTCATATACACGAATTTGGAGTCTCTCTCTTTATTGCTACCACCTTCAACCTCTCTCCAAAGCTCTTTTCTTCAAACCCTAAAACTAGAAACTCCATGTTTGGTGCTCCTCCTCCTACCAAACTTGGAATTTCAAGGTTTTTGGAGATTCTTTTCAACTCTACTTCATTATTTTGAGGTATAAACATTTGTTCTCCATATACTCTTCTATTATTTCCTTGCTTTTAGTTATCATATGGCTCCTAGACTCTTTATTCGGGAAAGGGGGCTCGAACTGAAGGTGCCTCTTCATCAAACCCTCCTTCTCTTCCTCAAGATGTCCAACCTATTCACCCTTTATTCAATCCTCCTCCACCTCCCAATGCCAACACCTATAATGAGCAAATTTTTGTCTCATTAGAAGCATCTAATGAGTGGTACTCGAACTTTCGCTCTAGAAGTGTTGTGGCGGGACATCCGATAAATTTTACGATATTTTTCGACTTTGATCCAAACTTCAAGGATCTTTGTATCGATGAACTTGTTTTTGCTCAATATGTCATATATCCTAATGCAATCCAAATGTTTTATTGCAATATGACTCACAATGACACCCGAATTTACTCTCGGGTCGTCGGTATTAATATCATTTTCGATGATTTTGATCTTGTCGAATATCTTGAACTTCCCGATCCCAACTCTTGGAAGAAAATTGTTGATGCTCGTGAGTTCTAATTCGTTGGAGATATCACTCTTGAAGGGTTCAAAGACATGATGTTTGAACCCAACACCTGCCCTCACAAACTTAGGGCTATGTATCTCAACAATCATTTTAACGAACTCCATCGGATTATCTTCTCCTCCATCCTGCCCAAAGCACGATCTACTAATGAGCTCTCCTACTATGAGATTATGGCCCTCTACTTTCTTCACTTTACCATTCCTTTTAACTTTCCTCGCACGATGATGGATTGGATGATTCGTGCAAGAAAGAAACCCAGATCGCTTGTCTATGCGATGTATCTTCTATTGATGTTCCGTGCCTTCAACGTCCCTTTGGACGAATGTCAGATCTTACCTGCTCCTGTCTTTCTGTCCACGGCCCGCGAGATTGCCCCTGCTCCTGTTCCTCCTGGTCCAGTTGAGAAAGAATCATCTGACTCTGATGCACCAGAGCCCGAGCCACCAACCACCCTTGATTCCATTCGCGACATGTTGCGTGATCACTTCCATTTAGAAGACGATCACTACACCCAGCTGGACTACCGGACTACCTTGTATATGTGCGCCATCAGCAACACTTTGCACGATATCCAGCATAACATGGCCCGGTATTCCACGACGTCATTTTCTACGGGTCGAGACCCTTCTCGCAAAGGTTATCAGATTGATGACCCATGGGCCAGGCGATACTTGGATCCTGATGCAGCGTTCGTTGATCCTCGGCGCTCTGCTAGCGACCCTTTCGAGTCGGTCGGTCCATCTTTCTCCCATGCTCCATGATGGTGGTGGTCTTCTACCAGCTGCTGCTGCTACTGATGTTCATTTTAGTTATGGTTTTACTATTTTCATGTTTTTAGCACTCTTTGCACTATGTTCTTAGATTTCAGTTTGTCTTGTTATGAACTTCTACTTTATTTTGGGTTTATCAAAACTGCGTAGCACTCTTATATGATATCCTTACTTTGTCATATTTGTCTCTCTTTACGAGGAAGCTATGTTTATTTTTGCTAAATAACAAAGGGGAAGAAGTATGGATATTTGTTGTGATCTGGGATTTTATATGTTGTTGGCTATCATATGATCTTGGATATTATGTTGTGCTTGGAAAACAATTTTTTGTATCAGGACACAACCGAAATAGTTGATTATGAGGGAGCCGACATATCGATTTACGGGGGAGCTATTCAATACAAACTACTTCCTTCAACATGTGTCCAGGTATGAATGTTGCGACATGCAAATATTATTTTTTGTCAATTATCAAAATGGAGGAGATTGTTGACCCAAATTGGATCACAGTCAACCTAATTTAGAGAAATAACAAAATAATATTTGACATGATCCAATATGACACAATGAGCTCAAAGTCAAGACCATTGGCTACAACATATCAAGCTCAAGAAAGTCATCATCAACATATTGATCCTTGTAATTATACTTGTACGAAGTCTGTACTTTTCATTTTTGAGTCCAGGATTATGTACCCTGAGTTGCATTGAGCTATCTTCAGCCTAGACTTACTCCACCAAACCAAACAAGATATCACCAAACCAATCCAATACATCCAAAGCCCATTTCATAGTTCTGGCCCCTACTAAACAGAATTCGGGCCAAACTCTGCCAATGTAAAACCCCTAAATTTCTACTATTTTTTATTTTATTTTTGGTACTGATTTAAAATTTTGTATTGTATGTCGCGTAGTCGTATTGTACGTCGCGTACGAAATTTTATTTTTCTTGCTCGTCGAGTACAAATATGTGAGAGCGTACATATTTTAGAAAAATATTTTTATTTATTATACACTATCAAAATATTATATATAATTATTATTCTTGCTATAAAAGCCTTTTGTTTTTTTTAGCAGTTATTAATCATAATTATATTTTATTGTATACTAGGAAAAGCATAATCATGTATGCATTATTTGTGCTTACATATATATATTTCATAAATATTTTATTAAGTTTATTTCTAAATAATAATGTATTTTTGAAATTATTATTATAGTATTTTTAGAAAACATATTTTGAAATTATTGTAGCAATTTAAATCTTGATTTGATTTATGGATATGTTTTAAATAGTAAATTAATATCTATATTTGGAATTTGATTTATCTTAATTGATTTTTAAAATAAAAGATAGAATTTAATTAAATTTAAATTGGATTTGATTTGAATTTAGATTTGATTTCATTGATTTAATTTAATACATGAATTATCTAATTGGGTTTTAAATATTCCTAGTCCTTATCTAATTGGGAATTCCCACATCCTATAAATAGGTAGGTACTCCTCCATTATTTTCTACAATAAATTTTCACAACCCAAATGTGCATCGTGTTCGTGTCCCATCCACTATTTATTTCCCTTACAAATACATAAATTATCTCCGTGTCCGACATGCTGGACACACCGCCCCGTGTCTTACAGGACACGATGGTAGCCCTTTACCAATATCAATCCCTAAACCTAACCTAATCCTACCCAAGCCATCTGCCCACCTCCACCACGGCCGTCCCTGCCATGCCATCACCTGCCTATCCCTGTCCACGAACTGGACAGCATCTACCATCACCGCCACCCTACCACAATCGCCAAACACCACCACCTGCACCCAACTTCCGTCGCCACCGTGGCAGTCCCCGCCTCGGCCAGCAACACCCAGCCGAGAACCACTTGACCAACTCCGGCCTCGACTCAGCGTCCGTCACCCATCTCCGCCACCATCGACCAAACCACCACCCGACCATACAGCCGTCGTCAGCACCACCACACGACCAAACCCACTACTATCACCAGCATCACCCCGCCATCTCTCCGGCACCACCAGAAAGAGAAATCAAAACAAACCCTAATTTCCACGACCACTCACCTTGTCATCCCGGCCGCCGCGTGATGGTGAGCCCCGTCGTCGCGTGCATGCCGCCCTAGCCCAGTGCCTCCACGCCGCCGCCTGACCGAAAATCCCCACCGGCCCTCCATCTTCCCCTCTTCCCGTCGAGAAGACTTCCGCAGCTTCGCACGCACCCTCCGGCCGCCGCGTCCGCCGGGCCGACCCTCGACCTTCAGCCTCCCGAGCGCCGCCAGCCCCTTGGCACTCTCTTCCTCCGCCGCGTCCCCAAACCCTCTCCGTCCTCTCAAACTCCTCCGCCGCGCCGAGACTCTTCCGGCACAGCGCCCGCCGACGCGCTCCCACCCGCAGCCGACGGATCCGCCACGCCGCCGAACCCCCAAACTCCCTCTCTCCAACCGTCCTTCTCTTCGCTTCCCTCCACCCCCGAACGCCTCTCTCTCTCGCTCACTCTCTCCAGCCTCTCTCTCTCGCTCACTCTCTCCATTCTCTCTCTCTCTCTTCTGCTTTTTCCTTTTCTATACTTTTTCCAATGAATCTCATTGAAAGAGGAAAGCAACAGTATTATTATTATTATTATTATTATTATTATTATCAGTACAGTACAGTACATTAGTTTATGATTTTATTAGTTGATGTTTATTTTTTTTATATATACTCATTACTATGATTAGTATTGTTAAAAATTATTATGTTTGAAAATTAAATATTATTATTTTGTTATGTTTTGGAAACAGGATACTTAAATATTTATGCAAAATTTTTACTATTAAAATTATTATCATTCATATATTTTTACGTTGCACCATATATATTTGTATTCATAAAATATATGTAAATATTATCGTTATCGTTATTATTTTATTATGATTATACACTATACGTATCTTTCATTCAGTCGGATTATATATGTATTTATACAATAAGCTAGCTCCTTTTCAAATACTTATTTTGACAAAATTATAGCTTTCTACCTAAAAACAATTTTTGGAAAATATATTTATTATTTTTAGTATCTTATCTATAGCCTTTGACCTACAAAATATAATTTCAAAAGTTAGAATTTTGCGTTTAAATGGTTTTTCTGAAATCGGATATACATCAGATATTCAAATTCTTTCGCTTATCCTCATGACCATGACTAGACCCCTCTTCCCTATTTCCTTCGCCAATTCCGTACTACCTTATGGCCACCCTAACGAATTGACCGTCTGGGACCCGATGGAACCATCCGTACCACCATCAGAGGTCACTTTGCATAGTGGTTGCATCGACGTCATAGTTCGTGCCACATTCATCATCGCAGCACACCAGGCACCCTACCAGGAAAGATACCTTGCCATTTGCTGTTTATTTATTTTAGCTCATATCTCATGCATTATTTATTATTTTTTTTATGCAAAATAAACTGTGATACATGGCATAACCTGTTAGAACTTACTGTTCAGTTTTATTCCTGCTATGTATTATTTTTCTTACACATTAAACCTAGATTTAAGGGACCACCTTGTGTGTTGCATTCATAGGCCTTGACACATTTATTCTACGTTGTTGCGTGTCACATATAGGACTCGGACATGCGTGATTGGCTGGCCACCAGTACGTATAAGCCGTGCGTTAGGAAATAACTGCTAATAGAATTGCATGCTAGAAGACTTAGCAGTTATGAGTAGGCATTGGGCGGGAAGAACATGATTGGAGGTTGACTACTACCCTATCTATCGTAGACTCGCTCGCTACTGAGGAACGATAGGTAGACTATATGCTATAGACTCGCTCGATACTGAGGAATAGTATATGGTGTTGTGACTCGCTACTGAGGTACTGCATTGGTATTTTTCTGACTTGACCCAGTAGTCATGCGACCATGAACTTTTCTTAAAACTACATTCACTTAGATTTGGTTAGGCGTCCTTATCCGTTAGGTATGAGTACTCTTGGTTTGGGTACTTGTATCTGACCGTGGCTTGGAACAATAACTTGTTGTGGACTAGTTTGTCACATCTTGTCCTTGTTTGGTTGTAGGTGTGGCTTACTATTTCGATGAAAAGGTATTGAACCTTGTTGGGGTCCGGATACCATATTGGGTTCATAGCATGGAAAGATACGTCATCGTGAATTAGTTTACCATCTCCTGTCCTGGATGGTACGCTCGTTCAATAGGTGTGTATTGGATAATGTTATAATCCAATTGACTTATTTATTTGAGCAATATTTATTCAGTTTATATGGCATGATATTATGTGTCTTGTTACGTCCCTCTGAGGACCTGGTTATCTCTCCAGGTGTGTGCTCTTGTCTTTCGCAGGTGCTCTAGCTCTTGCCGTGATCATCGCTATTTCTTCGAGGATGATTGCATTGGATCGTCTTCGCTTCGCTCGCCAAAATAATTTCTTTTCTCATGTATTTTTCCTTTACTTGTTGGTAGTGAATTTGTCTCCGCCCAACATATTGTACCAAGATAATTCATTCATTATCATTATATGATATCTTTTATTCATTTATTTTGTGTGGATGAGATTAGTTATGGTTCTACTGCATTTTACAGCTTATGTATCCATACGAAGCCTATGTACTTCGTATGAATACAGCTGGCATGTCTACGTTCCTAGTCCTACGTATTTTAGGACTGGGGCGTTACAGCCAAAGGCAGAGTTTTGGCCGAACTCTCTCCAAAAAATTAGGACACTAATTTTTAGGGCCTGCTTGATACTAGCTGTCCAAAGTTCAAAATTTTAAATTTTTGGGATAGAATTCAGGCCGAATTCTGTCTCCTCAGACTAGTATTAATAGAGCTTGAATTCTCTCATTTCAAATCATCTCTTACCTTCAAATATTGAAGCCTTCTAAGCTGTACTACTCTAAGCGCTACTCTTCTATATCTTCTAAGCCACAACTCTTCTTAGCCCAAGGTGCTCAGTGCGATATCAGCTAGAAGTTGTGTGTGAGAGTGAAAGAAAAGTTACTTGGACAATTCCAAGTTTCACCTCTGTGAAGTTGAAAGAAGTTGGCGTGCTCATCTGAGTAAAGGCACGTGGTTGTACCCAATTTCATAAATAATAGATTTCAATCCTGAACAAGAGTTATCAGGCCTGGACTAGTCCTCTACGAGGAAAACCAGGTTAAAATTACTGTATTTGCGTATGCTCTCCTGATTTCTATTTATTTCTGCATTTATCTCTGATTACTGAATCTCTTGATAGTTGTTATGTGAAGTTGATATAGAGTTATTTTTAATTGGTAATTATCGACACAAACTCTATTCACCCCCTCTCGAGTTGTCTACACGTTACTTTCATACGATTTTAGTGGTGGCCCATGCAGGTCTCGTTTTGAGATATTGTTGGGTATCACATGATTATTGATCTCAGTCTACTATTCCTTGGTATTCCAACTTGTTATAATTGTCCTTCGCTCCCTTGAACTTGAGAACTGGTCCTCATCTCTACCTGGACATATCTTGCTTGGCCATGTCTTAGTCGTTGTTATCTACCTCTATTCTTTGTTCGATAGACATGATCCTATAGTTGGTCATGTCGATCACTTTATCAAATGAGACGATGTCTTGTCTTATCATTAGGTTACTTGTTATTTATCTTGGGTTCTGTACTCTTTACCGATATTTCGCATTAGTTGATTTCCTGTTATCCCTTTCGTGCGTTGACTTTATGTTGACTTAGTATCATTATCGCCCTCTTCGAGCGTTAGCTTGATTATTGTGGAAGAAGATTTCATCAGGACTCTGAGATTTAGATATTTTAACATTTGTTGAGTCCAATGGATATTCTTGTATCAGCTTCCTTGATTCTGGACAGTTCCGCAATCATGATTATTTGTTTTAGATATTATTTTGATTATAGATATATTTTCTATACAATATGTTTTGACATGGATTTTTGGATTTGGAGTATTTTTCTTAGAAAACTATATTGTTAAAGGTGTTTTTTATATATATTATAATTCACCTGGATTTTGGATTTTGATTATTTTTCTAGAACTGTCTTGTTATATTGTTAGATGTTTATGATTTTAATGACCTGGACATTGGGGTTATGGATTTGATTCATTTTGAGTATTTGTCAAGAGTGACCGGGTGACCCTAGTATACCTTGATGGCGTGATAACGAAAGTTGCAGCCGCTCGATTATAGTGCCATGGTGAGTCTTCTGTAGCCATTCCGGATGGCGTGGCAGAGAATGATCGTGACACACATTATAATCGGATGTAAGGAAGCTACGGTTGTCGGTTTAAGATAAATATCTTGGATTTTATGATTTTTTTTGTGGATTTTCATGCAGTTGGAATTTTAGGTTTTCTGATATTCTTATCGATGTTTTGTACTTGTTTTGCTTTATGGAGTTATTTAGTGCATGCGAGATTTTGTTTTGTTTTCGAGATTCTTTCGGTATTTTGGATTTACTTCAAGGGTTGATTTTTGTAGCTAGACAGTGTTCTCTTTGATGTTTTCATATTAAGATTTTGTTTATTTCTAGTTGTGTTACTTGATTTCTGTAAGGTGGGTAGAGTTTTCATGATATGTATATACTAGTTTTGAAAACCTTATTTTAAATAATTTTGAAATTTCGAGGACAAAATTTTTGTAAGGTGGGTAGGATGTCTTCTCCCTATTTTTGAAAACAGGTACATGACTCTATTTCATATTTTGGTGATTTTAATTTTCATATTTATTTAAATTTATTGTTATTAATTTCTTTGTCTCGATTTGGTTGTGAGGCCAGATTGTTGGTTATTGTTGTTGCTATTATTGGGATTATCTTATATTTATTTTTGGTGTAAAAGTTTAGGTAATTATTTCTATTGTTACCATTATTATTATTTATTTTAATTTAATTAAAATCTCTACATATAACCCTACCCCATTTTTTCTCTAAACCCTAACCTAACTCTCACTTCCCCCTCCCCTTCACTCAGCCGCCAGTACCCCCAACCTCTTCCTCTCATCTCTCTCTCTCTCTCTCTCTCTCGTACACTATCTCTCTCACTCACCTAACCCTAACCCTAACCCTAGCTTCCTCTGCTCTTTATCATCTCTCTGCTCCCTCTGTTAGAGACCAGCCCCCCCTCACACTTCCTCGAGCTCCCCCTCTCTTCTCCCGCTCTTCCACGGCCTAGCCACTACCGCGGCCATCACCTCCGCTCCTGCCATGGCCGCGCCTCACCACTGTGGCACCACCACTACTACTTCACTACCACCACCGTGGCCATCGCCCTCGCCTTGGTCGCCTTCTCCACTTTCATCTCTCCCTCTCTTGCTGTTCCCAGCGTCCGCCACCACCGCGGCCGCCCTTGTCTCGGCCATTTCCACCTCTGCTGCCATCTACTGTAGAAGTATGGAAAATATTGCTTTTAGTCCCACATCGGAAAGGAGAAAAAAGAAAGGGCTCACTCCATTCTATAAATAGAGCCCCCTTGCCTCCTTTGAAAAGGGCACCAACTTCTCTTCCCTCCTTCCAACTTGGACTCTTCCTACTACGCACCTTCGGGTGCTAAGTCGAAGAAGTCTAGGGCAGCGCGGGCTCGTCGAGCTCAGTCAGCTGTCCCAATCTCTGACCATCAGAGCACCCCGATAACTGTTAAAGCGGGCCTCTGATGGAAAGTTGTAAACATGATACCTATGCACTCGTGTGTTCGGGATACCCGGGCCCACAAAATGAGTACAAAGGTTGACCGAGATGTCCTTGACTTACGAGATGGGATCCTTCACAAGCGCAAGGAAAGAAGGGGATTCTCTATGCCGCTCGAATTCAACATGAAGCTTCATGCGGCTCAAAATCCAGAAAGCTTCATGCGGCCCAAAAGCAGCAGGAGGCCTTAGGCGGCCCAAAATCAACATGGAAGCCCATACGGCTCAGCCAGAAGGAGCCTCATGCGGCTCAGAAACTCATGCGGACCGAAAGTCTTCTGGAGCCTCATGCGGCTCGGATAAGCTCTATGCGGTTACGACTCCGATCATGATGACTCTTCATGCGGCTCGAGTATGTAGACTCTCATGCGGCTCGAGTATGGAGACGCTCATGCGGCTCGGTCGTGACGACTCTTCATGTGGCTCGGTCATGACGACGCTCATGCGGCTCGGTCGTGACGACTCTTCATGTGGCTCGGTCATGAAGACTCTCATGCGGCTCGAGTATGAAAACTCTCATGCGGCTCGGTCATGACGACTCTCATGCGGTTCGGGTATGGAGACTCTCATGCGGTTCGGGCACGATGACTCTCATGCGGTTTGAGTGTGATGACTTTCATGCGGCTCATGAATACAACAGTTGGGACACGTGGCTGGACACGTGTCAAAAGTCGATCATATCTCAATAATTCATATCTACTGCAATCAAAGTAATCTCTAGATTGGGTCGAATCCCAATAATCATAACAAACAGTGGGGACACGTGGCAGAGAATAATTCAGATTTATTCATTCAGATTTGCAAATGTCAACAAATCATCATGATGCAGATTTGTTGCAATCAGCATTAATTACTCATTGGATTCGGCGTAATCTACATTAATGACCCAGATTGAACACATTCAAAATTAATGGCCCAGATCGATTAATCAAGAGGCCGCCGACTTTTGAGAATGGGTAATCATTGCAAGCCCTAATGATGCCCCCCACTCTTATAAATAGCAAGGTGCCATTCCCTTACAACACACAGAAAGGAAGGGACAGACAAAAAGAAAAGGAGGAGACTCTCGGATAAATAAAAAAAGAGACAGAGAGATCCAGAGAGCTAGAGAGAGAATATACAGAGATCAAAAGGAGAGCATTTCTTCATCAACGCCAAGCAGTTCTTCTACAGAGCCAAGGCTGCACCCGATCGTCCAAGGAGTAAGGCAAAGCTGCCGTCGCTTTCCCGAGCCTCTATCGTCACCCCCCCAAAATCTAAAATAAATAATTGTACTTAGATTACTGTACCAAGGTTTTCGTCCCTAGGCTTTCTTTGTACAAGCGAGTTTGTATTGTGAGTCTAAGTTCAGTCCTCTGATAATTGTTCTGTTCTTTTACAATCAATGGCAAACACGATGGCGACTCTGCTGGGGACAAACTTATCCACGGCTGAGGAGTTGGTGACGCAATCGGATGTAGCCAAACTTGGCTCCACGCAACAGAAGATGGTCGTCCGCTTCGACCAACAGGCGTTTGAAGAAATGCTCTCCGAGGGAAGCGCTGGCCCGGTCCAGAAGCGAATCCACACAAAGAAAGCTCGCAGCGAGTGGAGGCCAAAATCATTTGCTCCTCTCCAAGCTCTGGACGGAGTACTCTATGCTGCCCAAGACGGCGAAGGCAACTCTCGTGCGGCCCCACTTCAAGCCATAGAGGACTCTGTTGTCCCCAAGTCCGGCAGAGGAAAGCACTACGATGCTGGACTTGCAGGGGCAAAGAGCGATTCTATGTGCTCCAAGAAAAAACCGAACAAGGGCACTAGCCGCAAGACGAAGACTCATGCGGTCAAGATTGCCAGCCGCATGAATGATGACCATACGGCCGAGACTGCTAGCCAAATGCATTATACTCATGCGGCCACGATTTCCAGCCACATGGAGAATACTCATGCGGCTAGGATTTTCGGTCGCATAGAGAAGACTTATGCGGCTATGCCTGTCAGCCGCATGACGATTACTTAAGCGGCTGCACCTCTCCTATGGTCCTGATCTCTTGTGCTCCCAAGAAGACATGTCTGACACTCTCCAACACCACTTAGACTCTTCCTACTATGTGCCTTTAGGCACTAGAGTGATAAAGTCTAGGACAGTACGAGCTTGGCAAGCTCGGTCCGCTGATCCGACCTCTGACCATCCGAACGTCCCATATACTGTTATGCGGGCCTCCGATAGGAAGTTGTACAGAACCACTCGAGTCCAGCCCCCGACGACAAACAGACAGAGAGGTTCCCGAAAGTCTTCCAAAATCTAGGGAGCAAACATGGTCGATCCGGACCCATCTGACTTGCGTGAGGCCATCCTCCACAAACGCAAGAAAAGAGAAGGTGCATCAGGGTGTAAAGAGTCCTCCCGCAGACGTCACTGTACCCAAGTCATCGTCAACTGCTGTTGCAACAATGTGACGATACGAGAAGACCGGCAGTCCGTCTTCCAAAGACTGCAACAACCATGTTCAGAGGATGAGGTACCTCCCGTCGTCTCTTGCAACTCTGCTCAGAAAATCCCCGCCGATGGGAGAGGGAAGAAGACCAATGTTCCCAGCCCAAAGATTTTAACCACCATGACTAAGAGACTACCGTCTAAACGGGTGCCCACCACAGGAGTTTTCCAAGGTACCAGTTCAAAGACGAAATCTGCTACAGTGGAAGATTTATCGTCCACACCGCTGGGGGTTGCTGGGCCTGGGGTAGTACTCCTCAGAATATCTACGATAATCTAATGTTCCAAAGAGATGAGTCTGAGGAAACAACTCTCCCATCAGATACAGCAAGGGCCGACGTCCCCGAGGACGTCCACGACTCCCAAGATGAAGCAAAATCTGAAGCTGGGGGTACTATCCCTTCTGAGTCCGAACCAGAGGAGAACATTCCCACATACCCCGATGACTTCTCATTACAGGGATATGATTCGGAGGGCTCGTCCTCCACCGTTTCTTCTATCTCTCCTCATGTAAAGACGGTGTTCATGACAGACAGCAACCAAGGTGGTTCCAATGATCGCCAACGCATCGACACTCTGGAGGCCATACTGCATGCCTTGGTCAAGTCTGTGGACGAGATCAAAGTGGCCCTTCCAACTCTCCAAAGAGGGACGTTTAGCCAAACAAGCGCGGGTCCCGCGGTCAATACGGACTCGAACTCAGCGGCACCGAACCCGAGCAACAATCCTCCTGAAATGACGACCCCCACCGCTGTAGATGAGGCCAGGGAAGCAAGAAAAAAGGTCCAGGAACTCTGAGCAATGTTTCACGCTCGAGAAACCTCTCAAGACCTCAGAGTACGGCAACCATACCCTGCGGCATGGAGGGATGTCCCCTTCCCGCCAAGATATAAGCCGTTCAATATTAACCCATATGATGGCAAGACCTCCGCTAGTCGGTACATCACTTACTTCGAGGTCACCACCGACCATCTGCCCCATGACGATGCCATCCTCACACGATTATTCATTAGGGCATTGGAAGGAGTCGCCTTCGACTGGTATTGTAACCTGCCAGACAATTGCATCCACTCCTTCACCGGCTTCAAGTGCAAGTTCTTGGAGAGATTCTACGAAGTAGGGCAGGACATCACAATGTCCACCCTCATGGACATCGTCCAAGGGAAGAAAGAGGTGACAAGGAACTATATTGAGCGGTTTCGCCAAACCGCGATGAAGCTGCCATCCGATAATCCGGATTCCTTCTTAATTGAAATTTGCCAAAAGAGATTGCTCCCAACAATCAGTCTCTGGATGGGCGAAAGTTAATTCAAGGACTGGAAGACGTTTATCATCAGTGCCACAAGCGCCGAAGAACGATTGAAGAAGGCTCGCCAATTGGGATTGCACATCTCGGACGGAGAGAACAAGGGCAAGCGTCCTAATACCAACAACGACAATGGAGGTAGCTCCTCCAACAATCGAGACAGCAGGGGCAAGCAGGCTATGGTGGCCGACACAGCCCAGAAACCTGAGTCGACACCGGTAGACAAACAATGGCCGCAAATCACTTACTCCTTCGAAGACGGTCACGTCAAGCCCATCTTGGACATGCTCATACAAGGAGACAGAATTCAGCTTCCTCCACCAAGACAGGAACCTCGGCCGGCAGAAATGGAGAACCCAAAGTACTGCCATTACTACCTCTACGTCCACCATGCTACACACGACTGCTACCAGCTAAAACGGTACATCCAAAATCTTATCGATTCGAACGCTCTAGCCATCGATTTCGAAGAGGTAACCGTAGCAGCCAATATGGTATCGGTACAATTTGGCAGCTTCCCTCCAACAGAAACTCAAGACGGTGTGGTCCCTATCCCTTTGGCGATAATAGAGATTGCTAATCTTCCACCGCCCCGAGATCAGGCTGCTGGTCTAGTGCCCCTCACCATATCACGAGGAGAGGTCATGTGGGTCCATCCAGACTTGGTATCTGAAGTGACTCAGTCCACACCATGTTCCATTCGCAAGAAGAAGAGTGGAAAAGTTAGGTCCTGCCGCACAATCTCGGCAGATATCGAAGAAGCCACAGCTGTCGTCACTTAGTCTAGGGCATAATCCCAACCTGTAGCTGATAACTCGGCTAAAGATCATCAGCCCGCTACAACTGACGCTCTGGGACCTTTCCAGCCTCCGACGACCGACAAGCCTAGGCCGAAGGAGACTCGCTTTGACAAATCCCTCCGAAAAGAGGCACCACAGGGGCTGGAGAGGCCCTACAACTTCGACATCTTGGCACAATTGGCCAACACATCAGCCAAATTGTCATTATACGAGCTCCTGAGACTCTCGAAGGATGTTCGTGCGGCTTTGAACGATGCACTCCAGAATGCCGACGCCTATCTGGCTCAGGTCAACCTCACGGAAGAGAACCCGCCTGTAGATCTCTAAGACATCGCTTGTACGGGAGCGATGCCCAACATTGTCTTCACTCTGCAGGATATACTCATCAAAACCAACCTACACGATCGTCCGTTATATTACACTGGATACATCGACGACGTAAAGGTGGATCGGATGTACATTGATCCTGGCTCTTCCATAAGCATCATCCCGAAGGGTCTATTACATCATCTCCGCATTCCTATGCATCGCCTGACGCTAACAAGCACCGCCATCAGCGGTTTCAATTCGGGCAGGAGCTACCCGATTGGGAAGATTCGCTTGAAGTGCCAAATTGGCGATCTGCAGTCAGAAGTCACCTGTTACGTCATAGATGCAGACACTTCTTACAACATCCTCCTGGGGCGCCCTTGGATACACGATTATATGATCGTGCCTTCCACGCTTCACCAATGCTTCAAATATATCGACAAATACGGCTTCGTGAGGACAAAATTTGCCGACATCGATCCCTACAAAGGGGTCGAATCCTACTACTCAGACTCCTGCCTATACGAAAAGTCGAAAAGGCACCTTGGTGAAGGAGATTGGCAAGCTCATACCGAGACGGCCACAGGATCAGAAGAACCCCTAACGATCCACCTCCAAGCTCGCAAACCTGGCAAATCCGTACCCCTTACAGCCACTCTGCGTAAGGACGCAATCAGCCTTTCGGCACAAGAAGAGCAAATGATAATCCGGCTGTCATGGTCCGGCCAAGTGCCAAGACCCACAACGGAGCTATTAACAATCAGGCTGCCGAGAGTCGGCCAGCCACAAACGGAGAAGCTCAATTCCTCCGACAAGCCAATGATGATACGCCTTCCCAGGAAGAATCGTCTCCTCGATACAAAGTCTGGGGCTTCTAGCGAACCAACCACTCCCCGCCCAGCATCAGGTACCAAACTGGGGGTCGCTAGTCTGCCAACAACTCCACGCTCTGCTCCACCAGCTGAATCTCTGACGATCAAGCTGCCCAGGTCGTCCTCTCAGTCTTCATTTATACAGGGGGTAGCCGAAGAGGAATCGGAGCTAGCCAAGTATGTGGCTGCCCACACTGATGTTCCCTCCGTAGATGATGTAATCCCGCTAGAAAAGATACCTTACTTCATCAATAAAAGGCTATCTTTGAACTACCTCGAGCTTAATAAGCTTTGTACAATGTACGCTATAGAACACGGTATAGGCACTCACCTACACACACAGGTGACAAATGTGTACACCGCAAACCAGCTTACTCCAGTGGAATGTGCTTACCGTATAATTGAGGGAGGGGACCATCCAATCATCTTCGGCCGAAAGGACGATCTGCAGCCCTTTACCATAGAAGAAATCGATCTTGAATCAGATGCCGGGAGACTGCCTCTATATCTTTATAGCCCCTAATCCAAATATCTCATGCAAAAACAGGGGTATGATCTGGAGACTACGTCAGGCTTGAACTACGGCAGTGGGCGACGATTACTTTTAAAGCCACCAGTCCCGGCTGGTAAACCATGGGACTACTACAGCAAGACCCGATGTAGTTTAGGGTACATTACGTCCATAATGACCCCCGAAAGTTCGGATGAGGTGTAACGTCCGTTAACCAATTTCTTGGAATTTCTGAATTTTGTATTTTTTTAAACTCTCAAATTTTTCGAATCTCGAAAAATATGCAATTTCTAATTTTTTTGGGAAAACAAATTTGACCGTGATTGCTATCGGTCCTTGTTGGCTTGGTTTACTATTTTTAAGCAATTTTGTCCTATTGGGATTTTCCTATATTTTCTTGAATCAATAAGTTTTAAGTATTTGGAAAACGGTTATTGAATTTCAAAATTTCATAATATATTATTTAGTAAATAAATGATAGTTAAATATATTTAAATAATTAAGTGAATATATTAGTATTTTATTAATTAGAAAATTTCTGGCTAAATTGTAATTAGCCATTGTTAAATTAGTATTAACTAGTAATTTAATTATTAATTTATAACTAATATTATTTAGTACTAATTAGTTGGCAGATAGTAAAATGTTAGTGGTTAGCAGTTAGTATGTTAGTTTCCACTATTTTTCCCTATTTTCCTATTACATTTTACATTTTTAGGGTTTTCCCCCACTTTTCCTATAAATATCACATTTTCTCAAACCCTAAATTTTCTACACACATTCCTAAGGAATAGGGGCAGCCGCCATTTCCCATCCTTTCTGCCTCTATGTCTCAGCCATCACCCCAACCCCCTGCGTCTCCGGCTATCGCCGGAGATCCAACCGATCACCACCGCAGGCCATCCCCTCACCCCTACTGCCGACAAACCGACACGCGGCCATCCACGGCCGACTTCCCTCACCCATCAGATCCGCCACCATCAGATCCGCCACCACTACCTCGCCGAACCACCGTTCACCACCACCATCGACCACCGCCGTCGTCCTCATCCCTCCGCCACCATCAGATCCACCACCACTGCCTCGCCAAACCACCGTTCACCACCACCATCGACCACCACCGTCGTCCTCATCCCTCCACCACCACTGCCTCGCCGAACCACCGTTCACCACCGCCACCCTCAGATCCACCGCCACCAACACCATCAACCACCGCCACCAACACCATCAACCATCGCCACCAACACCATCAACCACCGCCACCAACACCATCAACCACCGCCACCACCGTTAGCCACACCAACCACCATAGAGAGAGAGAGAGAGGGAGAGAAACTGTGCCCTGTCTCCGGACTCCGCCCCTGTCGACGCTGCTCCGTGCCGACGAGCTTCCGCCCAGACCGCTTCTATCTCCGGCGCCATGGCGAGCTCCGTCGAGCTTCGGTGTCGACGCCGCTCCGTCGGCACATCGTCGCCGGCCCAACCCCCGTTCGTGAGCCCCCTCTTCCTTGTGAACTGATTTGGGGATCGGACCCCCTTCAGTTGGTTTTGATTTAATATATAGTATAATATATATATTAGTATAATAGTTATGATAAATATATAATAGTTTTATATATTTGATGTATATTAGTTTATAATATATATATTTGTTTAATGAAATGTATATTAGTATAATATATGTAAATTGTTATATATAATGTATATTCGGTTATAATATAAATGTATATTGTTTATATAAAATGTAAATTGTTATATAAATGTGTATTAGTTTTATAATAAACGTATATTAGTTTATCATAAATGTATGTTAGTTTACATATGCATATTGTAATAATGGTGGAAATAATTAGGTATTATTTGGAATTTTGTTACTAATATTATTAATGTTATCAATTAATTTATTGATTTACAATTAGAGAATTAATAAATGGTTTTAGCCTAAAAGTTTTATTATATTAAAAACATTCTTTTCAAGTATTGGTTTATTAAGTTTTGACCTAAATTCATATTTGATAAAATAGGAATATTGGTACAGAAATGATTTTTTAGATTATAAAATATTATCTAAAAGATGTCGATTAATACAGATATAGTTTTTAACATTATAAGGATTTCCAAATATTTATTATACTTATTTATTATATTTTTCTGAAATCATAAATCGTGATTATGATAGTCATTTTTTATTCTTGATTTGATTAGTGTACCAAACCCTAATTTTAGACTTTTATATACCAAACTAGGCTATTTGGACTATCCTGGACTCATTGGGACTGCCCGTGTCGTCGTCTGGGACCCTTTGTAGAGCATAGCAGTATACCTACCTCGTGTCGACACGTTCGTGTCGTGCATGTCGACTCCAACCAATCGAGGCGAGTACATTCTCTGATCTTTTCATACTTACCTGGATTATTTTCTTGCTCTAGATTACTCTACTTGATGCTGACACGTATCGTCACGGATTAGTACTATGTGGATCCTTTCCTGAGATGTTATCCCTCTACGGGTGCATCGGGTATTTCATGTTCATGTACTTTATCATGTGCATCAGGTACTCCTTGTACTCATACTAGTTCATGTATTTACATGTTCTCATGTGCTTTCATGTGCTTTCATATGCTTCATGTACTTCATATGCTATCATGTGCCTCATGTACTACTCATTACATGAGTTCACGTATCTTTGCTGTATTCATGTGCCTATAACGTAACTTGAATGGATCCTTGTGTATTGATTGGGGCGGGGTGAATAGAATTGGTTATGTGAACATTATCTCCAATAGCTGTATTCATGTGCTTCTTAGCTGTATTCATGTGCCTCCTTAGTTGTATTCATGTGCCCCTAAGCCGTTTACATAACCATATTGTGCTCTAAATCACGTAGCCACTTACAGTCTCTACTATCATATATTTACTTTCAGTTACAAAATATCTCCTGTTTACTCGTACTTCCTATTCAGCACTTCCTGTATTTTACTCTATTGCATAATTTATACTCCTAACCTGCTATGAACTGCTTGAGAGATATGTGCTCGTTCCCGTCCTGACTGGACCTGTTGAAAATTTTACAGATAGCTTGGAGGTTGACTGCTAGCCTAGAGGAGACACAGTAGAGGTTGCATAGATAGCTAGGATTTTGCTTATAGTTTATTTTCAGTTGTCTTGAGTTGTAGTTATGGATTTAATGTATTTGAGCTTTGAGATGTATTTCTGGGTTGTGTATCTTAGACACTTAGACTTCTATCTGATGTATCTCTTTGTGGATTTCATGTTTTATCTATCTTCCATTATGCTCTACCTTAGATGTGATTGCGTTTACTTTCTGCTATGTCACCCCACTCGGGGAGTATAAACTGCTTAGCCTTATACTGTTAGATGCATGAGACCTAGGACAGCGTTCTACCGCCGACACTGTGGCGTAGGCTGGACGTACCCACATCTCGCGCCCTAACTCTAGGGTGCGGGTCGTGACACATTTTTAGTGGTGGCCCATGCAGGTAGAGTTTGTGTAGTAGAATTCGAACTAGAGTACCACTACAGCCTGTAGTAGGATTAGGATATATTTTGAAGGTACTCAATCACAGTTAGGATCCCTTAAGAGATTCCTGGGACGACCCTTGAGAATCTTATTTTAACTTCGATTTGAAAACTCTTTTTCTTGATTTGATTTATCTTTATTTTCTGTTGTTGAATTTGATTTTGATGGATAATTGTTGAATTTGAGTTTGTATGATTTGATGGATTTTGTTCATTTTTGAATCTTGATGTTCGTTGGTAAATTTGTTTTTTTGAGTATCCATTGTTGATTTAATTTAATTTTTGTCAAGATGAAATTATATGGGCTAGGTCATCTAAGTTTTGGAATCTAGTCTTCTATAGTCACACTAGCCAGCATGGTGAGGACATATAGTCTGATTTTGGATATATTTCTCGGGTGTGGGAATTTAAGATTTTTGCAGCCAAGCTAGCGGCATCGCGAAAATGTTAAATACCATAATTCTAGATGTATGTGCCTTAGTCGAGGACTCTGTGATTATCGTAGCCTTGCTTACTAGTATGACGAGGATTTAGAGTACCATAATTTTGGATAGACGTATATGATTATCAGATTGTACCTTAAAAACTTTTGAACATATTTTTTCTACTTTTGTTCAGTCTTTCAGAAAAAGAATTATTGGTTGTTTTTGTTTTGCTTCACATTATTTAACTTTGGAGTTGGAGTAGGAGTAGCATTAGCTGTTATTATAAACCCTTGTGTGACTTTTGCTATAAAATTCTTCATAATACAATGAATCAATGATTTTGCTAAGCCTTATTTTGGATTTGATATTACAGCTCTGGCTTCAAAATGGGTTCCTCTTTTAAACAGATAAGCAGAACAGATTCTATTATCATTCTTTTCCTGCCAATATTTTATTTACCATCATTCCTTGTCTAATATAACTGTCCTGATTATATCAATTCCGTCTCGTATCAAATTCTGTCAGCTGTACTTTGAACCCCTAAAATTTTATATCATTTTACCTGAGAAATGTTGAGAAAGTGACATAAATCATCTAGTTCGAAAATGACGTAATTGGTTATCATATGATGATTTTGTAGGAATCAAAATGTTGGATGTCAAATATGAAAAATTTGAAATGGAGATGTGGTAAAGGTTTAAAATAAAATCGAGGGATAAATGTTATCAATTTAGAAACAAACACAGAAAGTTGGTTATGAATAATTCATGGATGTATTTCAAAAACTAATGAAGATATTCAAGGTCAACCTAGTTTTGAGAACTTAGAAAATCTTGGTTATTGATTCTGGGAAAACTTTTACTCTGAGGCTATATAGAAAATTAGAAATAAAAAAGAGAATTTAATTGTATTCAATGATTATGCAAAATTGAACCAGATATTGTAAGAGGGTGACTAGAGACAGAGAAAACACAAGGAATTTAAGCTATAGGAATTTTTTTTTTGATGATTGGGAAAATTATAGAATTCAAAAAGGATAATACTGAAGGTGAACATTGAAAAAAAAATATGAAGGTTGATTTATAAATAAAAATAAATTTTGTATGACATAGTGGTATTGGAGTTGAGTAAATACGAGACTCGATTTAAACAAGTACAAAGATTTCGTAAACTGGATTTAGAGGTTTCGGATCTAATTTAGAACGAGGTGAAGGGATTTGGAAATCCGATTAAATAAATAAGTGTCGATTCCTAAATAAGAGGAGTATGCTTCGTGGGGAATGCTTTAGAAATTTAAAATTTGTCTATGGTGATCATGGTAAAGGTTTAGATGACTGAAGGATTATAAAATTTCGATGATAATCATATAAAGGTTGATTTTCATATTGGGACTTGTGAGATAAAAATATGATTTGGCAAATGATAAACTTGATGGTATTAGAGAGAGATGATTAACTTGACTTCTTATGAAATCTTTCCTTGTTCCCTAAAAGGGTTTTCAATATCATTGAATCCTAGCTTCCTTAATCACGACCAATCGAATTTGATCATCTTTTCTTATCATATTGATACCTTGGGTTATAGTCAATTAAATTTAAGTATGATCTGAATCTCCATCCTTGTATTCTTGTGCTCAGACTTCGATGAACTTATCCTCCATATTGCTCAAACCTTGGTTTCCAAAATTGATCAACTTAGATCGTATCGCGACTAAAATTTTTTTTTAATATAATTGTGATTGGATTTCAATGCCATTGATATTCGTTCTTAAATTTTTGATTTTGATTCTCCTTGAGTAGTACCTTTCATCGTACCAATAGTTCTGACCCTTGACCGTACTCAATTTATTTAAATTCCATCGTGACTTGGATCTCTATCATATGTTGCTCTTGCTCAAAAATCTCGATTTCAAAATTTTTCGAACCTAAATTCAAATATTGATTAGCCTTATTCTTCATCGTGTCAATATTTTAATTTTGATCGTAATCGAACTTCGATACCAATATCATTCGTGCACAAAACTCTGATTTATTCTCGAAACGACTAAATTTTGTTCTAATCCCGATTTTCATGTTTGATCGTGCCTAGGCTACTACGATACTCTTTATCATATTTAAATACTATTTGACCAAGATTAAACTAACCTTATCTTGATCGTGTCAAATTTTGATTTTTGTCATGTTTGGATTTTTGTACTCGTGCCTAAAATGTTTTCTGACCATAATTTGATTTCCTAATATCATCTGAAATTCTCATGATTGTTCGTGCCTAAATAACCTGGCATGACTAGACGACTATGAATCCCATGGTCGTGATTTTAACGACCATGACTATCGTACCGATTTTGCCTTTGAATCGTGCTTGAAATTTCTGCCCTTGATCACGACTACCCGATTTGATTATCATAAAATTGAGTGATCATATCCGAAATAATTTACCATCGTACCTAAAATTTGATCCTCTAGTCACCATGCTGCTACTCCATCCTATTTCATAACGAGGTTTTGATTTTTGTCACTCTACTTACGTCATGCCTAAGTGATTTTAGTCATTCTAAGGTTTAAAGCCTCAAATTGGTTCGTTATCAAGTGGTTTGATCCTTAGTCATTGATCGTGCCAAACGTTTCATTATTCCTAGCTATGACCAATCGCATCAATTTTCGTATTGACTGTGCCTTTACAACCTTGATTCCGAAATCATGATTTTATCACCATTTATAACCAAGCTTAGATCTTGATCGTGCTTATACGACCTAGAGTCCAATTTTTCATCAAATCTAACTACCGATCGTTCTATACTTAAATTTCGTTCTCCATTCGTTTCTCTTAGCCGTGATTAAGATCATGACTAAATAACCTGAAATTATTCCTGATTTGTATCTAAACGATGTTAATCATACTATGAGTCTATCGTGTTAAATCCATAGTCGTGCCCAAACAATTTCAAGTTGATTATCTTGATCGTGCCAACTCGTCGTTCTTTGATCGTGTCGACCATACTGCCTAAAATTTCTATCATGTTTTAACCCCTTGCCAAGCTTTAATTTTGAGGACGAAATTTCTTTAAGGAGGGTAGATTTATAACCTCCGTTAACCAATTTCTTGGAATTTCTGAATTTTGTATTTTTTAAACTCTCAAATTTTCTGAATCTCGAAAAACGTGCAATTTCTATTTTTTTGGGAAAACAAATTTGACCGTGATTGCTATCGGTCCTTATTGGCCTGGTTTACTATTTTTAAGCGATTTTGTCCTATTGGGATTTTTCTATATTTTCTTGAATCAATAAGTTTTAAGTATTTGGAAAACGGTTATTGAATTTCGAAATTTCATAATATATTATTTAGTAAATAAATGATAGTTAAATATATTTAAATAATTAAGTGAATATATTAGTATTTTATTAATTAGAAAAATTCTGGCTAAATTGTAATTAGCCATTGTTAAATTAGTATTAACTAGTAATTTAATTGTTAATTTATAACTAATATTATTTAGTACTAATTAGTTGGCAGATAGTAAAATGTTAGTGGTTAGCAGTTAGTATGTTAGTTTCCACTATTTTTTCCCTATTTTCCTATTACATTTTACATTTTTATGGTTTTCCCCCACTTTTCCTATAAATATCACATTTTTCCAAACCCTAAATTTCCTACACACATTCCTAGGGAATAGGGGCAGCCGCCATTTCCCATCCTTCCTGCCTCCATGTCTCAGCCATCACCCCAACCCCCTGCGTCTCCAGCTATCACCGGAGATCCAACCGATCACCACCGCAGGCCATCCCCTCACCCCTACTGCCGATAAACCGACACGTTGCCATCCCCGGCCGACTTCCCTCACCCATCAGATCCGCCACCATCAGATCCGCCACCACTGCCTCGCCGAACCACCGTTCACCACCACCATCGACCACCGCCATCGTCCTCATCCCTCCGCCACCATCAAATCCGCCACCACTGTCTCGCCGAACCACCGTTCACCACCACCATCGACCACCACCGTCGTCCTCATCCCTCCGCCACCACTGCCTCGCCGAACCACCGTTCACCACCGCCACCCTCAGATCCACCGCCACCAACACCATCAACCACCGCCACCAACACCATCAACCACCGCCACCACTGTTAGCCACACCCACCACCGTAGAGAGAGAGAGAAAGAGAGAGAGGGAGAGAACCTGTGCCCTGTCTCCGGACTTCGCCCCTGTCGACGCTGCTCCACGCCGGCGAGCTTCCGCCCAGACCGCTTCCGTCTCCGGCGCCATGGCGAGCTCCGCCGAGCTTCGGTGCCGGCGCCGCTCCGCCGGCGCAACGCCGTCGGCCCAACCCCCGTTCGTAAGCCCCCTCTTCCTTGTGAACTGATTTGGGGATCGGCCCCCCTTCAGTTGGTTTTGATTTAATATATAGTATAATATATATATTAGTATAATAGTTATGATAAATATATAATAGTTTTATATATTTAATGTATATTAGTTTATAATATATACATTTGTTTAATGAAATGTATATTAGTATAATAGATGTAAATTGTTATATATAATGTATATTAGGTTATAATATAAATGTATATTGTTTATATAAAATGTAAATTGTTATATAAATGTGTTTTAGTTTTATAATAAATGTATATTAGTTTATCATAAATATATGTTAGTTTACATATGCATATTGTAATAATGGTGAAAATAATTAGGTATTATTTGTAATTTTGTTACTAATATTATTAATGTTATCAATTAATTTATTGATTTACAATTAGAGAATTAATAAATGGTTTTAGCCTAAAAGTTTTATTATATTAAAAACATTCTTTTCAAGTATTGGTTTATTAAGTTTTGACCTAAATTCATATTTGATAAAATAGGAATATTGGTACAGAAACGATTTTCTGGATTTTGAAATATGATCTAAAAGATGTCGATTAATACAGATATAGTTTTTAACATTATAAGGATTTCTAAATATTTATTATATTTATTTATTATATTTTTCTGAAATCATAAAACGTGATTATGATAGTTAATTTCTATTCTTGATTTGATTAGTGTACTAAACCTTGATTTTAGACTTTTATATACCAAACTAGGCTATTTGGACTATCCTGGACTCATTGGGACTGCCCGTGTCATCGTCTGGGACCCTCTGTAGAGCATAGCAGTGTACCTACCTCGTGTCGCGCACGTCGACTCCAACCAATCGAGGCGAGTACATTCTCTGATCTTTTTATACATACGTGGATTATTTTCTTGCTCTAGATTACTCTACTTGATGCTGACACGTATCTTCACGGATTAGTAGTATATGGATTCTTTCCTGAGATGTTATCCCTCTACGGGTGCATCGGGTATTTCATGTTCATGTACTTTATCATGTGCATCAGGTACTCCTTGTACTCGTACTAGTTCATGTATTTACATGTTCTCATGTGCTTTCATGTGCTTCATGTGCTTCATGTGCTATCATGTGCCTCATGTACTACTCATTACATGAGTTCACATATCTTAGCTGTATTCATGTGCCTATAACGTAACTTGAATGGATCCTTGTGTATTGATTAGGGCGGGGTGAGTAGAATTGGTTATGTGAACATTATCCCCAGTAGCTGTATTCATGTGCTTCTTAGCTGTATTCATGTGCCTCCTTAGTTGTATTCATGTGCCCCTAAGCCGTTTACATAACCATATTGTGCTCTAAATCACGTAGCCACTTACAGTCTCTACTATCATATATTTACTTTCAGTTACAAAATATCTCCTGTTTACTCGTACTTCCTATTCAGCACTTCCTGTATTTTACTCTATTGCATGATTTATACTCCTAACCTGCTATGAACTATTTGAGAGATATGTGCTCGTTCCCGTCCTGACTGGACCTGTTGAAAATTTTACAGATAGCTTGGAGGTTGACTGCTAGCCTAGAGGAGACACAGTAGAGGTTGCATAGATAGCTAGGATTTTGCTTATAGTTTATTTTCAGTTGTCTTGAGTTGTAGTTATGGATTTAATGTATTTGAGCTTTGAGATATATTTCTGGGTTGTGTATCTTAGACACTTAGACTTCTATCTGATGTATCTCTTCGTGGATTTCATGTTTTATCTATCTTCCATTATGCTCTACCTTAGATGTGATTGAGTTTACTTTCTGCTATGTCACCCCACTCGGGGAGTATAAACTGCTTAGCCTTATACTGTTAGATGCATGAGACCTAGGACAGCGTTCTACCGACGATACTGCGGCGTAGGTTGGACGTACCCACGTCTCGCGCCCTAACTCTAGGGTGCGGGTCGTGACATGAGGAATGCGACTGGTATTCACATTCAACCGGGTCACCAACTTCTGATTCGGATACCAGCATCGGAGACGTATTCAGACAAGTCCTGTCAGTCAACATGGCATTCGCCGACGCTTACGAAGAAGATGAAGACATTCCTGAAATCCTCGAGTTAGAACCGTAGGCCCAACAACTGGATGCACAATGGGAGAAGCGGTTTGAACAGAGAGAACCTCCTACTGAAGATGAAGTCATACAAGTGGATCTTGGCAGCGAATCTTCTCCAAAACCAATCTTCGTCAGTAAAAGCCTAACAGACGAAGAGCGAGAATCGCTGCTGGAACTTGTCCAAGAATATACTGACGTGTTCGCCTGGAGCTACGAAGACATGCCAGGACTAAACCCCGAGGTTGCCCTTCACAAGCTCAACATTCGGCCAGAGGCAAAGCCGGTCAAACAATAACAACGACGCTTCCGCCCGAACATCATGGATACGATCGAAGCCGAAGTCAACAAACTGATAGCCAGCGGCTTCATACGCGAAGAGCAACATCCAGACTGGATCGCTAACATAGTATCGGTCCTCAAGAAGAATGGGAAGATTCGAATCTGCATCGACTTCCGTAATCTGAACGAGACATGTCCCAAAGATGAATTCCCCCTCCCTATCATGGACATCATGATTGAAAACACCTGCGGCTTCGAACGTATGTCATTCATGGATGGCTTCTCGGGATACAACCAAATCAAGATGTCCCCTGACAATGAAAAGCATGCATCATTCTGAACATCGATTGGCACCTACTGCTACACAGTCATGCCTTTCGGTTTAAAGAATGCTGGAGCCACGTATCAAAGAGCCATGAGCACCATCTTCCGGGATCACTTGCGCAAGACGGTGGAATGCTATGTTGATGACATCGCCGTCAAGAGTCGCTGTAAGGGAGACCATCTCCAGGATCTGAGGACGGTATTCAACCTGATGCGAGCACACAACCTGAAGATGAATCCCACAAAATCCTTCTTAGGCGTATCCAGTGGAAAGTTCTTGGGTTTCATCATCACCGCCCAAGGTATCCACGTAGACCCTGAGAAGACAAAGGCAATTATGGAGATGGGTCCCCCGAGAAATCTTCGCGAACTCAGAGGCCTTTAAGGGAGGCTAGCTTACATCAGGCGGTTCATTTCTAACCTCTCCGGGCGATGTCGACCATTCACCCATCTCATGAAGAAAGGCGTCTCATTCGTATGGGACGAAGAATGTCAGCGTGCCTTCGACAGCATCAAAGAATATTTGTCAAACCCTCCAGTCCTGGTGGCCCCGGTCGCTAGAAAACTATTCCTGCTCTATGTACGCGCAATAGAGCATTCCTTTGGCACCCTGCTAGCACAAAACAACGATGCAGGCCATGAACAAGCCATATATTACCTCAGTTGAATGATGATTGGGCTAGAGCGCCGATATACCGCCGTGGAGAAGGAATGCCTCGCCCTGGTGTTCGCCATTCAGAAGACGCGGCACTATGTCATGGGACAAACCATACATGTGATCTCACGAGTCAACCCTCTCAGGGTCCTCATGACTAAACCAGGGGCACTCAGCTCTTGCCTCGCTACATGGACAATATTGCTGTCCCCCTATCATATGATCTTCGTCCCACAAAAGGCTGTTAAAGGTCAATCCCTGGCAGACTTTTTGGCAGCCCATCCGGGCTCGGAGTCGTCCAAAATATATAAAAAAAATCACAGATGAGGTCGCTTACTCGCATGCAGCCTTCCACGATGATATATGGCGAATGTTCTTCGACGGTGCTTCGAGAACTGGACCCAAGGGCAACATCGTCGTCGGAGTCGGGGTGGTACTGGTTTCTCCTTCCGGATTGGTGGTCAATCGCGCTTACTCTCTCACAGAACCCTGCTCTAACAATGTGACCGAGTACAACACTTTGGTCATTGGCCTCCAACTTGCAAGAGAGCTGGGGGTAGAATATCTTGAAGCATACGGCGATTCGCAATTAATCGTCAATCAGATCCGGGGCTCATACGAAGTCTGCCACGAAGACATGATCCCCTATCAGCAAATAGCGATCGACATCATCTCGTCGTTTGAAGGGTTCTTCATCGAACACGTTCCCAGACTCCGAAATATCGAAGCCGTTGCCCTAGCTGGCCTTGCCGCTTCTCTAGCGGTTTCGAACTATGCTCGCCAATCAGTGGATGTGATAGGCCACAAACTAGTCTGTCCCAAGAACAACGTTCAATTCTTAGCGAGTTATTCCGCTCAAACGATCGACGAAGTCCCAGATTGGAGACAACAATTCATTGACTTCGTAGGCTACGACATCCTGCCCGAGAACCCAAAAGAGGCCACCTCTATCAGAAGGCGTTCTCTCAGATTCTTCTACGATACAGAGACAAAAATGCTGTATCGCCGATCCTACGATGGATTATTGCTTCGATGTCTGTCAAACGCAGAAGCCAAAGAAGTCGTACGCGAAGCTCACGACGGTGTCTGCGGGGCCCATCAGCCTGGCCCTAAATTGCAAGACCGTCTTCGCCGAGTGGGCTACTACTGGCCCACGATGGTAGCAGATGCGATAGACTATGCTAGAAAGTGCAAAGCTTGCCAAGTCCATGCGGACTTCATCCACCAACCATCCGAATATAGACATCCGACAGTGGCGTCCTGGCCGTTTGAAGCATGGGGAATGGATATCATCGGTCCGATTACTCTACCTTCCTCCCGAGGACATTGCTTCATACTCGCAATCATAGATTACTTCTCCAAATGGGTGGAAGTTGTCCCGCTTGCAGAAGTAAAGACTTCAAACCTGATCAGCTTCCTCAAGCATCATGTCAACTATCACTTTGGACTGCCCCGAAGGATTGTCCACGATAATGGTCCACAGTTCACAAGCCACGCCTTCTATCGGTTCTACGATAAGCACCGCATCAAGAATATTGCTTCGACGCCATACAACCCTGCAGCAAATGGGTTGGCAAAAGCATTCAATAAAATAATCATCAAACTTCTCAAGAAGTTTGTATCGTCTAACAAATGTGACTGAAACGAGAAGCTTGGTGAATGCTTATGGGTATACCGTACTACAGTCCGAACAGCCACAGGGAACACACCATTCTCCCTGGTGTACGGGAGTGAGGCAGTTCTCCCATTGGAGACACAAATACCTTCACTCGGCGTCGCCCTTACTTACCAATTGACGACGGATGAAAACTACCGTCGCCGACTACAAGAATTGGAGGCCTTAGATGAAAAGCGCCTCCTGGCTCAGCAACGGATCGAGCTATACCAAGCACGCATCTCCGGAGCCTTCAACAAGAAGGTTAAAATTAGAACATTCCAAGTGGGCGACCTCGTTCTGGCAGTCCGGAGGCCGATGGTCATGACTCACAAGACCGCTGGCAAGTTCCAGCCAAAATGGGAAGGTCTATTTATCATTGAGGCTGTATTCTCCAACGGTGCTTACCGCCTCGCAAAACAAAACAGAGACTTGCTCATGCTGCCCGTCAACAGCAAGTTCCTGAAGAAATATTATGTCTAAATAACATTTTCCAGATTATCGAATCATGTACACGCCGGTACCGCTGAACTCACATCCACAACATTCTAGATTTTTGATTCATGTACTCGCTGGTGCCGCTGAACTCACATTTCCAAATTCCAGATTATTGAGTCATGTACCCTCCCGTACCGCTGAACTCAAAATCTCCCAGATTATCAAGTTATGTACCCACAGGTGCCTCTGAACTCACATTCCGGTCACTCTTTCAGATAGTAAGTCATGTATGACCATACCTCTGAACTTTCTTCCTAAAAGAGATCCTCCCTCATGATCTACTACCCGCACTCGCAGTGCACAAAAAGGATAAAAGATCCACAAATTTCCAAAACGGCCATGTCCTCATTACCTCTGAGTCGTTTCACTTCCGCCAAAAACGAATTACCCCTTTATATAGAACTTCCATGTCCTCATTACCTCTGAGTCGTTCTATGTACCCTCCTTCATTGAGCCCACTCCTGCCATGTCCTCATTACCTCTGAGTGGGAAGGCTCCGTCGAAGAAACCATCATGCTTGCTATGTCCTCATTACCTCTGAGTAAGTATGTCGATTCCCTCTCGACTTATTATCCGTACCTACAACTGGAGTACGCCAAGGATGATAGGTCCACAAATATCCTTCATTGAGCCCACTCATGCCATGTCCTCATTACCTCTGAGTGGGAAGGCTCCGTCGAAGAAACCTTCATGCTTGCCATGTCTTCATTACCTCTGAGTAAGTATGTTGGTTCCCTTTTTACCCTATTATCCATATCCTAAGCTAAGGTACACCAAGGATAATAGGTCCACAAATATCCTCCGTTGAGTCTACTCCTGTCATGTCCTCATTACCTCTGAGTAGGAAGACTCCACGGTAAAACCCTCATACTTGCCATGTCCTCATTACCTCTGAGTAAGTATGTTGGTTCCCCATCATCCTATTATCCGTATCCTAAGTCAGGATACGCCAAGGATAATAGGCCCACAAATGTCCTCCGTTGACCACAAATGTCTGCAGCTGACCACAAATGTCGTACTAGGTCCCCTAGTACATCCACATCTTTCCTCATCATCACATGCTTTTGGAGCCCAGCTGTTCCATAGCATTCTTTCACCCAATGCATAGAACTTCCATGTAGATAGCACCTCTGAGTTGTTCTGTGTACCCTTCATGGAGACCACTCCTGCCACGTCCTTATTACCTCTGGGTAGGAAGGCTCCATTGAAAAAACCCTCATATTTACCACGTCCTCATTACCTCGGAGTAAGTATGTTGGTTCTCTCTCGTCTTATTATCCGTACCTAAAAATAAGGTACGCCAAGGATGATAAGTCCACACAAAATCCCCAGCGGAAGCACCCAAACCTATCACGACCATGCTACCTCTGATATGATCTCCACACCAAAACAACTCTACTTTCCATGCTTCTTATTCAAAGTGTTCCAAATTTTCAATTTGAAAACTTTGAAGGGGGTCTTGTACAAGCCTGAAAAATATTGCTTTTAGTCCCACATTGGAAAGGAGAAAAAAGAAAGGGCTCACTCCATTCTATAAATAGAGCCCTCTTGCCTCCTTTGAAAAGGGCACCAACTTCTCTTCCCTCCTTCCAACTTGGACTCTTCCTACTACGCACCTTCGGGTGCTAAGTCGAAGAAGTCTAAGGCAGCGCGGGCTCGTCGAGCTCAGTCAGCTGTCCCAACCTCTGACCATCAGAGCGCCCCGCTAACTTTTAAAGCGGGCCTCTGATGGAAAGTTGTAAACATGATACCTACGCACTCGTGTGTTCGGGATACCCGGGCCCACAAAACGAGTACAAAGGTTGACCGAGATGTCCTTGACTTGCGAGATGGGATCCTTCACAAGCGCAAGGAAAGAAGGGGATTCTCTATGTCGCTCGAATTCAACATGAAGCTTCATGCGGCTCAAAATCCAGAAAGCTTTATGCGGCCCAAAAGCAGCAGGGGGCCTTAAGCGGCCCAAAATCAACATGGAAGCCCATGCGGCTCAGCCAGAAGGAGCCTCATGCGGCTCAGAAACTCATGCGGACCGAAAGTCTTCTGGAGCCTCATGTGGCTCGGATAAGCTCTATGCGGTTACGACTTCGGTCATGACGACTCTTCATGCGGCCCGAGTATGAAGACTCTCATGCGGCTCGAGTATGGAGACGCTCATGCGGCTCGGTCGTGACGACTCTTCATGCGGCTCGGTCATGACGACGCTCATGCGGCTCAAATATGAAGACTCTCATACGGCTCGGTCATGACGACTCTCATGCGGTTCGGGTATGGAGACTCTCATGCAGTTCTGGTACGATGACTCTCATGCGGTTTGAGTGTGATTGTTTTCATACGGCTCATGAGTACAACAGTTGGGACATGTGGCTGGACACGTGTCAAAAGCCGATCATATCTCAATAATTCAGACCTACTACAATCAAAGTAATCTCTAGATTGGGTCAAATCCCAATAATCATAAAAAACAGTGGGGACACGTGGCAGAGAATGATTCAGATTTATTCATTCAGATTTGCAAACGTCAACAAATCATCATGATGCAGATTTGTTGCAATCAGCATTAATTACTCATTGGATTCGACACAATCTACATTAATGACCCAGATTTAACACATTCAAAATTAATGGCCCAGATCGATTAATTAAGAGGCCGCTGACTTTTGAGAATGGGTAATCATTACAAACACTAATGATGCCCCCCACTCTTATAAATAGCAAGGTGTCATTCCCTTGCAACACACAGAAAGAAAGGAACAGACAGAAAGAAAAGGAGGAGACTCTCGGATAAAAAAAAAAGAGACATAGAGAGCCAAAGAGCTAGAGATAGAATATACAGAGATCAAAAGGAGAGCATTTCTTCATCAACGCCAAGCAGTTCTTCTACAGAGCCAAGGCTGCACCCGATCGTCCAAGGAGTAAGGCAAAGCTGCCGTCGCTTTCCCGAGCCTCTATCGTCACCCCCCAAAATCTAAAATAAACAATTGTACTTAAATTGTTGTACCTAGGTTTTCGTCCCTAGGCTTTCTTTGTACAAGCGAGTTTGTATTGTGAGTCTAAGTTCAGTCCTCCGATAATTGTTCTGTTCTTTTACAATCAATGGCAAACACGATGGCGACTCTGCTGGGGACAAACTTCTCCACGACTGAGGAGTTGGTGATGCAATCGGATGCAGCCAAACTTGGCTCCACGCAACAGAAGATGGTCGTCCGCTTCGACCAACAGGCGTTTGAAGAAATGCTCTCCGAGGGAAGCGCTGGCCCGGTCCAGAAACGAACCCGCACAAAGAAAGCTCGCAGCGAGTGGAGGCCCAAATCATTTGCTCCTCCCCAAGTTCTGGACGGAGTACTCTCTGCTGCCCAAGACGGCGAAGGTAACTCTCGGGCTGCGTGCTCCTCGAGCCACATTTACTCTCATGCTTTGTGCAATTGATTTGCGTGCCCCATCGTACTTTATACTATCCTCGGGCAGCATGCCTCATTGTGTGTGCACCTCGATGAACGTGCTGCCTCGTTCTTTGTGCCCCTTGAATTATGTTTTATCTCGATTTGCGTGTACCTTGGTGTGTGTGCGATCTCGGTCCCAGTGCTACCTTGATTCATATGTTGTCTTAGGCAGCGGGATGCCTTGAGCCCCGCGGTGCCTCGGGCAACGTGCTATCTCAGTTTGTATGTTGTCTCGATTTTTGTGTCTCAGCCATTATGCCCACTTCGTGACCCATACCGTCTCGATTTACGTGCATGCTTCGATTTGTGTGTCGCATTGATGGGTACATTATCCTGATAATTTATCGATTTATATGTAGTCTCAGTTTGTGTATCTATATCGGTCTACGTGCATATCTCGATTTAAGTACATGTTATGTTTTCTATTCATCCCGATATTCATGTTATCTTCATTCTCGTACACATCTCGCTGCATGTACACATCTCGGTTTGCGTGTCCGTGTCGGTCTTCTTGCCTTGGTTTTCGTGCCACATCCCTGTACTATTTGTGGGATCCATGCGGTATAGCCTCCTGCCATCTATCGTAATTTTTATTATTATTTTACTATTTAATGCTGATGATTGTTTATTATGTGTTTCGAGGACTTCGATGGATATGCTACCTTGAATCACGATCGCAGAAGACTTGCCTACCTAGCCGAGCCCTCTAGTCAAGTATTCTTTGCTCATCGATGGCTCTTGCCCTCTCTCCAGGATTCTATTGTATTTAATTCATTTGTAATTGTAAATGTTTAACTGTGAGTAGTATAGCATAGTAGTAGAACTGCCATGATGATAACTTAGGATAGCTTGGTTCGATACCGGGTCAATCCGTATCGGACAAGTCAGATGGGTCATCCACACCTCCAAGGCCACGAACATGACTCACATGTATAGATTGTCCCCATGTTCCCCGTGTCTGACTCACGGTCGAATGACGGCTTTGGCTAACTATTTCTGTGACTGTGCTTGTGACTAGGATATGACTGTGGGTCTTGATGTGCCCTGCATGACGATTCTTGTTGCATGTGTTGGCTTGGCGCCCAGTACTCATCGTAGTGCAGCTGGAGGCCTAGACTTAGTGGTCTCGGGTATGGTTTGGTTTCCAGTATGCATCGTAGCTTATTGGAAGCTGAGACTTAGTGTTCTCAGTTCGCGATTCTGTAGCGGGTTGCGCCGAGTGGGTTTAGCCCCAATTCGCTGGGATCTTCCGTCCAGAATACAAAGGAGTCGCTGCCGAATTTTTTTCAAATTCCCGATCGGGAATTTGGTTCAAAGATTTGGGCAGAACTGTTCCTTTGGTTTGCTGAACCAGTCGCATGCTCGTTTATCGTAATATAGTTTACCTGATTCCAGTACCTACTAGGTAGACTCATGACTAGATTAGTCGCCAAGCTACTTGACCTGTATTGTCTGTCACGCCCAATAACCAGAATACTGGAGAGCGGGGGACAGACACAGCCAGCTACGTACTTTGAAGTGAATCCTACCTCACAATACGGTCACGTCTATCTAGATGCATGAGGGTTTACTACAAGCCATCAGTCTCTTAAGGTCAAGAACAAGCCTAGTGTCTCAATCTCAAGTAAGCAAGTAATTGTAACAAGATGTTAGACTATCAGATAATCCATAGTAAGGTGTCCCATATATTTCATATACAGATGATCATGAAGCTAGTCATACAAAATGTGAAGACTTGCAAGAGTTTAAGTCATACATGATCAACCCTATGATTTGTCAATCATGTTACAGCCCGTAGGCAGACAGTAAGTAAAGTTGCAAACGAGCTAATACTTGCTCAGCGGCTAAACGCCTCAAAAGAATATTTTTACAAGGGAGTGGGAGAGCAAAATAAAACCTACTCATTGCCAGGATTCTGTCTAGTGGTCACCATCTGGCAGGAAGACTGGGAGATCCTCGGGAGCGGCTCCAAAATCTGGCCATACAAAACCAGCTGGGTCAGACCCCAGAAAGAGCAAGTGCCACAAAGGAGGCTTCACTTAAGAACTAAAACCACCACATTAGCACATAAAGTCATAGATGAAATAGCAAGAGACATGAGTTAGAGAAAACAGGATGATAAACGATAAGATAACTAAAGGACTATTCCAGTAACCAAGTTACAACCCGTAAACCAAACAAGGACCGGGGTTGTAATCCTTCACCTGAACAGAACTTAGCCTCTAACCAATTATTGATAAAGTAAAGCATAAACAATCATGTCCAGAGATAGCCATGTACTGGGTCTAGACAAGACTAGACAACATGGGACTCCATTCAATCATTCACGGCCAAGCAAGAGTACGGCTTGATAGTTAACTAGCTAGGGTTATCACAAGCCTAGTTACTAGCAAGATGCAATGAGATATTCCTACGGTGACAAGTCCTGCAGACCATCCAGGTTATCCAGGCGCAAGGTTCATGTTAAGAGTTATCTTGACTTGTTAGGTGACTTGGATGCAACACATGACAGTGTGCATAGTAATCGTTTCATGTACTGCCCTACATAACAATGAGCTGGAAATGTGCCCTACTCGTCGGCAGGCTACAAGTCCATCAGGAAGACGCCCAGATAACAGGATTACTTGTAGCTGAAATATCTCTCTATATGAACTACTTGATCAATCTAGTCATTAACCTAGTCTGATTCAGTATGAATCCCTGACCAAGGTAACCAGGGATACAAGTCCTAGACATGATGCGAGACAAGATTGGTAGCTTATACAAGCACCATCAATACAATCACCTACAGTGTCAAAAGGAGAGTTTACTAGCATGTCAAGTTAGCCGTCGCAACAATATTTAAGATTACATGTTAGACTTACTTATCAAGATTACTTGTCAAGAGTGTGCCACGATGGGCCACTGTCAAGAGTGCGTCACGACGGACCACCATTGAAGAATTATCATGTCAAGGTTGCTTTTCAAGAGTGCACCATGACGGTTCACTATTTAAGAGTTATCATGTCAAGTTACTTATTAAGAGTGTGCCCTAACAGGCCATTATCGTGTCATGTTACTTGTTACTTGTTATGAGTGCGCCTTAACAGGCCACTATCAAGATTGAGAGAAACATGAATAAAAATAGCTAGTAACATATTCTTGAAGCCAAGGAAAAGATCTACAAATTCTATATTAGAAGTTGGGAGAGATTCTGACCACAAATCAGCCAAACAGGACAAGAAAATAACCAAAATAGGCATTATGCTGCCAAGGGTGGATGGGGTCTCATGCGGCAGTAGATGGGTACCTATCTATGCGACAGGGTAGATGGGTGCCCATCTATGCGGCAGGGTAGATGAGTTCTATACGGCAAGTGGATGGGGTCTCATGCGGCAGTAGATGGGTACCCATCTATACGGCAGGGTAGATGGGTGCCCATCTATGCGGCAGGGTGGATGAGTTCCATGCAGAAAGTGGATGGGGTCTCATACGGCAGTAAATTGGTACCCATCTATGCAGCAGGGTAGATGGGTGCCCATCTATACGGCAGGGTGGATGAGTTCCATACGACAAGTGGATGGGGTCTCATGCGGCAGTAGATGGGTGCCCATCTATACGGCAGGGTGGATGAGTTCCATGCGGCAAGTGGATGAGGTCTCATGCGGCAGTAGATGGGTACCCATCTATGCGGCAGGATAGATGGGTGCCCATCTATGCTGCAGGGAGGATGAGTTCCATGCGACAAGTGGATGGGGGTCTCATGCGGCAGTAGATGGGTACCCATCTATGCGGCAGGGTAGATGGGTGCCCATCTATGCGGCAGGGTGGATGAGTTCCATGCGGCAAGTGGATGAAGTCTCATGCGACAGTAGATTGGTACCCATCTATGCGGCAGGGTAGATAGGTGCCCATCTATGCGGCATGGTGGATGAGTTCCATCTTCTTCGAAAATCTGAGAAGAATGGCCATGGACCCATAGCTTCCAAGCTCCATAAAACCTTCAGTGTAATTCCAAATTTGGACTTCCATAGGTCAAAATGGGGTAGAATGAACTTCTCTACAACATGAAACAATCAAAACTTAAAAATAATAAAGTTTTATAGATCAAAACCCAAAAAATTTAAAAATACAACATGCTTAGATCTACAAGAAATAAACCATGGAAATTGAAAATGCTAAGTTCTAAAGTGTCTTAGAATCTCGTGAGGAAGACATTGGAACAATAAAAATGGAGTTCCTCCATGAAGCAAGATGCACTTGTCTAAGCCTCTCTTGGTAGGTGGAGAAGTTAAAAGGAAGAAGATAAAGAAATAAATGAAGAAGGAGAAGTAAATGAGGAGAGAGAGAGGGGTTTATAAATAGGAATGGTGGTAGGTAGGGGGTTAACATGTTGAACCATGGAATAAACCAAGCCAACCCAAAATAAACCAAGTTAAACCATGACATGCCATGATGAATCTAAACAAGATTAAACCAAGAATTAGCTAGCAAGACAAGACAAATAAAAATACTGGACAGGATCCCGTACACGTATACTGGAAATACGTATACGAAAAACGGAGGTGACAACTCTACCCACCTTAAAAGAATTCCGTCCTCGGAATTTAATCAAGAGGCTAGAGATATCGAGCAAGCTATACTAATCACAGGCAAGTTATAACTAAGCAATCAATCAAGCAATCATTCATGCAGGCAAGGAAGTTGAAGGCATAAGGCATAAGAAGACATTATATCTTACGAGCCAAATAGGTCGGGATATCACGATCGGATATCATCTTTACGCTCCTATGTTGACTTACCCAAAGAGTGATGACCCCAAGCAATATGGACTAACTTGATAGTCGTGTTCTTGAGTATCTTCTCTCTTCGGTCCAATATGGATACGGGTCTCTCCTTATATGAAAGGTTGGTACCAACAACCAATTTCGAATGATCAAGGACATGACTCGGATTCGGGATGTACCGTGGCAATTGGGATACATGGAAGACATCATGTACCTCACGTAGAGACGGCGGAAGAGCGAGACGATAGGACACATCACCTACTCGCTCCAGGATATCAAACGGCCCTATATACCTAGGACTAAGCTTTTCCTGCACGTGGAAATGAATGACGCCACGGGTAGGCGAGATCCTAAGGAATACGTGGTCGCCGACAGAGAATTCAAGGGGACGCCGATGAGAATCGGCCCAATGATGCTGGCGATCTTGTGTAACTCGAAGATGATCTCTGACTTATCTGACCACCTTAATAGTCTGCTTTACCATCTCTGGTCCAAGCATTTGCCTCTCACCGATATCATCCCAAGCCAAGGGAAATCGATATTTCCTGCCGTACAAGGCTTCAAAGGGGGCCATCTGGATACTGGCCTGGAAACTATTATTATAGGAGAACTCCACGAGATACAGATGATCTTCCCACGAACCACCGAAATCGAGTGTACATGACCGCAACATATCTTCAAGAGTCTGGATCGTACGTTCTGACTGACCATCTGTCTGCAGATGGTAGGCTGAACTGAACTTTAGACGAGTTTCTAAACTCTCTTGAAGACTCCGCCAAAAGTGCGAGGTGAATCTCAAATCTCTGTCGGATACAATACTGACTGGTGCTCCATGCAATCTGACTATCTGCCTGAGGTACATCTCTGCAAGCTGATCCGTCGACTGACCGATTCTGAAAGGAATAAAATGAGCTACCTTCGTGAGTCTGTCAACTATAACCCAAATAGCATCTCTTCCAGCTGGGGATCTAGGTAACCCAGTAACAAAATCCATGGTAATGTGCTCCCATTTCCATTCTGGGATCGGTAAAGGTTGAAGAAGTCCAGCTGGTCTCTGATGTTCGGCTTTAACTTGCTGATAAACCAAACAACGAGAGACAAACCGGGCTATCTTCCTTTTCATGCCATTCTACCAAAAATGCTGACGGATATCTCGGTACATCTTCGTACCACCGGGGTGAATCGAATACTGAGAACTGTGAGCTTCTGCCATAATCTTCTGTCTGATATCTCCATTGGGTACACAAAGATGCCTCCCATGTCGGAGTGTACCATCCTCATGAATACATAACTATGGTCTTCTTCCTGCTACACATTCTGCCCTAAGCTACTGAAGCTTAGGATCCGCGGACTGAGCTAACTTGATCCTCTCTACTATACTGGACTGAACTTGTATACTGGCCATCAATGCCACATTGGAAGGAAGAACAACTTCAATACCCATCTTCTGAAGATCTGCCAACAAATCTGGCTGCGCTGTTAGAAAATAAGCTCCGGCTCTCCTGCTCAATGTATCTACAACAACGGCCTTCACGGGATGATACTGCAAGTCGACGTCATAATCTACAAGTAGCTCTAGCCATCTTCTCTGACGCATATTAAGGTCCTTCTGGGTAAACATATACTTAAGACTCTTGTGGTCGGTAAAAATCTCCACCCGATCTCCATACAAATAATGTCTCCACATCTTCAATGCAAATACTACTGCTGCTAATTCCAAGTTATAGGATGGGTAATTTCTCTCATGATCACAAAGTTGACATGACGCATAAGCTACTATCTTACCATGCTGTATCTGGACACATCCCAATCCTCTGCCAGAAGCATCACAATAAACTGAAAATCCTCCAGTCCTATCTGGAAGCGTGAGAATGGGAGCCGTCATCAATCTTTGCTTCAACTTCTCGAATGAACTCTGACACTCTGCCATCCAAGAAAACTGTACCTCCATGCGGGTCAACTGCGTCAATGGCGCTGAAATCCTAGCAAAGTCTGATACAAACTGCCGATAATAGCCGGCCAATCCAAGAAAACTTCAAACTTCTACGACAGTGCTAGGTACTGGCCATGTCTCTATGGCAACTATCTTCTGGGGGTCTACTTCCACTCCACCTCTGGTGATGATGTTACCCGAGTACGAGATACGATCCAACCAAAAGTTACACTTACTGAACTTCGCGTACAGCTGGTGCTCTCTGAGAATCTGAAGAACTATACGGAGATGCTGCTCATGCTCCGCCTCACTCTTGCTATAGACTAAGATGTCTTCTATAAACACTATCACGAACTGGTCCAAATAGGGTATGAAGATATGATTCATGAGATCCATGAATACGGCTGGCGCATTGGTCGCTCCAAATGGCATAACAAGGAACTCCCAATGTCCATACCTCGATCTGAATATTGTCTTCGGGATGTCCTGCTCTCTGACTCTGATCTGATGGTACCCTGACCGCAAGTCAATCTTCGAGAATATTGTCGCTTCCTTGAGCTGATCAAATAAGTCATCTATCCTTGGTAGAGGATATCTATTCTTGATTGTTACAGAGTTCAAGGTACGATAATCAACACATAATCTTGACATACCATCCTTCTTTTTCACAAGAAGCATTGGGGCTCCCCAAGGTGATCCGCTAGTACAAATGAATTCCTTGGTCCGAAGTTCTTCAATCATCTTGTACAAGATCTCCAGCTTTGAAGGCGCCATCTTATAGACTCTCTCTGACACTGGTGCTGATCCGGGAATCAAATCAATGGTGAACTCGATCTCTCTCTCTGGGGGCATGCCTGGAAGTTCTTCAGAAAATATGTTAGGAAATTTTTCTACAACTCTAGGAAACTAGACTGCTGCTGCTACTGCCATCCACAACGTTGGGGAAGGAGGTTCTACTCCGCCTCGGAAAAATAAAAACTCTGGCTCACCAGAAATACTAAAAATAGTCTTCCCGATATGGCAATCTATTCTCACATACTGGTCCCTCAACCAATCCATCCCTAGGACCACATCATAATCAGCCATCGAAAACTCTATCAACCAAGCGGGAAACTCTCTACCGCTAACTACGATTCGATACAAAAAAAATACTCAATCTACTCCCATAAGACCAGTAAGTATATTGAGCCTTAATGATAATGACTTGGGCTCCAGTCCTATCCGTATCGCGAATCGTACCGACATAAATGAATGTGATGCACCGGAATCAAATAATGCTGATGCAGAAAAAGAGTTGACGAGAATGGTACCTGCCACCACCTCACCTGATGCAAACACCTCCTCTACGGTCAAAGCCATCACCTGACCTTGCCCTCTGGGTGCTGGTCCCCTCTGCTAGAAACATCTCTGGCGGTTCTGATTCTGAGCCTGGGCCTGGGCATACTGCTGCGGTCTCTGCTGCTGGAATGCTTGAGCCTGAGGCGACAATAGCCTCGGCGTCTGGTACTACTGCTGCTGCACTGGTGCTGGTCCCCTCACCGAAGGACTAGTCTAGGCCGATAAAGAGGAACCGGCTCTCTGTGGACAGGACCCTATCATGTGATCCGATGCCCCACAAGCCAAACACAATTCTTGTGCTCTGCGACATTCTGACACCACGTGTCCTGGCTTTCCACAATGAGTGCAGCCCATTATGGAAGACTGCCTCCGCTTCTGCTGCTGAGGGTACGTCAGAGTTGAATGCTGAACCGACGTTACTAATGCCGCCCTCCTCGGAGCTCCAATAATGAAGGCCCTAGCTGTCGGGGTTGGGGCTGAGGACTGGGTCATCTGACCATGGGACCGCTTTCGTCCTCCAGTTCTGTCCACGATCCTCTGTGAAGTATACTCATGCCTCTTCGCTGCTCGTAAGATGGCATCAAAGGTTCGATGCTCGAACTGCTCCACTACTAAATGATCTCTAGGTGGAGTCCCTGCTGGAACCGCTGTGCTTGATCGAACTCGGTTGCCACCAAGGTGGGAGCAAACCGACTCAATCTCGAAAACTCGGTCGCATATCCATCAACTGTCCTGATCATCTGGCTGAGATTGGTGAATCTCGTCTGTAGGTCGTGCCGAGCTACAGCATTAAAGTACTTAATCTAAAACTTGTCACTAAAAACCGCCTATGGAACAGGCATCGCCAACCCAACTGCTATCATCGCCCACCAGGTGCGGGCTAGGTCCAATAACTGCAGGCGCACCACCGCTACCTTCTCTCCTTCTGGAGTCTTGGCTGCATCCAAGATGATCTCGATGTCCTGGAGCCACGTATCAGCTTCAATAGCGTCTTTACTACCAACACGGCCCATAGCATCTTGTACTGCTTGGTGCAGGGCGTCGCCCCGACGATCTTGAGATGTGAATAATATCCTGATGAGACCCACCAAGGTGCCATCACCTGGCTCTGCAGGCTGGACTAGCCGAACTGGTGGATCTTGACCCCCAGTAGGTATGACTCTGGAGGCTACTCCTGAATGCTGGGCTTGATCTTCAGGTTGTTGCTGGTCCACGAGAGGTGCTCCGCCTTGCCGATCGGTAGGACCAGGATCAATGTCGCTGAAGAAACGACATAGGGAACAATAAGGAAGGACCATGATAGATTAAGGATATAAACATGTGATAAGATCAAGATTTCAAGAAGATTAGGAGTCACGAGTAGAGATCAAGGGCGAGTGCTGATTGAGACATCTATCCGGTAAAACCCTCACACATCTTGATTTTCAAGACCTGCAAGGGCCACCACTTAAACCGTGTTACGCCCCATAACCAGAATACTGGAGTGCGGGGGACAGACACAGCCAGCTACGTACTTTGAAGTAAATCCCACCTCGCAATACGGTCACGGCTGTCTAGATGCATGAGGGTTTACTACAAGCCATCAGTCTCTTAAGGTCAAGAACAAGCCTAGTGTCTCAATCTCAAGCAAGCAAGTAATTGTAACAAGATGTTAGACCATCAGATAATCCACAGTAAGACGTCCCATATGTTTCATATACAGATGATCATGAAGCTAGTCATACAAAATGTGAAGACTAGCAAGAGTTTAAGTCATATATGATCAACCCTAGGATTTGTCAATCATGTTACAGCCCATAGGCAGACAGTAAATAAAGTTGCAAATGAGCTAACACTTGCTCGGCGGCTAAATGCCTCAAAAGAATATTTTTACAAGGGAGTGGGAGAGCAAAATAAAACCCACTCGTTGCCAGGATTCCGTCTAGTGGTCACCATCTGACAGGAAGACTGAGAGATCCTCGAAAGCTGCTCCAAAATCTGGCCATACAAAACTAGCTAGGTCAGACCCCAGAAAGAGAAAATGCCACAAATGAGGCTTCACTTAAGAACTAAAACCAACACATTAGTACTTAAAGTTATAGATAAAATAGCAAAAGACATGAGTTAAAGAAAACAGGATGATAAACGATAAGATAACTAAAGGACTATTCCGGTAACCAAGTTACAACACGTAAACCAAACAAGGACCGGGGTTGTAACCCTTCACCTGAACAGAACTTAGCCTCTAACCAATTATCGATAAAGTAAAGCATAAACAATCATGTCCAGAGATAGCCATGTACTGGGTCTAGACAAGACTAGACAAGATGGGACTCCATTCAATCATTCATGGCCAAGCAAGAGTACAGCTTGATAGTTAACTAGCTAGGGTTATTATAAGCCTAGTTACTAGCAAGATGCAATAAGATATTCCTACGGCCACAAGTCCTGCAGACCATCCAGGTTATCCAGGCACAAGGTTTATGTTAAGAGTTATCTTGACTTGTTAGGTAACTTGGATGCAACACATGACAGTGTGCATAGTAATCGTTTCATGTACTGCCCCACATAATAGTGAGGTAGAAATGTGCCCTACTCGTCGGCAGGCTATAAGTCCATCAGGAAAATGCCCAAATAACGGGATTGCTTGTAGCCAAAATATCTTTTTATATAAACTACTTGATCAATCTAGTCATTAACCAAGTCCGATTCAGTATGAATCCCTGACCGTGGTAACCAGGGATACAAGTTCTAGACATGATGCGAGACAAGACTGGTTGCTTATACAAGCACAATCAATACAATCACCAACAGTATCAAGAGGAGAGTTTACTAGCATGTCAAATTAGCCGTCGCAACAGTATTCAAGATTACATGTTAGACTTACTTATCAAGATTACTTGTTAAGAGTGTGCCACGATGGGCCACTGTCAAGAGTGCGTCACGACGGACTACCATTCAAGAATTATCATGTCAAGGTTGCTTGTCAAAAGTGCACCACGACGGATCACTATTTAAGAGTTATCATGTCAAGTTACTTATTAAGAGTGCGTCTTAACAGGCCATTATCGTGTCATGTTACTTGTTACTTATTAAGAATGTGCCTTAATAGGCCACTATCAAGGTTGAGAGAAACATGCATAAAAATAGCTAGTAACATATTCTTGAAGCCAAGGAAAGGATCTACAACTTCTATGTTGGAAGTTGGAAGAGATTCTGACCACAAATCAGCCAAATAGGACAAGAAAACAGCCAAAATAGGCATTATATGGCTAAGGGTGGATGGGGTCTCCTGCGATAGTAGATGGGTACCCATCTATACGGCAGGGTAGATGGGTGCCCATCTATGCGGAAAGGTAGATGAGTTCCATGCGGCAAGTGGATGGGGTCTCATGCGGCAGTATATGGGTATCCATTTATGCGACAGGATAGATGGGTGTCCATCTATGCGACAGGATGGATGAGTTCTATGCGGCAAGTGGATGCGGTCTCATACGGCAGTAGATGGGTACCCATCTATGCGGCAGGGTAGATGGGTGCCCATCTATGCGGCAGGGTGGATGAGTTCCATACGGCAAATGGATAGGATCTCATACGGCAGTAGATGGGTACCCATCTATGCAGCAGGGTAGATGGGTGCCCATCTATGCGACAGGGTAGATGAGTTCCATCTTCTCCGAAAATTTGAGAAGAATGGCCATGGAACCCATAGCTTCCAAGCTCCATAAAACCTTCAATGTAATTCCAAATTTGGACTTCCATAGGTCAAAATGGGGTAGAATGAACTTCTCTACAACATAAAACAATCAAAACTTGAAAATAATAAAGTTTGATAGATCAAAACCCAAAAAATCCGAAAATGTAACAAGTTTAGATCTACAAGAAATAAACCATGGAAATTGAAAATGCTAAGTACAAAAGTATCTTAGAATCTCGTGAGGAAGACAATAGAACAATAAAAATAGAGTTCCTCCATGAAGCAAGTTCCACTTGCCTAAGCCTCTCTTGGTAGGTGGAGAAGTTAAGAGGAAGAAGATGAAGAAATAAATGAAGAAGGAGAAGTAAATGAGGAGAGATAGGAGTTTATAAATGGGGATGGTGGTAGGTAGGGGGTTAACATGTTGAACCATAGAATAAACCAAGCCAAGCTAAAATAAACCAAGTTAAACCATGACATGCCATGATGAATCTAAACAAGATTAAACCAAAAGTTAGCTAGCAAGACAAGACAAGTAAAAATACTGGACAGGATTCCGTATACATATACTGGAAATATGTATACGAAAAATGGAGTTGACAAAGATAAGTTGGTTTATTTTGGGTTGGCTTGATTTAATCTTGTTTAGATTCATCATGGCATGTCATGGTTTAACTTGGTTTATTTTGGGTTGGCTTGGTTTATTCCATGGTTCAACATGTTAACCCCCTACCTACCACCATCCCTATTTATAAACACCTCTCTCTCTCTCCTCATTTACTTTTCCTTCTTTATTTATTTCTTTATCATCTTCCTCTTAACTTCTCCACCTACCAAGAGAGGCTTAGACAAGTACAACTTACTTTATAGAGGAACTCTATTTTTTTGTTCCATTGTCTTTCTCACGAGATTCTAAGACAATTTAGTACTTAGCATTTTCAATTTCTATGGTTTATTTCTTGTAGATCTAAACTTGTTGCATTTTCGGATTTCTTGGATTTTGATCTATCAAACATTATCATTTTTAAGTTTTGATTATTCCAAGTTGTAGAGAAGTTTATTCTATCCCATTTTGACCTATGGAAGTCCAAATTTGGAATTACATTGAAGGTTTTATGGAGCTTGGAAGCTATGGGTTCCATGGCCATTCTTCTCAGATTTTCGGAGAAGATGGAACTCATCTACCATGTCGCATAGATGGGCACCCATCTACCCTGCCGTATAGATAGGTACCCATCTACTGCCGCATGAGACCCCATCCACTTGCCGCATGGAACTCATCCACCCTGCCGCATAGATGGGCACCTATATACCCTGCTGCATAGATGGGTACCCATCTACTGCCGCATGAGACCCCATCCACTTGCCGCATGGAACTCATCCACCCTGCCGCATAGATGGGCACCCATCTACCCTGTCGTACAGATGGGTACCCATCTACTACCGCATGAGACCCCATCCACTTGCCGTATGGAACTCATCCACCCTGCCGCATAGATGGGCACCGATCTACCCTGCCGCATAGATGGGTACCCATCTACTGCCGCATGAGACCCCATCCACTTGCAATATAAAACTCATCCACCCTGCTGCATAGATGGGCACCCATCTACCCTGTCACATAGATGGGTACCCATCTACTGCCGCATGAGACCCCATCCACCCTTGGCCGAATAATACCTATTTTGGCTATTTTTTGTCCTATTTGGCTAATTTGTGGTCAGAATCTCTCCCAACATCCAACATAGAAGTTGTAGATCTTTTTTTGGCTTCAAGAATATATCACTAGCTATTTTTATGCATGTTTCTCTCAATCTTGATAGTGGCCTGTTAAGGCGCACTCTTAACAAGTAACAAGTAACATGACACGATAATGGCCTGTTAAGGCACACTCTTAATAAGTAACTTAACATGATAACTCTTAAATAGTGATCCGTCGTGGTGCACTCTTGACAATCAATCTTGACATGATAATTCTTGAATGGTGGTCCGTCGTGACGCACTCTTGACAGTGGCCTGTCGTGGTGCACTCTTGACAAGTAATCTTGATAAGTAAGTCTAACATGTAATCTTGAATGCTATTGCGTCGGCTAACTTGACATGCTAGTAAACTCTCCTCTTGACACCGTGGGTGATTGTATTGATTGTGCTTGTATAAGCTACCAGTCTTGTCTCGTATCATGTCTAGGACTTATATCCCTGGTTACCACGGTCAGGGATTCATACTGAATCGGACTAGGTTAATGACTAGATTGATCAAGTAGTTCATATAGAGAGATATTTTGGCTACAAGCAATCCCATTATCTGGACGTCTTCCTGATGGATTTGTAGCCTGCCGACTAGTAGGGCACATTTCCAGCTCACTGTTATGTGGGGCACTACATAAAACGATTACTATGCACACTGTCAAGTGCTGCATCCACGTCACCTAACAAGTCAAGATAACTCTTAACATGAATCTTGCGCCTGGATAACCTGGATGGTCTGCAGGACTTATGGCCGTAGGAATATCTCATTGCATCTTGCTAGTAACTAGGCTTGTGATAACCCTAGCTAGTTAACTATCAAGCCGTACTCTTGCTTGGCCATGAATGATTGAATGGAGTCCCATCTTGTCTAGTCTTGTCTAGACCCAGTACATGGCTCTCTCTGGACATAATTGTTTATGCTTTACTTTATCGATAATTGGTTAGAGGGTATGTTTTGTTCAGGTGAAGGGTTACAACCCCGGTTCTTGTTTGGTTTACGAGTTGTAACTTGGTTACCGGAATAGTCCTTTAGTTATCTTATCATTTATCATCCTATTTTCTCTAACTCATGTCTCTTGCTATTTCATCTATGACTTTATGTGCTAATGTGCTGGTTTTAGTTCTTAAGTGAGGCCTCCTTTGTGACATTTGCTCTTTCTGGGGTCTGATCCAGCTGGTTTTGTATGGCCAGATTTTGGAGCAGCTCCCAAGGATCTTCCAGTCTTCCTGCCAGATGGTGACCACTAGACGGAATCCTGGCAACGAGTGGGTTTTATTTTGCTCTCCCACTCCCTTGTAAAAATATTCTTTTGAGGCGTTTAGCTATCGAGTAAGTGTTAGCTCATTTATAACTCTACTTATTGTCTGCCTACGGGCTGTAACATGATTGACAAATCCTAGGGTTGATCATGTATGACTTAAACTCTTGCTAGTCTTTACATTTTGTATGACTAGCTTCATGATCATCTGTATATAAAATGTATGGGATGCCTTACTATGGATTATCTGATGGTCTAACATCTTGTTACAATTACTTGCTTGTTTGAGATTGAGACACTAGGCTTATTCTTGACCTTAAAAGACTGATGGCTTAATGTAAACCCTCATGCATCTAGACAGCCGTGACCGTATTGTGAGGTGGGAATTACTTCAAAGTACGTAGCTAGCTGTGTCTGTCCCCGCTCTCCAGTATTCTGGTTATGGGGCATGATACAGTTTAAGTGGTGGCAGATGCATGTCTTGAAAATCAAGATGTATGAGGGTTTTATCGGATAGATGTCTCAATCAGCACTCGCCCTTGATCTCTACTCGTGACTCCTAATCTTTCTGAAATCTTGATCTGATCACATGTTTATATCCTTGATCTATCATGGTCCTTCCTTATTATTTCCTATGTCGTTTCTTCAGTGGTATTGTTCCTGGTCCTACCGATCGGCAAGGCGGAGGACCTCCCGTGGACCAGTAGCAACCTGGAGATCAAGCCCAGCATTCAGGAGTAGCCTCCAGAGTCATGCCTATTGGGGGTCAAGAGCCACCAGTTCGGCCAGTCCAACCTGCAGAGCCTGATGATGGCACCTTGGTGGGTCTCATCAGGACATTCCTCGTATCTCAAGATCGTCGGGGCGATGCCCTGTACCAGGCAGTACAAGATGCCATGGGCCGTATTGGTTATCAAGGTAACAGTGCGGCTAGCAGTTTCAAACGTCTGAACCCTCCCTTCTTCGACGCTAGTGAAGATGCTATTGCAGCTGATGCATGGCTCCCGGACATCGAGATCATCTTGAATGCAGCCAAGACTCCAGAAAGAGAAGGTAGCGGTGGTGCGCCTGCAGTTATTGGACCTAGCCCGCACCTGGTAGGCGATAAAAGCAGTTGGGTTAGCGACGCCTGTTCCATGGGCGATATTCAGTGACAAGTTTCAGATCAAGTACTTTGATGCTGTAGCATGGCACGACCTACAGAAGAGATTCACCAATCTCAGACAGATGAACAGGACAGTTGATGGATATGCGGCCAAGTTTTCTAGACTGAGTCGGTTTGCTCCAACCTTGGTGGCAACCGAGTTCGATCGAGCGCAGTGGTTTCACCAGGGACTCCACCTAGAGATCATTCTAGCAGTGGAGTAGTTTAAGTATCGGACGTTTGATGCCATCTTGTGAGCAGCGAAGAGGCATGAGTATACTTCGTAGAGGATTGTGGACAGAACTGGAGGACAGAAGCGGTCCCATGGTCAGATGAACCAGTCTTCAGCCCCAGCCCCGGCAGCTAGGGCCTTGACCATCGAAGCTTCGAGGAGGGCAGCATCAGTTACGTCGGTTCAGCACTCGACTTCGACGTACCCTCAGCAGCAGAAGTGGAGGCAGTCTTCCACAATGGGCTGTACTATTATGGAAAGCCAGGACACGTAGGGTCAGAATATCACAGAGCACAAGGATTATGTTTGGCTTGTGGGACATCGAATCACATGATAGGGTCCTGTCCACAGAGAGCCGGTTCCTCTTCATCGGCCAGACTAGTCCTTCGATGAGGGGACCAGCACCAGTGCAGCAGCAGCAGTACCAGCCACCGAGGCCGTTGCCGCCTCAGGCTCAAGCATTCCAGCAGCAGAGACAGCAGCAGTATGCCCAGGCCCAGGCTCAGAATCAGAACCGCCAGAGAGTTTTCAAGCAGAAGGGACCAGCACCCAGAGGGCAAGGTCAGGTGATGGCTTTGACCGTAGAGGAGGAGTTGGCATCAGGTGAGGTGGTGGCAGGTACCATTCTCATCAACTCTTTTTCTGCATCAGCATTATTTGATTCGGGTGCATCGCATTCATTTATGTCTGTACGATTTGCGACACGGATAGGACTGGAGCCCGAGTCATTATCAGTAAGGCTCAATATACTTACTGGTAACGGTCTTGTGGGAGTAGATAGAGTATTTTTCTCGTGTCTAATCGTAGTTAGCGGTAGAGAATTTCCCGCTAGGTTGATGGAGTTCTCGATGGCTAATTATGATGTGGTCCAAGGGATGGATTGGTTGAGGGACCAGTATGCTAGAATAGATTGCCATATCGGCAAGATTATTTTTAGTATTCCTGGTGAGCCAGAGTTTTCATTTTTCTGAGGCAGAGTAAAACCTCCTTCCCCAGCATTACGGATGGCAGTAGCGGCAGCAGTTCAGTATTCCAGAGTTGTAAAAGAATTTCCTGACGTATTTCTCGAAGAACTTCCAAGCATGCCCCCAGAGAGAGAGATCGAGTTAACTATTGATTTGATTCCTGGATCAGCACCAGTGTCAGAGAGAGTCTATAGGATGGCGCCTTCAGAGCTGGAGATCTTGTACAAGATGATTGAAGAACTTAGGACCAAGGGATTCATTCGTGCTAGCGGATCACCTTGGGGAGCCCCGATGCTTCTTGTGAAAAAGAAGGATGGTACGTCAAGATTATGTGTTGATTATCGTACCTTGAACTCTGTAACAATCAAGAACAGATATCCTCTACCAAGGATAGATGACTTATTTGATCAGCTCAAGGGAGCGGCAATATTTTTGAAGATTGACTTGCGGTCAGGGTACCATCAGATCAGAGTCAGAGAGCAGGACATCCCGAAGATAGCATTCAGATCGAGGTATTGACATTAGGAGTTCCTTGTTATGCCATTTGGAGCGACTAATGTGCCAGCCGTATTCATGGATCTCATGAATCGTATCTTCGTGCCCTATTTGGACCAGTTCGTGATAGTGTTTATAGACGACATCTTAGTCTATAGCAAGAGTGAGGCGGAGCATGAACAGCATCTCCATGTAGTTCTTCAGATTCTCAGGGTGCACCAGCTGTACGTAAAGTTCAGTAAGTGCGAGTTTTGGTTGGATCGTATCTCGTACTTAGGTCACATCATCACCAGAGGTGGAGTGCAAGTGGACCCCCAGAAGATAGTTGCCATAGAGACATGGCCAGTACCTAGCACTGTCGCAAAAGTTTAAAATTTTCTTGGATTTATCGGCTATTATCGGTGGTTTGTATCAGACTTTGCTAGGATTTCAGTGCCATTGACGAAGTTGACCCGCAAGGAGGTACAGTTTTCTTGGACGACAAAGTGTCAAAGTTCATTCGAGAAGTTGAAGCGAAGATTGATGACGGCTCCCATTCTCACGCTTGCAGATGGGACTGGAGGATTTTTAGTTTATTGTGATGCTTCTGGCAGAGGATTGGGATGTGTCTTGATGCAGCATGGTAAGGTAGTAGCTTATGCGTCACATTAGCTTCGTAATCATGAGAGGAATTACCCAACCCATGACCTGAAAATAGCAGAAGTAGTGTTTGCATTGAAGATGTGGAGGCATTATTTGTATGGAGATCGGGTGGAGATTTTTACCGACTACAAGAGTCTTAAGTATGTGTTTACATAGAAGGACCTCAATATGCGTCAGAGAAGATGGCTAGAGATACTTGTGGATTATGACATCGACTTGCAGTATCATCCTGGGAAGGCCAACGTTGTTGCAGATGCATTGAGCAGGAGAGCCGGAGCTTATTTTCTAACTGCACAGCCAGAGTTGTTAGCAGATCTTCAGAAGATGGGTATTGAACTTGTTCTTCCTTCCAGTGTGGCATTGATGGCCAGTATGCAAGTTCAGTCCAGTATAGTAGAGAAGATCAAGTTAGCTCAGTCTGCGGATCCTAAGCTTCAGCGGCTTAGGGAAGAATGTGTAGCAGGGAGAAGACCAGAGTTATGTATTCATAAAGATGGTACACTCTGACATGGGAGGCGTCTTTGTGTACCCAGTGGAGATATCAGACAAGAGATCATGGCAGAAGCTCACAGTTCTCAATATTCGATTCACCCCGGTGGTACGAAGATGTACCGAGATATCCGTCGGCATTTTTGGTAGAATGGTATGAAGAGGAAGATAGCCCGATTTGTCTCTCATTGTTTGGTTTGTCAGCAAGTTAAAGCCGAACATCAGAGACCAGCTGGACTTTTTTAACCTTTACCGATCCCAAAATGGAAATGGGAGCACAGTACCATGGATTTTGTAACTGGGTTACTTAGATCTCCAGCTGGGTGAGATGCTATTTGGGTTATAGTTGACAGACTCACGAAGGTAGCTCATTTTATTCCTTTCAGAATCGGTCAGTCGACGGATTAGCTTGCAATGATGTACCTCAGGCAGATAGTCAGTTTGCATGGAGTACCAGTCAGTATTGTATCCGACAGAGATTCGAGATTCACCTTGAACTTTTGGCGGAGTCTTCAAGAGAGTTTGGGAACTCGTCTCTAGTTCAGTTCAACCTATCATCCGCAGACAGATGGTCAGTCAGAACGTACGATCCTGACTCTTGAAGATATTATACGGTCATGTACACTCGACTTCGATGGTTCGTAGGAAGATCACCTGCATCTTATGGAGTTCTTCTATAACAATAGTTTCCAGGCCAGTATCCAGATGGCCCCCTTTGAAGCCTTGTGTGGCAGAAAATGCAGATGTCCCTTGGCTTGGGATGATATCGGTGAGAGGCAAATGCTTGGACCAGAGATGGTAACGTAGACTATTGAGGTGGTCAGACAAGTCAGAGATCATCTTCGAGTTGTATAAGATCGCCAGCGTCATTGGGCTGATTCTCATCGGCGTCCCCTTGAATTCTATGTCCGCGACCACGTATTTCTTAGAATCTCGCCTACCCGTGGCGTCATTCATTTCGGCATGCGGAGAAAGCTTAGTCCTAGGAATATAGGGCCGTTTGATATCCTGGAGTGAGTAGGTGATGTGTCCTATCGTCTCGCTCTTCTACCGTCGCTACGTGAGGTGCATGATGTCTTCCATGTATCCTAATTATGAAGGTACACCCCGAATTCGAGTGATGTCCTTGATCATTCAGAATTGGTTGTTGGCACCAACCTTTCGTATGAGGAGAGACCCGTATCCATATTGGACCGAACAGAGAAGATACTCAAGAACAAGACTATCAAGTTAGTCTGTGTTGCTTGGGATCAACACTCTTTCGGTGAGTCAACATGGGAGCGTGAGGATGATATCCGATCGTGATATCCCGACCTGTTTGGCTCGTTAGGTATAATGTCTTCTTATGTCTTATGTCTTCAACTTCCTTGCTTGCATGAATGATTGCTTGATTGATTGCTTAGTTATAACTTGCCTGTGACTAGTATATCTTGCTCGATATCACTAGCATCTTGATTAAATTCTGAGGATGGAATTCTTTTAAGGTGGATAGAGTTGTCACCTCCGTTTTCCGTATACGTATTTCTAGTATACGTGTACGGGATCTTGTCCAGTATTTTTACTTGTCTTGTCTTGCTAGCTAATTCTTGGTTTAATCTTGTTTAGATTCATCATGGCATGTCATGGTTTAACTTGGTTTATTTTGGGTTGGCTTGGTTTATTCTATGGTTCAATATGTTAACCCCATACCTACCACCATCCCCATTTATAAACCCCTCTCTCTCTCTCTCCTCATTTACTTCTCCTTCTTCATTTATTTCTCCATCTTCTTACTCTTAACTTCTCCACCTACCAAGAGAGGCTTAGGCAAGTGCAACTTGCTTCATGGAGGAACTTAATTTTTATTGTTCCATTGTCTTTCTCATGAGATTCTAAGACACTTTAGTACTTAGCATTTTCAATTTCCATGGTTTATTTTTTGTAGATCTAAACTTGTTGCATTTTCGAATTTCTTGGATTTTGATCTATCAAACTTTATTATTTTCAAGTTTTGATTGTTCTATGTTGTAGAGAAGTTCATTCTACCCCATTTTGACCTATGGAAATCCAAATTTGGAATTATATTGAAGGTTTTTTGGAGCTTGGAAGCTATGGGTTCCATGGCCATTCTTCTCAGATTTTTGGAGAAGATGGACCTCATCTACCCTGCCGCATAGATGGGCACCCAACTACCCTGCCGTATAGATGGGTACCCATCTACTGCCGCATGAGACCCCATCCACTTGCCGTATGGAACTCATCCACCCTGCCGTATAGAAGGGCACCCATCTAGCCTGCCGTATAGATGGGTACCCATCTACTACCACATGAGACCCCATCTACTTGCCGCATGGAACTCATCCACCCTGCCGTATAGATGGGCACCCATCTACCCTACCGCATAGATGGGTACCCATCTACTGTCGTATGAGACCCCATCCACTTGTCGCATGGAACTCGTCCACCATGTCGTATAGATGGGCACCCATCTATCCTGCCGTATAGATGGGTACCCATCTACTGCCGCATGAGACCCCATCCACTTGCCGTATGGAACTCATCCACCCTGCCACATAGATGGGTACCCATCTACCCTGCCGTATAGATGGGTACCCATCTACTGCTACATGAGACCCCATCCACCCATGGCAGCATAATGCCTATTTTGGCTGTTTTCTTATCCTATTTGGCTGATTTGTGGTCAGAATCTCTCCCAACTTCCAACATAGAAGTTGTAGATATTTTTCTTGGCTTCAAGAATATGTTACTAACTATTTTTATGCATATTTCTCTCAATCTTGATAGTGGCCTGTTAAGGCGCACTCTTAACAAGTAACATGACACGATAATGGCCTGTTAAGGCGCACTCTTAATAAGTAACTTGACATGATAACTCTTAAATAGTAACCCATCGTGGTGCACTCTTGACAAGCAACCTTGATATTAAAATTCTTGAATGGTGGTCCGTCGTGACGCACTCTTGACAGTGGCCCGTCGTGGCGCACTCTTGATAAGTAATCTTGATAAGTAAGTCTAACATGTAATCTTGAATGTTGTTGCGACGGCTAACTTAACATGCTAGTAAACTCTTCTCTTGACATCGTGGATGATTGTATTGATTATGCTTGTATAAGCTTCCAGTCTTGTCTCGCATCATGTCTAGGACTTGTATCCCTGGTTACCACGGTCAGGGATTCATACTGAATCGAACTAGGTTAATAACTAGATTGATCAAGTAGTTCATATAGGGAGATATTTCGGCTATAAGAAATCTTGTTATCTCGGCGTCTTCCTAATGGACTTGTAGCCTGCCGACGAGTGGGGCACATTTCCAGCTCACTATTATGTGGGGTACTACATGAAACGATTACTATGCACACTGTCATGTATTGCATCCAAGTCACCTTGCAAGTTAAGATAACTCTTAACATGAACCTTGCGCCTGGATAACCTGGATGGTCTGCAGGACTTGGGGCCATAGGAATATCTTATTGCATTTTGCTAGTAACTAGGCTTGTGATAACCCTAGCTAGTTAACTATCAAGCCGTACTCTTGCTTGGCCGTGAATGATTGAATGGAGTCCCATCTTGTCTAGTCTTGTCTAGACCCAATACATGGCTATCTCTGGACATGATTGTTTATGCTTTACTTTATCGATAATTGGTTAGAGGCTAAGTTCTGTTCAGGTGAAGGGTTACAACCCCGGTCCTTGTTTGGTTTACGGGTTGTAAATTAGTTACCGAAATAGTCCTTTAGTTATCTTATCGTTTATTATCCTATTTTCTCTAACTCATGTCTCTTGTTATTTCATCTATGACTTTATGTGCTAATGTGCTGGTTTTAGTTCTTAAGTGAAGCCTCCTTTGTGGCACTTGCTCTTTTTGAGGTCTGACCCAGCTGGTTTTGTATGACCAGATTTTGGAGCAGCTCCCAAGGATCTCCCAGTCTTCCTGCTAGATGGTGACCACTAGACAAAATTCTGGCAACGAGTGGGTTTTATTTTGCTCTTCCACCCCTTTATAAAAATATTCTTTTGAGGCATTTAGCCGTCGAGCAAGTGTTAGCTCGTTTGCAACTTTTGTCTGCCTACGGGCTGTAACATGATTGACAAATCCTAGGTTGATCATGTATAACTTAAACTCTTGCTAGTCTTCATATTTTGTATGACTAGCTTCATGATCATCTGTATATAAAATGTATGGGACGCCTTACTATGGATTATCTGATGGTCTAACATCTTTGTTATAATTACTTGCTTGCTTGAGATTGAGACACTAGGCTTGTTCTTGACCTTAAGTGACTGATGGCTTGTAGTAAACCCTCATGCATCTAGACAGCCGTGACCGTATTGCGAGGTGGGATTCACTTCAAAGTACGTAGCTGGCTGTGTCTGTCCCCCGCTCTCCAGTATTCTGGTTATGGGGCGTGACAATCTGTCCCCGTATTTCGGTACTGGGTGTAACATCAAGGGAGTCAAACCAGAGTTCAAAAATAGAATCGAAGAAGAAGGTCAAGTATGTGGCTGAGATCCTAGACTCGAAACCCATACGCAGGCTTGCTTGGTACTGTAATTAACCAAACAATTTATCGTAGACCTGCATGGGCCACCACAAAAATATGTAACGTCCCAATCCCAAAATACGTAGGACTAGGAACGTAGACATGCCAGTCGTATAATAAATATACGTAAGCTGTAAATGCAGTAAAACTAAGGCTAATCTAGTCTCATCCACAAAATAAAAGAATAAAAGATAATATAATTAACATAATTTGTCATTTGTACAAATTTATTGGGCGAAGACAAATCCACTACCAACTATTTAAAAGAGAAGCAATACATGACAAATGATAGAAGGCATCAAAACAACAAGAAGTCCTTAGAGAGACATAACAAGATACATAATATCATGCCATAAAACTGAATATAAATGCTCAATAAATAGTCAAATCATATCGTAACATGGTCCAATACTCCATCCTTGAATTAGTGCACCATAACCCCAAACAAACAAGAACAGAAAATGGCACCCTAATCCATGATGAAGTATCTTTCTATGTCATAATCCAATATGTTATCCGGATCGCAACAGGGTTCAATACCTTCTCATCGAAGCAGTGAACCACACCTACAACCAAACAAGGACAAGGTGTGGCAAACCAGCCCACCACAAGTTACTGTTCCAAGCCGCGATCAGGTATAAGTACTGTAAGCCCCCTGAATTTCAGGATTTATTTTAAATTTTCTGAATAAATTATTTTTGATAAATATTTTATTATTTAAATTGTTTTGATCATTAATGTACCTTTTCGTGACTTTGACTTGGGAGCAAAGAGAGAGACCTCAGGCGCAAGACTATTAGTTCAGTCCGTGTTGCTTAGAGTTATCCCTCTTTGGGAGAGTCAAACTTGGGAGCATGAGGATGATATCTGATCAGGTCATCCCGGCTGGTTTGACTCGTAAGGTGTAATATCTTCCTTAAGCCTTACGCTTCGAATCCTTGCTTGCATGAATAATTGTATGATTGATTGGTAGTGGTAGATTGCCTATGATAGAATAGCTTTCCCTTACATCTCTAGCCTCTTGATTAAATTTCGAGGACGGAATTCTTTTAAGGTGGGTAGGATGTAATGTCCCAAATTCGTGATACGTATTTAGTGTACGTATACGTGTTTTGGACCCATATTTTATTTAGTCATGATTAGTTATCTTGGTTTATTTTGCATTGGCTTGGTTTTATTGGCAATAATAGGCTTGGTTTATTTCATGATTCGTTTGGTTTAAATTGCTAGAGAGAGAGAGTTTATTGGCCTTGACTTGGTTCACCTTGGTTTATCTTGGCTTGGTTTATTTTGGGTTAGACATGGAGAACCACCACCCTACCATAAATATCAAATTCCCTCTCTCTCTCCTCATTTATTTTCTTCATCTTCTTTCTCATTACTCTTTCCTACCCACCATTAACACACCCCCAACCTAGGCAAGTTGCATCTAGCTATCACTTGAGGGCTATATTTTATTTGTCTAATAGCTTTATTAGCTCATTTTAAGCAATATTAGAACTTGGGTTTTCTCCATTTGGAGCTTGGAATTTTATAGATCTAGGATTGAAGTATTTTTGGATTTTGGTGGTTTTGATCAATAAAACTTGTTCATTTTCATGTTTTGATTGTTCCATGTTGCAGAAAATTTAATTTTACACAACTTAGACCTTTGCAAAGTGGATTTTTATTGAGATTTGACCTAGTTATGGTCTTTTGATGTTTTGAATTCCATGGCCATTTGCTCTCAGTCTTGGGGAAGAAGACCCCCTGTCCCGGGCGCAATCCAGCTAGCCCAGTGCTCTTTAGCGCTGGCGCCACTCACCAAGTCTAGTCCAGCGCTCTTTAGCGCTGGCGCTGCCTAGCCCAGCTCCTCTTGGTGCTGGCGCAGTTCGCCCTAGCGCAACCCAGCTTGGCACAGTTTGCCCTGGTGCAACCCAGCTTAGCGTAGTTTACCCTGGTGCAATCCACCCTAGCACAGTTCACCCTGGCGTAATCTACCCTGGCGTAATCTGCCCTGGCGCAATCCTCCCTGGCGCAATCCCCTCTGGCGCAATCCAGCTTGGCGCAGTCCATCTTGCCCCCTCCCAGCACAACCCAGCCTGGCGCCACCTAACGGCCTGCGCCCCTTGACCTTGGTGCCCCCTTGCTCCCTTGTGTTCCAGCGTAACTTGGCACTCCTCGTGCTGGCGCAACCTGACCCCGGCTGCCCAGCGCAGTCTGGTCTTGGCACCTATTTGCATTATGTTTTATTTTATCTTCTTTTAGTGCATGGTATTTCCTGTTTATATCCTTACGCCTTTTTGACACGACATTGATATGAGCATAACGTGAGTATAGCATGGTTGATGTATTGAATTCTGTGAGCAACTTGATAGTGACCCGTGGTGGTGCACTCCAGATAAGTGAATGGCATAGTTTATTGAGCGCCGTTGCGACGGCTCTATTGACATGATAATGTAATATTGACCTGGACACCGTGGGTGACTTGTGAATGTATTGATAAATGAACCAGTGTGTCTTGCATCATGTCTAGGGCATGGATCCCTGAGTACCACGGTCAGGGGTACATATTGAAATTAACTAAGGCTAATAACTAGGATAATTCAATAGTCATGAAGAGATGTTCCCCAGTTACAGGCGATCCCGTTATTCCGGCTGCAAATATTTGGACTTGTAGCCTGCCGACGAGTAGGGCACATTTCCAGCCCACTGTCATGTGGGGCACCCTTCATTGTCACTTTAATGATTGAACTCTATTGTCACTCCAGTGTATTATTCTCTCTCTGATTGCCACTTTAATGATTGAACTCTCTAAATTGTCACTATAATATTCGCCTGGATAACCTGGATAGCTGCAGGGCCTGTGACTACTTGGAGTATCTCATTGCATCTTGCTAGTAACTAGGATTGTGATAACCCTAGTTAGTTAATGTAGAAAGCCGTAGGCAATGATTCGCTGTGATTGATTGGATGGAGTCTAGTCCAGCATAGTATTGTCTAGAAGTGATTGATTGAAAGATTGTACCAGAATGATTGAATGATTGTCACTCCAGATTGTTACTATAATGATTGTACTCTATTGTCACTCTAGCGTATTGTACTCTTCATTGTCACTTTTATCTTTGTACTCTCTCATTTTTACCTTAATGATTGTCACCTTTAGCAATAAATGACCAGAGACTAAGTTCTGTTCAGGCGAAGGGTTACAATCTCGGTCCTTGTTTGGTTTAAGGATTGTAACCTGGCTTCCGGAATAGTACCTTCGTCTTCTCTTCATATATTGCCCAGCTATATTTTATTTAGCATGATTCTCCAGTTGTCTTATGTCAATGATGCTTCACTTAATTATTTTCTCTGATTGGGATAAGTGCATTGATAGTGCACAAACCTCATTCTGTGTTACTTATTGTGTTCTTACACGTTGAATGCTAATGATTTGTTAGTTTTAGTTCTTAAGTGAAGCCTCCTTTGTGGCACTTGCTCTTTCTGGGGTCTGACCCAGCTGGTTTTGTATGGCCAGATATCGGAGCAGCACCAAAGGATCTTCCTGTTTTCCAGCCCGATGGTGGTCACCAGGCCTAACCAGGGCATCGAGTGGGTTTCTTTTGTTCTCCCACTGTAATATTATAAATTATTCTTTTGAGGCATTTAGCCGACGAGCAAGTGTTAGCTCGGTTGCAGCTTTTACTTATTGTCCGCCTACGAGCTGTAACATGATTGACAGCCCCGGGGGTTGATAATGTATGACTGAACTCTTGCTAGTCCTCATATTTTGTAACGACTAGCTTCATGATCATTCCAAATATGTAATGTATGGGACGCCTTACTATTGTGTATTTGGTGGTCTGACATCTTGTAACTATTATTAGTTGGTTGAGATTGAGACAATAGGCTATTTTATGACCTTAAGAGACTGATAGATTGTAGTGAAACCCTCACATATCTAGACAGCCGTGACCGTATAGCGGCATGGATTCCATTCCGTTATACGTAGCTGGCTATGTACGCCCCCGCTCTCCAGTATTCTGGTTCTGGGGCGTGACATGGTTTAAGTGGTAGCCCATGCAGGTCTTGTTAATCAAGATGTGTGAAGGTTTACCGGATAGATGTCTCAATCTGTACTCTCCTTTGATCTCCACTCGTATCTTCATATCTCCTTGAATTCCTGACTTGATAACATGCTTGTATCATTGATCTATCCTGGTCCTTCTTTAATATCCCTGATGTCATTGTTTCAGTGACATCGTTCATATTGATCAGCCAGAAGGAGCTCAGTCCTCAGCAGCAGCCTCCCGAGCCGTGCCTCCTGGAGAACCAATACCACCAGTTCAGCCCGTCCAGCCAGTAGGGTCAGAGGATGGAGACTTGGTAGGACTCATCCGTGAGTTGCTTGCGTCCTAAGATCGTCGGGGAGATGCCCTGCACCAAGTAGTACAAGATGCTATGAGTGGAAGAGGTCCTCGAGGGAATAGTGCGGTCAACATTTTTAAGCGCCTGAACCCTCCATTCTTCGATGGCAGCGAGGATGCCATTGCTGCCGATGCTTGGCTACAGGATACAGAGGTGATTCTTGAAGCCGCGAAGACTCCAAAAGACGAGAAGGTGGCTGTGGTGCACCTACAGTTTTTGGATCTAGCCTGCAGTTGGTGGGCCGCACAAGTAGTGGGATTGGCAACACCTGTCTCCTGGGCAGTATTCAGCGAAAAGTTCCAGACCAAGTATTATGATACAGTGGCTCGATATGACTTGCAGACCAGGTTCAGTAATCTTAAGCAGATGGGGAGGACGGTCGACGGTTATGCGGCCGAGTTTTCCAGACTCAGTCGGTTTGCTCCCACCTTGGTGGCAACCGAGTTTGACAGAGCACAGAGGTTCCAGCAGGGACTTCACTTGGAGAATATATTGGCAGTAGAACAGTTCGAGCATCAGACCTATGATGCGGTTTTGCGAGCAGCGAGAAGGCACGAGTATACCTCCCAGAGAATAGTGGACAGGACCGGAGGTCGAAAGCAGTCCCATAGTCAAATGAACCAGTCTTCGGCACCACCCCTAGCAGCTAGGACTTTAACTATTGGAGCTCCGGGACGAGCAGCTTCAGTTACATCGGACCAGTACTCAACCCTGATGTACTCTCAGCAGAAACAGAAGCAAGCGCAGTCTTCCACCGTGGGCTATTCTTATTGTGGGAAGCCTGGACACGTGGTAGCGGAGTGTCGCAAGGCATTGGGATTGTGTTTATTGTGTGGAGCACCGGACCATAGGGTGGGGTCCTGCCCATTCAGAATTGATTCAGCATCGATAGAATCTAGTCCCTCGGTTAGGGGACCAGCACCAGCACCAGCACCAGCACCAGCTCTAGTTCACCAGCAACAACAGTTCCCGTTCCCTAGTCTATTGCCGACTCAGGCCCAGACTTTCCAGCAACAGGACCCGCGGCAGTTTGCCCTAGCCCAGGCTCAGGTTCAGAATTGGCCGAGAGGTATATGTGCCCTCTCATCTTGCTTTTCTACCGTCATTATGCGGGGTGCATGACGTATTTCATGTATCCTAATTACGACGGAACATCATGGACCCGAGCCGTATCCTAGGTCATTCGAAACTGGTTATTGGTACCAACATTTTTGTATGAGGAGAGGCCCGTGTCCATATTTGACCAAAGAGAGAGACCTCAAGCGCAAGACTATCAGTTCAGTCCGTGTTGCTTAGAGTCATCCCTCTTTGGGAGAGTCAAACTTGGGAGCATGAGGATGATATCTGATCAGGTCATCCCGGCTGGTTTGACTCGTAAGGTGTAATATCTTCCTTATGCCTTACGCTTCGAATCCTTGTTTGCATGAATGATTGTATGATTGATTGGTAGTGGTAGATTGCCTATGATAGAATAGCTTTCCCTTACATCTCTAGTCTCTTGATTAAATTCCGAGGACAAAATTCTTTTAAGGTGGGTAGGATGTAATGTTCCAAATTTGTGATACGTATTTAGTGTACGTATACGTGTTTTGGACCAATATTTTATTTAGTCATGATTAGTTATCTTGGTTTATTTTGCATTGGCTTGGTTTTATTGGCATTGATAGGCTTGGTTTATTTCATGATTCGTTTGGTTTAAATTGCTAGAGTGAGAGAGTTTATTGGCCTTGACTTGGTTTACCTTGGTTTATCTTGGCTTGGTTTATTTTGGGTTTGACATGGAGAACCACCACCCTACCATAAATATCAAATTCCCTCTCTCTCTTCTCATTTATTTTCTTCATCTTCTTCCTCATTACTCTTTCCTCCCCACCATTAACACACCACCAACCTAGGCAAGTTGCATCTTGCTATCACTTGAGGGCTATATTTTATTTGTCTAATAGCTTTATTAGCTCATTTTAAGCAACATTAGAACTTGGATTTTCTCTATTTGGAGCTTAGAATTTTGTAGATCTAGGATTAAAGTATTTTCGGATTTTGGTGGTTTTGATCTATAAAACTTGTTCATTTTCATGTTTTGATTGTTCCATGTTGTAGAGAATTTAATTTTACACAACTTAGACCTTTGTAAAGTGGATTTTCATTAAGATTTGGCCTAGTTATGGTCTTTTGAAGTTTTGAATTCCATGGCCATTTGCTCTCAGCCTTGGGGAAGAAGACCCCCTGTCCCGGGCGCAATCCAGCTAGCCCAGCGCTCTTTAGCGCTGGCGCCACTCACCCAGTCTAGCCCAGCGCTTTATAGCGCTGGCGTTGCCTAGCCCAGCGCCTCTTGGTGCAGGCGCAGTTCGCCCTAGCGCAACCCAGCTTGGCGCAGTTTGCCCTGGCGCAACCCAGCTTGGCGCAGTTCACCCTGGCGCAGTTCACCCTGGCACAATCCACCCTGGCGCAGTTCACCGTGGTACAATCCACCCTGGCGCAATCCGCCCTGGCGCAATCCCCCCTGGCGCAATCCGCCCTGGCGTAATCCAGCTTGGCGCTGTCCATCTTGTCCCCTCCCAGCGCAACCCAGCCTGGCGCCACCTAACGGCCTACGCCCCTTGACCTTGGCGCCCCCTTGCTCCCTTATGTTCCAGCGTAACTTGGCACTCCTCGTGCTGGCGCAACCTGACCCCGGCTGCCCAGCGCAGTCTGGTCTTGGCACCTATTTGCATTATGTTTTATTTTATCTTCTTTTAGTGCATGGTATTTCCTGTTTATATCCTTACGCCTTTTTGACACGACATTGATATGAGCATAACGTGAGTATAGCATGGTTGATGTATTGAATTCTGTGAGCAACTTGATAGTGACCCGTGATGGTACACTCCAGATAAGTGAATGGCATAGTTTATTGAGCGCCGTTGCGACGGCTCTATTGACATGATAATGTAATATTGACCAGGACACCGTGGGTGACTTGTGAATGTATTGATAAATGAACCAGTGTGTCTTGCATCATGTCTAGGGCATGGATCCCTAAGTACCACGGTCAGGGGTACATATTGAAATTAACTAAGGCTAATAACTAGGATAATTCAATAGTCATGAAGAGATGTTCCCCAGTTACAGGCGATCCCGTTATTCCGGCCGCAAATGTTTGGACTTGTATCCTGCCGACGAGTAGGGCACATTTCCAGCCCACTGTCATGTGGGACACCCTCCATTGTCACTTTAATGATTGAACTCTATTGTCACTCCAGTGTATTGTTCTCTCTCTGATTGCCACTTTAATGATTGAACTCTCTAAATTGTCACTATAATGTTCGCCTGGATAACCTGGATAGCTGCGGGGCCTGTGACTACTTGGAGCATCTTATTGCATCTTGCTAGTAACTAGGATTGTGATAACCCTAGTTAGTTAATGTAGAAAGCCGTAGGCAATGATTGGCCGTGATTGATTGGATGGAGTCTAGTCCAGCATAGTATTGTCTAGAAGTGATTGATTGAAAGATTGTACCAGAATGATTGAATGATTGTCACTCCAGATTGTTACTATAATAATTATACTCTATTGTCACTCAAGCGTATTGTACTCTTTATTGTCACTTTTATCATTGTACTCTCTCATTTTCACCTTAATGATTGTCACCTTTAGCAATAAATGACCAGAGACTAAGTTCTGTTCAGGCGAAGGGTTACAATCACGGTCCTTATTTGGTTTAAGGATTGTAACCTGGCTTCCGGAATAGTACCTTCGTCTTCTCTTCATATATTGCCCAGCTATATTTTATTTAGCATGATTCTCCAGTTGTCTTATGTCAATGATGCTTCACTTAATTATTTTCTCTGATTGGGATAAGTGCATTGATAGTGTACAAACCTCAATCTGTGTTACTTATTGTATTCTTACATGTTGAATGCTAATGATTTGTTGGTTTTAGTTCTTAAGTGAAGCCTCCTTTGTGGCACTTGCTCTTTCTGGGGTCTGACCCAGCTGGTTTTGTATGGCCAGATACTGGAGCAGCACCAAAGGATCTTCCTGCTTTCCAGCCCGATGGTGGTCACCAGGCGTAACCAGGGCATCGAGTGGGTTTTTTTTGTTCTTCCACTATAATATTGTAAATTGTTCTTTTGAGGCGTTTAGCCGACGAGCAAGTGTTAGCTCGGTTGCAGCTTTTACTTATTGTCTGCCTACGGGCTGTAACATGATTGACAGCCCTGGGGGTTGATCATGTATGACTGAACTCTTGCTAGTCCTCATATTTTGTAACGACTAGCTTCATGATCATTCCGAATATGTAATGTATGGGACGCCTTACTATTGTGTATTTGGTGGTCTGACATCTTGTAACTATTATTAGCTGGTTGAGATTGAGACAATAGGCTATTTTATGACCTTAAGAGACTGATGGATTGTAGTGAAACCCTCACATATCTAGACAGCCGTGACCGTATAGCGGCGTGAATTCCATTCCGTTATACGTAGCTGGCTATGTACGCCTCCGCTCTCCAGTATTCTGGTTCTGGGGCGTGACACTCCTCATCTTCTTCATTATCTTCATCACAACTACCACTCCCACCATGCACCACCACTATTAAAACCATCACCAACTTCACCACCACCACCGCATAGCCACCCTCCTCCCCCGCCGTGCCCGGCGCTGTGCCGCCGCCGACCTGGCCGGCCGGCCGCAGCAGCAGCTGCGCCAGCAGCAGCAGCCGCAGACATGCACGCGCGCTGCCGCGGTGGCCGTGCGCCACCACGTGGCCGGCCCACCGCCCTCGCGAGCTCCCCACACCCCGGCGACCCCCAGGCGACCACCCCCAGGCCACCGCTCACTTCTCCGGCGCGACGCATAGGCTATTCGTGCGTTTTGAACGGAATCCCGTCGGCGCGCGCGAGTTTTGAACTCGAAAATGGTGCCCCGTCTCAGCAACTTTGCACACATTTTTTGGTCAATCCAACCGTTGGATAGGAAAACTCCTTGCTCTGTCTCAATTTCGGTATATCCATCTTCACTCCTGTCAATTTTTGTCCGTTAATTTCGTCGTTTGATACCTCAAAACTGGCCACCAAGTTGACGTTTTAAATTGAACTATTTTTGGACAATTTTGTGACGCCAACTTCGCGGGTTCGTATCTTCGTCGTCGCAGCTCCGGTTGGCGCGCTACCAGTTCCTGTGCGTAGCTGGTATAACCCTCTTCCTGCCTCCTTTAAGTTTCATTTCATTATAAGCACGTTTGGTTGGTCGAATTCGCTGCCAAAGTTGGCCGTCCGAATTCTTTAATTTGCACTTGTTAAATTCTATTTTTGAACCCAGGACTCCGGATTCAATTTCTGACACCACCAGTAGACTCGTGGCGTCGTTCTGGCATGTTTTCATATAAAATTTGCTTGATTTGGAGAACGTGAGCCCTGACACGCATTTCGGTACAAAGTGGGTCCCACTTTCCGAGTTAACGGGTCACTTTGAGATCGACTCATCGAAATCCAATTCCGGATATACCGTTGAGTTTGTATCGTCATTCTGGACTCGATGACATATAATTTGCTGAGTTTTGAAGATATTTGCTCTGGCACGCATTTCCGTGCAAACTGGATTCCAAGTGTCCGCGTCAACGTATCATTTTGAGATCGGCACACCGGAATCCTATTTCGGACATACCGTTGGGTTCGTATCATTATTCTGGATTCGTAGACATATAATTTTCTAGGTTTTGTAGACTTCTATTTTGACACATTTTTCGGTGCAAAGTGTGTCCAACGGCGGACATCATTTTGACCCAAAATTACCGTTTTGCCCCTGTGTATAAATTGGACTTATGGGTAGGCTACCTAGCTAATTTGACCGTTCTGGACGTGTTGGTGATATTTGTTTTGTCATCCGACGACATCTGTAGATTTTTTTTATGTATCATTCTTAATTTGTAATTAATTATTTTTCCAGAAATTGTTACTTTCTGTTTTTGAATTTCTATATATATTTTAATTGCTGCAAAAATTTGGAAAAAATTGTATTTAAATACTATGTTAATTTATCTAATTTATTATAATTTTCTAGCATTTAATAAGGACTTTTGGTATTTTATAAAAATAGGAAAACAGAACTCATTTTCACTATATTTATGTTTGCTGATTTTTAATAATTATTTATGAAGGTTTATAAATTCCAAAAAAATTAGTATAAATTTCTATAATTAACAAGGATCATTTTGGTACTTTATTTTATATATAATTGAGCTTTTTGTCTATTTCAAAAATTATTGGAACATAGGGTACAGTTTGATTTATTTATTGAGTAGTTACGACTTGCAAGTTTTGTGTTGATTTGAGTTATTGTAGTATTGGACCTCACCCTACACTAGTGTAAAGACTCTAGAAAGTTAGTTTGGATATAGTGGCACTCTATATTAGACTTTTATGCTAGATCCCCACTTAGCTAGTATCAAGTTAGGAGTCGTGTCACACCACGAGTGTTATATTGAACATAGCTTAGAACTGAGTTTGTATATCATTATTGACAGGACACTGGACATCTATATCTTCGTACTAGTATTCTTGCTTTGCTCGAGGCAAGTACATCTATAAACTCATTTACTGTCTTCTAATGCTAGAACATGTATTAACCCTGTTAAAATACTGATCCTTGAGGTAGCAAGTTAAATCTTCACATGTTGTATTACTTTTAATACTTGCCATGCTTAGGACAGTTCTTATATCTTCACATGCTTCTTACTGGTTCTCAGTACATGTTTCACTATGCTTTATCCTGCTCTGAGTATTCACATGTTTTTATACTGCTCTCAGTACCTACCGTGCTTTATACCGATTCCAGTATCTCTCACATGTTTTATACTGTTCTCGTATCATCCACATGTTTTTACTGTTCTCGTACCTCTCATATGTTAGAATATGGGTTATAGGAAAACTGATAGTTGAGTACGTGATCATGCCCCCACGCTACGACCTTGAGCCGTTTAAGGCCGACATTATGCATGTAGACCTTGCCATATGCCAATATCCCGAGAAACTTGTACATGTGTACATTTAGGCACGTACGGAAGTACATATGGTTCTTACCGGTGCCACAGCACCATCACCTATTGACCGATCACGTACCTGCTCCAGTTTTAAACATTAGATATACATGTGTCATCTTGACAAATGTATTTTACCATGATTCCAGATATACCATATTCCCTATGTTACTATGATACTGTGATCCCAGTTGTACCATGAGGCCATGTTTCCAGTATTTCCTGTTTTATAGACTTATCACAACATGTTTCTTATTGTACATCTCTTTCATTATATATTCAGTACTTTAGTTATAGAGGTTGTACTTGCTCCCGTCCTGACAGGATAATGTTGTAGGTATACTTTCTAAGGAGGAAATGCTATGTGTTACATATTATGGCACTAATTTTGAGGACCTAGCCTTAGCTCCAGAAGAGGCCCCAGCGGGAAACCTTTCTTAGTTATCTTTCATGTGTTTTGAGACTTATACTTTGTTTTGAACTTCTATTTGGATACTGGACTTTATCTCCAGTTAGATACTTATAAAGTGTATTATTAAGTCTGTGCTTATGTTACCTTCTCTTATAGATGCTGTGTTGTGATGAACCTTAAATGTGATTTTAGAACTGTTAGCTGCTTAGATCATTTATTGTCTATTCTTAGAACAGCTTACTACGCTTTAACCAAGCGTAGGCTGGACATGGCTCGGCCCGGCCCAACAATTTGGGTATCGGATTGTGACATGTTTTTAGTGGTGCCCCCATGCAGGTTTAGACTTAAGTTGTTTTGTTACACCAAGCATACCTGCAATTAGGATCTAGAACAACTTGTTAACACTAGGGATAAACATTTAGAACACCTAGAGGATTTCCAGGATTGTAACATAGGAAACTCATCACAGCATAGGACCGTTAACTATATTTAGTCTCTTGCTTGATTTCAATGGATTACAATTTTGACCAGGATAGTACCCTTGGGATGACCCCTGAGGATCTCACTCTAATCTTACCTAGAAATATGTTTCCACTTATTTCCATTTGCTCTTCCTTAAATTCGTTGTTGAATTTAATTTCAGATTTTCGTTGTTGACTTTGATCTTGCATCGTGATAAATTTTGTGGATTGAATTGTGATATATCCTGATAAGGTAAACGTCTATTTCATTTATGGAGTTTAGAATTTATCGCAGCCATATTAGCTGGTATGACAAAAACATAGGGCCTGATTTTGGATATACTATCCTATTCATAGAATTTAGATTTTTTTGCAGCCATACCGGTTAGCGTGGTAAGGAATCTAGATAATATGATTGTAGGGTGTATACCTTAGTTATGACCCTATTGTTTATTGCATATAAGCTTACTGGTGTGGCAAAAATTCTAGCAACATGATTTCAGGAAGACGTGTATGGTTATCAAATCATATCTCAGCTTGGTTCACTTCGTTATGACCGATTGAGCAAGAATAAATTCTTATTATCATTCTTCCCTGTCTTGACTAGCTCTGTCATATCTACATCCGCAACTAGGATTACAGGTTCTCTAGGACTCTCCAATAGGATTGCTTTCATGTTATCTTTTTTGGACATAATTATATTTGTGTTCCATCTTTTCTATGACTTGACTAAACTCTTTTTCGTTAACCTCTTGGATAATTTTTCTCGTTATATATCCCGTTGTCTTCGTACCATTCTTGGAGATATTCCGATAAACTTTCATGTCTTGCTTGACCTTTAACTTGTTTGGACACTGTTATGGATTGCTTGACCCAGTCTTAGGCCTTGTTACCTTCTATTTGATAGACGACCGAAATAGCCAAACCTTGTTGACTGATCCTGTAGTATAACTATAAATGTATTTTGTGTTTGTGATAAGTACTTTTCCTGGGGATTGGTTAGATTAAGCTTATAGGACAAGTATGGGTGACTGACTATAGTAGACTTGGAAAACATTAAGAACGATTGTATTGATAGTATGACTTGATGATAGGGTATCTAAGATGGAGAAATGAGATATTGTATTGTTGTGACTAGGGATTAAGGATTAGAATCTTGTGCTTAGCAGTTTGAGGATTTAGCATTTGTAGAATTTTGGTTGGTTATCTATAGCTAATTACATGTGATTAGAGGATAGATCGATATGTGGAATGGTATAGAATAAGTTAGAATGAGATATGATATTGCATACGAGATCGGAAAGATATCAGTTAAAAAGACAAGGAAGGAGGCAAAGACATATGTACATTGGTAATTAATAAATCGGGAGTTTTGAAATCGAGGATTTATATTCGGAGGACTTGTTGAGTAAAAGAAGAAGGCTCTACGCCAAGGATAGAAATTGAACGTATAATTTCAAGGAGAAACTATAGGAAAGGATTGACGACAAATGATGCTAAGGGCCTGTGGATTGATAGAATAAGGATACTTAGGATGTGATAAGGAAATCCAGTTTTTGCAATTGAGATTGGAAATATGATTGATGATTAAGCATTTTAGGCTTATAGACATGTCCAGAGAATGATCTATATTTTAGGGTATACGTTAAGGTTCCATGTTAGTATGGAAGATTTTAGAGGATACATGATTTAGTTTATGATAGAAGAACCTTGATGAAGCTAAACCAAAAAGATATAAAGAGAAACAGAAGAGATGATTACAAGGGTAGCAGATTGAGAATTGTAGCTAGAGCAGCTACATATTATAGTTTGACCTATTGGGTGATTTTTAATTTCGAGGACGAAATTTTTGTAAGGTGGGTAGGATGTAAGACCCCTGAATTTTAGGGTTTATTTTAAATTTTCTGAATGAATTATTTTCGATAAATATTTTATTATTTAAATTGTTTTGATCATTAATGTACCTTTCCGTGACTTTGACTTCTGGAGCACAGGATACCAATCTCTGTAAACTCTCTTCACGAGTTTTGAAGTAGACAAGATTATCTTCGTTTTGATATATCATGTCCCACTTAAATTCGTTCCCTTGTGCTCTTTTTGTATCGCACAATTTCGGGTCAACTTAGACCAATTAATCGTTGAATAATTATTCTCACTTTTATCTTTGATCTTCGTTTGCACGTTACCGTGACTTTTAATTTAGGAGCACCAGACCAATCGTTTTCTCAGAACCAACTCCTCATGAATGATCTACTCGAGACACTCTTCACCCATGACCTTCGTGTCCCACTCAGACACTCCATTTTGTGCTTCATTTTCTTCGCACAATTTTCGGGTCAATTTAGGCCAATTTATTTTCTACCGTAAAACCTGATTTATTTTACAATTTAATTTTGGGACCCGACATCGATCCAATCTAGTCGACCCAAAGTATGAACGTGGCCCACATGAAGCCTACTACCCACATGAAACTTGTGTCCCATTTATTGGAGTCCCCGCATATTATTCATTTACCCGTGATTTTAAATACGTATTTAATTCAATTATTGTCCCCTGTCTGATTTTAACTCGACCCAGCTCGACCGAACCCGAGCCCAAGCTCCATATTGTTCTTCCATGACTCCACAAATACCCCACATATTTTTTCCCTATTTCCCCTATTTTAAATATCTATTTTTCTCCCTCCACATTACAAATATCCTATATATACACACACACACACACACACACACACACACACACACACACACACACATATATATATATATATATATATATATATATATATATATATATAACTCTCTCTCTCACTCACTTTACACCTACACACACATCCCCCCCAACAGTTGGCCGACCTCACTCTCTCCCCCTCTCTCAAATATCTTTCTCTCTCTCTATCTCTCTCTCCTATATATTAATATACATACGCACACACACAAAAGCAACTCCCTCTCTCTCTCCTTTAAACAAACCACACACACACCACTCCCAGCCCACCACAGCCGACTCCCCACCCCCTCACTGTCGACCACCACTCCTACCATGCACCACCACCATTAAAACCATCACCAACTTCACCACCACCACCGCACAGCCACCCCCCCCCCCCCGTCGTGCCCGGCGCTGCGCCACCGCTGCCCTGGCCGACCAACCACAGCAGCAGCAGCGCCAGCGGCAGCAGCTGTGCCAGCGGCAGCAGCCGTAGACATGCACGCGTGTGCGCACACATGCTGCCGCCGTGGCCGTGCGCCACCACGTGGCCGGCCCGCCGCCCCCGCGAGCTCCCCACACCCCGGCGACCCCCAGGCGACCACCCCCAGGCCACCGCTCACTTCTCCGGTGCGACGCATAGGCTATTCGTGCGTTTTGAACGGAATCCCGTCGGCGCGCGTGAGTTTTAAACTCGAAAATGGTACCCCATCGCAGCAACTTCATGCATGTTTTCTGGTCAATCCGACCGTTGGATCGGCAAACTCCTTACTCCGTCTCAATCTCGGTATATCCATCTTCACTCCTGTCAATTTTCGTCCGTTAATTTCGTCGTTTGATACCTCAAAACTGGCCACCAAGTTGACGTTTTAAATTGAACTATTTTTGGACAGTTTCGTGACGCCAACTTCGCGGGTTCGTATCTTCGCCGTCGTAGCTCGGGTTGGTGCGCTACCAGTTCCTGTGTGCAGCTGGTATAACCCTCTTCCTGCCTCCTTTAAGTTTCATTTCATTATAAGCACGTTTGGTTGGTCGAATTCAACGCCAAAGTTGGCCGTTCGAATTCTTTAATTTGCACTTGTTAAATTTTATTTTTGAACCCGGGAATCCGGATTTAATTTCTGATACCACCAGTAGACTCGTGGCGTCGTTCTGGCATGTTTTCATATAAAATTTGCTTGATTTCGAGAACGTGGGCCCTGGCACGTATTTCGGTGCAAAGTGGGTCCCACTTTCCGAGTCAACGGGTCACTTTGAGATCGGCTCATCGGAATCCAATTTCGGATATACCGTTGAGTTCGTATCATCATTCTGGAGTCATTGACATATAATTTGCTGAGTTTTGAAGGCATTTGCTCCGGCACGCATTTCGGTGCAAACTGGATGCCAAGTGTCCGAGTCAACGTATCATTTTGAGATCGGCACATCGGAATCCTATTTCGGACATACCGTTGGGTTCGTATCATCATTCTGGATTCGTGGACATATAATTTGCTAGGTTTTGTAGACTTCTATCCTGACACATTTTTCGGTGCAATGTGTGTCCAATGGCGGACATCATTTTGACCCAAAATTACCGTTTTACCCTTGTGTCTAAATTGGACTTATGGGTAGGCTATCCTAGCTAATTTGACCGTTCCGGACGCGTTGGTGATATTTGTTTTGTCATCCGACGATATTTGTAGATTTTGTTTATGTATCATTCTTAATTTGTAATTAATTATTTTTCCAGAAATTGTTACTTTCTGTTTTTGAATTTTTATATATATTTTAATTGCTGTAAAAATATGGGAAAAAATGTATTTAAATACTATGTTAATTTAGCTAATTTATTATAATTTTTGCAGCATTTAATAAGTACTTTTGGTATTTTATAAAAATAGAAAAATAGAACTCATTTTCAGTATATTTATGTTTGCTGATTTTTAATAATTATTTATGAAGGTTTATAAATTCCATAAAAATTAGTATAAATTTCTATAATTAACAAGGATCATTTTGGTACTTTATTTTATATATAATCGAGCTTTTTGTCTATCTCAAAAATTATTGGAATATAGGGTACAGTTCGATTTATTTATTGAGTAGTTACGACTTGCAAGTTTTGTGTTGATTTGAGTTATTGTAGTATTGGACCTCACCCTACACTAGTGTAAAGACTCTAGAAAGTTAGTTTGGATATAGTGGCACTCCGCATTAGACTTTTATGCTAGGTCCCCACTTAGTAGTATCCAGTTAGGAGTCGTGTCACACCACTAGTGTAATATTGAACATAGCTTAGAACTGAGTTTGTATATCATTATTGACAGGACACTGGACATCTATATCTTCGTACTAGTATTCTTGTTTTGCTCGAGGTAAGTACATCTACAAACTCATTTACTGTCTTTTAATGCTAGAACATGTATTAACCCTGTTAAAATACTGATCCTTGAGGTAGCAAGTTAAATCTTCACATGTTGTATTACTTTCAGTACCTGCCATGCTTAGGACAGTTCTTATATCTTCACATGCTTCTTACTGGTTCTCAGTACGTGTTTCACTATGCTTTATCATGCTCTGAGTATTTATATGTTTTTATACTGCTCTCAGTACCTACCGTGCTTTATACCGATCCCAGTATCTCTCACATGTTTTATACTGTTCTCGTATCACCCTCATATTTTTACTGTTCTCGTACCTCTCACATGTTAGAATATGGGTTATGGGAAAACTGATAGTTGAGTATGTGATCATGCCCCCACGCTATGACCTTGAGCCATGTAAGGCCGACATTATGCATGTAGACCTTGCCATAGGCCAATATCCCGAGGCACTTGTACGTGTGTACATTTAGGCATGTACGAAAGTACATATGTTTCTTATCGGTGCCACAGCACCATTACCTATTGACCGATCACGTACCTGCTCCAGTTTTAAACATTAGATATACATGTGTCATCTTGACAAATGTATTTTACCATGATTCTAGATATGCCATGTTCCCTATGTTACTATGATACTGTGATCCCAGTTGTACCATGAGGCCATGTTTCCAGTATTTCTTGTTTTATAGACTTATCACACCATGTTTTTTATTGTACATCTCTTTCATTATATATTCAGTACTTTAGTTGTAGAGGTTGTACTTGCTCCCGTCCTGACAGGATAACGTTGTAGGCATACTTTCTGAGGATGAAATGCTATGTATTACATATTATGGCACTGATTTTGAGTACCTGGCCTTAGCTCCAGAAGAGGCCCCAGCGGGGAACCTTGCTTAGTTTTCTTTCATGTGTTTTGAGACTTATACTTTGTTTTGAACTTCTATTTGGATACTGGACTTTGTCTCCAGTTAGATACTTATAAAGTGTATTATTAAATCTGTGCTTATGTTACCTTCGCTTATAGATGCTGTGTTGTGATGAACCTTAAATGTGATTTTAGAACTGTTAGCTGCTTAGATCCTTTATTGTCTATTCTTAGAACAGCTTACTACGCTTTAACCAAGCGTAGGTTGGACATGGCTCGGCCCGGCCCAAAAATTTGGGTATCGGGTCGTGACAAGTACCCAAACCAAAAGTACCATACCTAACGGATAGGATAGCCTACCCATTCTAAGTGAATACAGTTTAAGAACAAACCTCTAATGCATGGGCTCTCTGGCTAAAATAGGATTGGCATGGTTCCCTCTCTGGGCACCAGGGGCCCAGTAAGTAAGAGCATAACGTTCCGCAGAATGTCAGTGGCCATCAGTAACCATGGGTATTCTCACCCGCATCTCCGACGGAGCTCACGGGTGACAAAGGGTAAAGTGTATAGTAGCTCATACGCTAGGAAAATGTCCTCCCCACCCCATGCCTATATGTTGTCTTCACAACACATAACGTCTATAACCGCTAAGTCAAACTAATCATGCAATACTATTAGCGGTTAATCCTATCGTACAGCTTATACGTACCGGTGGCCAGCCAGCTACGCATGTCCGAGTTCTATATACGGAGTCACATCGTCATGGTACGATTGTGTCAAGGCCTACGAATGCAACACAACAAAAGGGTGGTTCCTTAACTCTAGGTTTAATGTGCATATCAATAGTACAAATAACAGGAAATAGAAATAAGCAGTAAAATTGCATCTAGATATGTACCATAGTTTATTTAGTAAAAAAGAAATAAGAAATAAATTCATGAATATATGAGCTAAAGTAAATAGATAGCAAATGGCAAGGTATCTTGCCTGAGGGTGGTGCGCAGGAATAGCAAAGTCCAATATCTCGAATCGGCATATCAACGAAGCAAAGAAAGCCAACTACCTCGAACATCTCCGGATGCTGAAACAAACATCACGAACAATTTTGGTATAAAAGATATGTCTAAAAATGCCTGTCCAAAAGTTCAATTCTGGACACAAGAGCAAAATCATAATTTTAGATCAAAACGATATCTGTCGTTGGATCCGTTTTGCACCGTAAAGCGTGCTAGTACCTACGGTCTCTAAAGTCATCAAACTACATGTCTACGGGTCTGATTTGATGAGACAAACCCAAACGTATGTCCAAAGTTGGATTCTGGTGGACGATGCACAATTTTGCCCGTTGGATCGGGTCATGGACCTGCCAAAATGTCATTTCGGTCGACCTTCTCAGAGTCGGACCAAACTTGGCATACATGACCAAAAAAATGATACAGTCCTGATGGTGCAAGTTTCGTATCGAGGCGACGAATATGTATGAAGTTATGGGCTAGTTTGCCAAAAGATCGATACGGGATATCTCGACCGATACGCCTAAATTTTGTAGCGCATGCACAACAAAATCGAGTTCCGTCGAATTCCACACGTCCGCGAAGTCGATATGCACCTTTCGATGCTTTCGGTTCATGATGACCACGTCGCCCAGTTTGTCGGGGCGCACGTCGTATCGATAAAAATTATTAAATTTTGTAGTTTTAAAACATGGTTTTTCCTAAACTTTAAAAACGAATTACTCTCTGTTCAATGGATCAAAAATAAATCTACACGAAGAATTTTGAAGTACTATATGTGGTATAGAAATTACGTTCAAAAGTGTTTTTACATAAAGCTACTGGAATGATCAAAATTTGGCTTCAAACCTAGATGGTTGCACTGTTTTCAAACTGTCAAAAAAATAGTTTCTCAGGTTTTTCGAGTTGATTTTCTGACTCGATGGTTTGAGTTAAAGAGGTGTACCTCGCAGTGAACCCAAACAAAGTACTTTTCTGTTTTGTCCGAACTTCGGTGTGTCGACAGCGCTGTCGGGGCTCCGACGAACTGCTGCGAGCGCGCTGGAGCTAGGGGAGGTCGGCTTGGGTGCGGGAAGATTTTTCTAGGGTTTTAATATTTTTTTTATTTTTTTAACATAACTGAAACCAATACATATATACAAAGGTTTGGGGGCACTGTTGGCTGTGGGTGAATAGTAACCCTCCGCGGTTACTGTTTACCCATGGGAATTTTTTTTTTTTCTTTTTGTTTTGTTTTCTTTTGTTTTTTTTTTGTTTTTTTCTTTTATTCTACTTTTCTTTTCTTTTATAAAACTATATCTAGTATTTTACTTGATAAATCAAAATAAATTCTAATTATAACAATAATCAATAATAATAAATAGATTTTAACTATAAAAATAGATTTTAACTATAACTAAACATTATATGTATAAATATTGATCATTTTGAGAGCATGTATAAAATATTTACAATATTTAATATTTTGATAAAAATCTTAAACTAGCTTCACCATATACTAAACCTTCTCCATTACAAATGAAGATAATAAAGTTTCTAAAAACAAAAGTTGGAAAATTTTGTGGGGTTTACATGTTTATATATATATATATATATATATATATATATATATATATATAGAAAAAAAAAATATATATATATATATATATATATATATATATATATATATATATATATATATATATATATTTTTTTTCTATATATATATATATATATATATATATATATATATATATATATAAAATATATATATATATAAAAAAATAAAATAAAATAAAAATAATATATATATATATATATATATATATATATATATATATATATATATATATATATATATATATTTATCTATATATATGGGAATACATATATTTTTATAAACGCCAAAATACCAAATAAATTATTAGAATTTCCAACACTAAAATTGCTTATCAACATATTTGGTAAAAAAATAACTTATGAAAAAAATACTTAAATAATATCTACTAGTTAGAAACTCGTAAAGTAAATCTCAAGGCTGTTTAACAATTAGAAAAATACAAAATAATATTTAAAATTTGAATAATAATAATAAATAAAAATATGGGGGTTTACAACACGAGCCATTTGCTTCGGTAGCTAGTCGAATGCGCAAGCTCGTGCCATGGTATGAACTCACTCAGTGTCGTGTCGTAGGTCGTGTCAAGGTTAGGGGATATGATTCCTAAACATAGGGTATGTCACCTAGTACTAAGTCAAGTACATGAATCTCGATGTCGATGCCATCATCAACTGCACCCGAAGCATCTCTTGGACCCACAACTATGTCTACTCTAGCAAATGCATATAACATAAATATGAATGAATAAAACCAATAATACAAGGCAAGGTATACTTGCCTGGAACTCCAGGAAGCGCGAGCGAGGATCCGGACTCCTCAATCAAGATCGTATCGTCCCGAGCACCTATGAATATACAAGTATAATTTGTTAGGGACTACGCTAAGGTATGTTTAAGCAGTATTATTCCAAGACTACCCATGAATACAACTTGATTGTGAATTAAGCAACCAACATGCATATGTTATGGTTAATCATTCCAAGGCTCCTTTGTGCAAGGGCGATCATGTACTCATCCTTGGAGTCACGTTTGACCTAGTAGTCAACGTTTTCAGGGATGACTACTGAGTCAACCTCGGATTGAGCTAGATAATCTAGTTACATAAAACATCATGGAATGTCCCTTGTATTACTCATATTCTTTAACATAGCAATTTGAGTCACACACGATCCTACTATTATACAAGACTTACAACAAGAAGAATCACCTTCTTATACATATGTGCATAGCCCACATTTTTTACTTAAGTTATATACACAACACGATAATCAAATTGAACCATAAGCATACTCTTATGTTCACAAACTAGACATGATATTAGACATAGTATCATTCATGACAAAAATATAATTTCTAACTCGTATCACATGTCTACAACTTCTTCCTAAAATTCTATACGTGTATCAAAGCATGTATAGGTGTGAAGGTGCAGGATTATGGAGATGATATTAGACATGTGTATCAAAGCATGTATAGGTGTCTAAAACTTCATCCTAAAAATCTATACGTATATCAAAGCATCTATATATGTATCAAAGCATGTATGTGTATCAAAGACATGATATTAGACATGGTAACATTCTTAATAGTGTCCATTATTCATAGATCATGGAGATGGTTAAGCAAGATTATAGTGTATCAAAGCATGTATTGGTGTGAAGGTGCATATATAAGAGTTCTTAACTAGGAGGAAGGTGAGATGGTTCTACCCGAAGGGAAGTAGGGTATTCTCAGTTATTCCCGGAGGCGGCAACTCACAAGATAGTGCAACTCGCCATCGTGAGAGGTTTCTCACACCCCAAGGGAGGCTACGCGACCGTAAGGGAGGGACAGCAGCTCGCAGCAGTTACTGCGATGGCAACAGTTCCCAGTGGCAACAACGACTTCTTGGCAGCGAAGGGGGGCTCTTGGTCTTACGAGAAGGAAGGTGGATGAGCCTAGGCCGGCGAGGGCCTCGACAGCAGCTAGACAGCTACTCACAATAGCTACTTGTTTGCTGGAAAAGCAACGGCAGCAGCAGTAGTAGTGCTACTATTTGGTTAGCGTCGGGTGGCCCTTAGGTGGCTGCCGACGATGGGAGCCATAGAAGAGCTAGTGGAGGCTCCCCTCTAGGCAGGCCAACCTCCCAAGGGGTGGGGAAGGCTGCACAGCAAGTAATAGCAGCCACAAGCTGCCAAGACAGTAGCAGCAATGGTGGTAGCCCGGACAGGAGCTTCTTGTCGTTGGGGGGGCTGCCAAGGGGTATGTAGAAGCATATAATTTTAGGCGCATCTTAAAGCCAGAATTCCTAAGCACTATGTGCCCCAAAATGACATGTGTCGAGGAAACTTAACAGAACACTTGGCACAGCAAGACAGCAAAGAGAAGTAGGCACATGAAGAGGAGATTTTATTCATAGAAAGTCTATTACATGACCTAAAACTCTTCATTACAACAAAAAGACAACTACAAAAGCCTGAATGCTACATCCAAGCGCATCGCTCTGGTGTCTCAGCTAGGCACATCACTCAGGTGTCTCAGCTAGGTGTATCACTTCAGCATCTCAGTGTAGGCACGTCAACTTGCCTCATCAGAGCGAATCACTTTCTCGTCAACAATTGAGTGCTTCGGCTAATGAAGCAGTTATAGAGCAGAACGAGGCATCTACAACCCCGATCTTTGGATGTAATAGGCACCTTGCCTACGGCACTTCAAGCATAACAAAAACTGGAATGCGACAAAGCCCAAACCCAGTAATCAACATCGTGTCACACAATCTATGTAACGCACGTACATGAACAACCAACTCGACACATCTCAGTCTTCTGAAGGAGTTCTTTGTCAAAGCTTCTTCGAACGAGAAGATCACCAACCCACAGTGTGATGTCTCGCCAAGCAGGAGGACCGATCAAATTCATCTCCATGGGGAAAGCTAAGTGAAACGAGAAAAAAACTCCTTACGAAGCTATTTATAGGCCGGGGCAACTCGTACCCATGTGCCAAGTACAGTCTCTCCGAATTCAATGCGATAAATTTGCATTATTGCCAATGAATCTGCCCCTTTGAATTCAGCTAAGTCAGAGAGCCATCAATGCCTTGAAGAACTCAACAGACAGACCAATGAGGATACGCCACATAGCAAATGCGCCCGTCAGCACCATACGCTCCATACTGATGCGTCCAATGGAGCACAGTCCCATGTGTCCAATGGACCACAGACTCATGTGCCCAGTGGAGCACAGATCGATGTACCCACTTAAAGCTCGCCATCCGTCAAAGCATTTAATGCTGGAGTGACTAAAACGACAGAAGCCCACGCCTCGATGTCAGAAAAGTTAACTTTTGTAGAAGACGAAGGGACGGAATCATCATTTCTGTTGTTAGTTATATATGTGCCCCGCCACATGGTCGACTGATCACTCGCATGTGCCTCTACAGCCATGCGCCTAAAGTTCTGCATGTGTCTCAAAAGCCATGCGCCCTGACTTACTCCCGATCCCAAAAGACCGAAGTCAAGTCCCTGCATGTGCCTCCACCGCCATGCACCCGAAGCTCTATATGCGCCCAGACTTGCTTGTGACTCCTAAAAGTCATAGACCAAGTCTTCCCATGCGCCAAATCCTAGGCACATCCTAACAGATCACTCTCCACCAAATCCGAGATCTTTGAGCCATAGACACATGTCACTTGTCATTTTGACTCAGTTCTACCTACGAATGGGTGCTAACTACCCAAGATCTCAGCAACAGCCGAATCTCCAACTGCCACGTGTCAGCTCCACCATAGGCTAACAGTGCAGCTCAAACAGATTTAACACCTACTTTGGGATGCATCATCCATGCGCCCTATAGCATCAGCCATATGGCGTCCCTTTGTGCAAGCTCTCCAGGTGCATATCACATATGCGTGCATAAGCAGATCATTCTGCTGCCTATAAATAGAAGGATCATTCCTTCATCCGATATGGAGACAAAAAGGTTCAATCCTACAAGTAAAAAGGCCCAGAGCTTCTACTTGTCGAGCATTCGTCAAATGCTCCGTCAGAGCAAGGCAGACCTTCAGAGAGTTTGAGATTATTGTCGGATCGTCAACGGAGTCAACGTATTACCACTCACTCCATCGACACAATTCCCAGACAAAAACAAAAGTGTACTCCTAGGACTACGTCAAAGTCCTAAATTGTACTCTATTCTGTTTGTAATTAAACACAAAGTTTAATACAAGCCTGTTGTTCTCGTTTTAATGGTAAACAAGCCGGCAACTCGGCTGGGGACTACTTTTTCCACCAATAAGAAAGTTATCGTAATCTGACGACGCCAGGCTCGGCTCCTCCCACAAGACACTCGTGGTGCGCCTCAATCAACAGGCATTTGAGAAGTTCATCTCTGAAGACAACATGAGTCTTTCGAAGCGGCTGCCAAAGCCGAAGAAGACTCGTCAAGTCTGGGTACGCAAAGACGATGCGCCAAGCACCACCACTAAAGGGGTTGCGCCACTGCAGCCTACCCTTCATGTTGACATTCTCAGTAAACAAGATGCGTCCACTGGTGCAGCACATCTGCCAAGGAAATGCAGTATTGGCTGCAACTCCCAACCTTCTTCCCAATCAAAGAAGATGCGCCGACGGAACAAGGGCACATCCATCCTCCCACGTATGAACTCTGGCGTATAGGAGAGGACATGTGTCTGTAACAGAATCACTCGCTGTCATGGAGAGGACGTATTGGATTCTAAGTACTATGCACCTTCGTAAGCTAGTGCAAAGAAGTCCAAGGCAGCACGGGCCATGCGCCCCAAACGTGTTATGCCAACAGTAAACCAGGGATGCACACTGAAAGTCATACGCACAACCGACGGTAAGTTGTACAGGGTTGACTCCGGTGCCTTGGCACCAGCGAAGTCTACTCTCCAAGTCCCCTTACCGATTGGGCACATCTTTTGCGTATGAAACCAAGTCGGGTACGACAAATCTTGTGACTTTGAACCCATGCACCCACATGGGCTATGCCCATGAAGTGGGTTCAAGCCGCAATACAAGTTGCTCTCCTACCAATGATCTAGGTGCCTCTCATGCGCTGGAACTATATCAGGGAGCGCATCATTCACATAATCATTCTGGCGCTTGGCCTCGCCATGTGCCTAAAAGGGATATAAATGTGAAACTCCTCCTTTAGGATCTGTGTAATGTGATCACTCACAAGTGTGGACCGAAAGATACAACTACTACGCACATGCGCCCCTCCCGGGGCACACTTGTGCCATGGTCACCATCAACTGCTGCTGTTGCAAAACAACGCCTCCATCCCCTAGGCAGTCTGTGTTCCAGTAACTGCAACCCGCTGCACCCATCCGATGTCGTCTCGAAAGGAGGGTGCCAATTGAAGACAAGACAGAACCCTTGGTCGCCTCTTACCATATTGTCTCCAACTTCTACTCATCAGGGAGAAAGGCAACCACCAACTCTTCGGCCTCGATGGGATCATCAAAGATTCAATCGAGGAAAAACAAAATGATAGTCTCGTCAATCGGGGTGTTTCAGGTACTCGCTTGAGAATGAAGACTCCAGCAAAGGAGAAAGTTGGGGTGATCAAACTCCTACTATCTATGACAACCCTTCGTTCAAAGACGAGGATATCCACCAAGAAACCGACACAAAGGTAGCTGGGGGTAGCCAGTACGAGGCCTTAGTAGAAGAAGCTCCACCGCAGGAGAATGAGGTTGAGAGTGAAGCCTCGACTGATCCATCCACTTCTACCTATGTCATGCCCATCTACATGGCAGGGGGTAGCAACGAAAAAGAGGTTGACACTTTAGCTCCAGATCTCGTTCGGTGCATGGACACCGTAGAAGATGGCCTCAAGACCCTCTCCAACACCATATAAAACCTTGACCTAAATGATATTTGAGATTCGAAATACTATGACCTCTTAGCCATTGACAAGAGCGCCTATATCCACCAGCCTTGACCCTGGGGCTAACAGAAAGTCCAGTATACCACCTCAACGGGTATCTTTCGGAACAGATCATCATACCGCCCCTCGCACATCAACTCCATCAGGGCCTGAGCTTCACACCTTACCTCCCTCGCATGCTCCTAGCTCTATAGACGAGTTAGTTGAGATGGTAAGGGATCTGTGCGATCGCTTCGAAGCGCGGAGTAAACAAAAAGAATGTCAGAAGTTGGGAATCCCGCAACCTTATCCTCTCGAGTAGAATAAGGTGGTTTATCCTCCCAAATATAAACCACAAATGCTGACGCCATACGACGAAAAAGATTCTCCTCGTCGATACCTGTCCTACTTATAATCTCAAACGGGACATCTTTCGAAGGAAGACTCCCTATTCACCAGCCTATTCGTCGAGGCATTGAAGGGAGTCGCTTACAACTGGTACTATAGTCGCCCCGACAACACCATATCGTGTTTCGACGACTTGACATACCTCTTCCTTGACCGATTCTAAGATGGAAGGAAAGTCATGACCATGTCATCTCTTATAGAAGTGCGCAAGACAGAGAAAGAGACTGTTCGAGCATTTATTGAACATTTTCGACAAGCATGTTTAAGGTTGCCTCTGGGTATGCCGGAACACGCACTGATCGATTCCAGCAGCATGAACATGACTCCTGCAATTAAACTCTGGCTCAACTCTGCCCAACCTCCAGATTGGAGTTCACTGATCATTAGGACCGAAGTTGCCGAGAAAAAAGCATGCAATGCTCGACTTCTGGGGGTTAACTTCCCCGCATTCGACGATAAAGGGAAATGTGCCACTACCAACAACAGTAGGCACGAGGCAAAAAAAATAGGTACTGACTATCAATGCCTCGAAGAGCACACAGAGGACCAATTACCCCACCATCATCCAGAGGACATTGTTTTATTCTCGCGATCACTGACTATTTCTCTAAGTGGACGAAAGCAGTACCACTGACAGAGGTTAAAAGCTCAAAGGTGGTCAGCTTTATCAAACATCACGTCATCTTTCGTTTCAGGGTACCCCGATGGATCATCTACAACAATGGTCTATAATTTATCAGCCGTGTATTCAGCAGATTTTGTGACAAGAATCGTATTCAGAATGTGGCATCAACCGCTTACAATATGACAGCAAACAGATTGGCTGAGGCTTTCAACAAAACTATCGTCAAGCTACTCAAAAAGGTCGTATCATCTAACAAACGTAATTGGGATAAAAAGTTAGGTGAATGCCTTTGGGCCTACCGCACAACGGTACGGACTCCGACAGGCAACACCCCATTCTTCCTGGTCATTGGAAGCGAAGTAGCATTGCCTCTGGAGATCCAGATCCCCTCACTTCGAGTGGTGATCACAAACCAGCTGATGGAAGAAGACAATCAATGTTGTCATCTGCAAGAGTTGGAGGCGCAGGACAAAAAATGCCTCTTGGCTCAACAACACATCGAACTCTATCAAGCCCGTATTTCACAGACTTTCAACAAAAAGGTCAAACAGAGGACCTTTCAAGTAGGCGACCTAGTTCGGGCAGTCAGAAGGCCAATGGTAATGAATCACAAGACACTGGGAAAGTTCAAACCTAAATGGGAAGGACCCTTCATCATAGAGACGGTATACTCTAACGGTGTTTACCGCCTCACGAAACCTAACGGAGACTTATTCATGATGCCGATCAATGGCAAGTTCCTAAAGAAGTACTTTTCTTGAAACCTTCTCCCCTGCAGGAGAATGTATGAATTTGACAACCGAGTTCACTCTCCTTCTTTTGTCGATCAAATGCTTCTGGAGCCCAGTTGTTCCATTGTATTTTCTTTCCAGTAGAAGAACAACCATGTCCATATCACCTCTACGTTGCTTTTCTACACCCTACAAGGCTAAATCTTATATTTCATAAGATGTCGCTAAAAACTATGGTTACCACATCCATATTACCTCTGAGTAAACATTCCATCCAACAACCTCCACGTTGTTTCACATCAAGCATAGAACATCCACATCTATGTTACCTCTGAGTTATTCTATGTATCCCCACCGAGTTCATTCCTACCACGTCCATATCACCTCTGAGTAGGAAAACTCTACCATTGGCCCCATATTTACCATGTCCATATCACCTATGAGTAAATATGTCGGTTCCCCCTCTCAACTTATTATCTGTACCTATAAACCAAGGTTCACAAAAGATAATAGGTCCACAAAAATCATAAGTTTATCACAAAAGTTCTTTATTTCTTCATCTAATAAGGAGTAAGGGACTAAATTTACAAAAGAAAAAAAAGACAGCTGCGTCTTAAACTAAAAGCAACAAAAAGGACGAAGAAACTGAGGGTCAGTAGACAGTTCGTCAATACGGCGCTTCAAAGCTTCAGCCCTAGTCTCCACAGTCGCCAAAACATGACGCTCAGCTTCATGACGCATCGCCCGCCTGGCCTTATAGGCAAGATCAGCTTCATGTTTGGCGTCCAATTCCCTCTTCTAACGAAGCAAGAGGCCACATGGCGAGTGAAATTTGTCGTTACTTCCTTAAGGTGGATATGTTCAGCTTGCGCCCATTCAGAATCAACCAGAAGTTGAGCCCGCTGCTTCTGATGAAGAAGAATCTTGGCGTCAACTTCCGCTATTCTAGCGTTCAGAGATTCCCAAAAATTGGCATTCTTTTCCATAAACGAGGACAATCTCTGCTCCTTGGCCTCAGCATCATCCAGCTCTTGTTCCCAGATAGCCATGATGTCGGAGTAGGCTGATTCAACCTCAGCCACTAGCTTGTTCTGCTTCTCCTCTATCAAAGTGAAAAAATCATTCTATCGAATGTTCTGGAGCTCAGTAAGGTGATGATCGAGCTCAGCAACAAAAGCCTCCAAGATCTTAGCTATGTGGTCGTAGCCCTGATGAGATCGGATCAACCAGATGTGTGGGATCGCCATCGCCTTCGCAGTCGCAAAACTCCCACCTTGATCCAGTACAGTAGACACTCCTCTCCTCAACATCTTGTACACAGCCTCAACGATAAACTTTATGTATTCATCTGCATCAGCCAATACTTAAGGCATCATAACAGGAGCTTTTGGAGTCACCACGTGAGCTAGGAAAGCAGTTAAATCTACAGATGCCATCACACCTTGGCCTGACGATGTAGCTACTACCTGGCTTGTAGAACCTTCAGTCGTGCAACTTCAAGGTTCAAGACCGGGGCCTCAATATTTGTAGTCTTCGTCCCTCTGGTGATGTCGACAGGACCACCAACCGCTGGAGCCGAGTCTCTCGAGGAACCCAACATCATCCCCCAAGTAGGAGGAACAGAGGGGGATTCCTCCACCATAGGGCCCTTGTCCTTATCTGAGAGGGTCCACCAACATTCGGGTCCGCCGTAACAGACCTAGAAACAACATCAACAGCTAAGGCAAATCCTTCCACCCATGACGGGAGAACAAGGTTGGTATCAAGGGGCAGAATGGATGCTCTCGTCTCTTTTTCGATCAAGACAGGAGTAGGACTCGACAAGTGAGTCATTTCTCCCTCGTCAGCACCTGTCTCCAGAACGGGAGTAGGGATCGGTAGACGAGTCATCCCTTCAACCTTAGTCCCTATTACTGGGGCTGGAGTAGGGCTCGGCAATGAAGTTTCCCGCAAAGACGATTCCTCTATATCTCAATTAGAAGAAGACTCAGCCGCCAACTCCCAGTCTCTTCTTCTCCGCCCGTCATGGAGTCTTCTTCAACATTTTTAACATCTTCTTTAGGGACATCATCCCGAGAAGATGAGTCCCACTCACACTCCTCACCCGGAGGGTCTTGTATGGTAACTTTCTTCGGGGCCTCTAAAACAGTCTTTGGGGCTCCAACGGTTGTCAACTTCACCGCCTGTGAAGACTCTGCTTCATCCCCACGGGGATGGTTCAGACGCCACTACATCAACGACGTCGTCTCCAGCACGGTCCAAAGTGGCATGAAATTCCACTTGAACAGCATCATCTAAAGTCTCCTCCATAGAAGACGACACAATTGGAGGAATACGCTCATCAGACGAGCTTGCCACTTTCTTTGGTCTACCCGAACCTGGCGTCAAAGATCGGGGTTTCTTCTTCGACACTTCCTGTAAAGGGAAGATAAATAAGCACAAAAAGAAAGATCGAGTCGGACTAGTATTAATCTACTTACTACCGTAGGAACGGGCTCTGCTGGCACTTTAATTGACAGCACCTTCCTGGGTATTTTGGGCACAGAAGAATCCTCCTCAATCAAAGCATGCCTCTTCAATAGGCTAGCCGTAGATTCCTCCTGTGAACCCACTGTCTGTGCTGTGGGGATAGCCTTAAAAACTACAACGTCGGGCGGACGATACATCCGAGCCTTTGCAAGCATATTTTTTGATGCCTCGAGTTGTGTCCCAACGATAAAACTGGTAAGTAGGGCCTAAAAATCATGTGGCGCCATTCAATAATCAAGTTGCGGCCCAAAAATCAAGCTGCGCCACTGTTATGAAGCCCAGAGATCAAGCTGCACCACTGCTCAAGTTACGCCATGTATCAGACCGTGCTCAGTCATGTTGCACCAAAGTCTACGTGGCATCTGACATTAATTGCCATCATTGCCTGACAGCACTGACAACTGACAGCACAGTAAACGAAGAAAATCTCTTCGAATCCCTTAAAAAGTACCGCTCGAGGAGATTTAATTGACAGCTGTTCTGCACAGCTTGTGAGTTGCGCCTAGGCGCGACCCAAACAAATTCTTTAATTGTTCCTAGGTGCAATCTGGATGAATTATTCAAAAGCTGCCATGTGTCTAGGCGCAGCCCAAATCAGGCACAGTTTGACTCATTGACTGAAGCTCGCGCAACCTGATGAAGTTGAGACAACTTATATTCTAAAGCAGGATGACGTGACGCACATGCCACTAATCTCTCAAAATGTGTCCACTATTCTATATACGACCATGCGAATCTCAATCACATGATGCCACGCGTCTAAATACAGTTAGTATACGATTGTTAACTGAATGAAAGTTGGCGCAACATATGGTTGGCACAACCCAAAGTGGCACAATCCAGCCTCGCGCACATCAGAATAACTGCTAAAACAGTTATTTCTAGAACTCTATAAATAGAGTTTCCAATCATTTTCAAAGCACATAGAGATCAAATACTCTTGCAAAATTGCTGCTGTATTCTCCAAAGGCTCTAGTCTTCAAGTTTACATAGTCCAAGGGATAAAGTGATCGTCTTCTGATCAGATTCCTACAGTTGTACTTCCCCAGAATTTATTGTACTCTTGTACACTTTTCTTAGTTTGTAATAAAACTTTTGTTTTTACAAACAAAATGCCGACTCTGCTGGGGACGACTTTCTTCTCCGATGAGAAGGTGACAACTCAATGTGATGCTGCGTCGATTGGCAAGACGTAGAAGACACTGGTTGTTCAAGTCAACCAGACAGCCTATGAAGATATGATCAACAAGAAGAGCAACAAGCGTACTATGGCTATCACCAAGAACAAAACTGTGTGGACTCCTAAGTCTTCTACGGTTGTTGTTGCCCTGGTGCAATCTGCTTATGTTGCCAAGGCACAATCTACCTATGTGGCTCAGGCGCAGTCTGCTTCTACTGCTTGCACACAGCCTACTCTTCATGTTCCTGTTGCCCGTGCACAACTCACTCCTACTGCTGCCCGTGCGCAGTCCACTCTTCCTGCTGCCCGTAAGCAGTTCACTACTCTCTTTGCTGCCAAGGCACAATCTGTTCAGGCTATTGCTAAGGTGCAGTCTACTCAGGTTGCTGCCATGGCGCAACCAGTAGCCTATATTGCTAGGGTACAACCAGTAGCCCATATTGTTGTTGCGTAACCCAAGCAATCAGTTGTTCAGGTGCAGTCTGCTGCTCTGGCGCAACCCAAGGGAACTAGTCTTTTGGCTATTCCTTCCTCCAATTCTCCAGTTCTGAACTTGGAGAAACAAATGTTCTAGTGCTAAAACTTGAAAAAACAAAGGAAAAGGCCCTGTTACACTCCCTAAATTGGCGCAACCTGTACCTAAGATGGTTCCATAATAAAACAGAGGAAAACGCTTCTTAGATAACCCTCTACAAAATAAAGGAAAGCACCATTTGGCCTTTTCTCAAACTTCCCTAGTCTATGACTCAGAGGAAGATATGTCAGATTCCATTCCTTTAAACAGAGGTCTTCAGATCTCTGCTATGGGAAGGAATACTGATCAAAGAAGTATCTTGCCTACCCCTATGGGGACTAGTCAAGATCTTCCAACCTTGCAAATTTTAAGATATAAGCAAGAAAAGTTGATGGTATCTCAAACAGAGACACCCGGAGCAGAATTCTCTGATTTACGTGCTTATCTCAATAGGCATCCATCAATTTCAACTTCGATAAAATACAAGAATTCTTTGCCAAAGGCCAATCCGTACCAGAAACCAAAGTTTGAAAAGAATGACCTAATCACTTATGTTAATGAGTTAAGTACCTCTTTGTACACTTAGGGAACTAACCATCTGAAGAATAGGAGACATGTTACTATTATCATTAAGGAATATATTCCTCCGACTTCTTTTCGTCCTGTAGTGGTAACTGATCTCCGAGAACGTCTTACACAAAAACGAAAGATCACAGGGATGTCTCCTTTACCTCTAAATCACTCTTCAGATCGCCACTGCCTTCATGAACTGGTTATCAAGTGTTGTTGCCAATCAGCTAGACGATCTGTCTTCGATCGTCTGTGTAACGTCCCAGTCCCAAAATACGTAGGACCAAGTACGTGAACATGCCAGCTGCACATGTATGAAGAATACTCTAATATATGGAATCCTCATATATGCACATAAGCTATAAATAAAATAATCACATGCCAGAATAATATAATATAATCTTATCACAGCTCAATACAGAAGATAATAGAGTCCAAATAAATAAATAAGAGTATCAAAAGATAGCCGGGTGAACATGCTCACTCCAAACAGCTATAAAAAATAGTCCCACAAGATCGGAGTCCAACCTCCGCAAAATAGAAAGAAAAGAGATGTAAAATAATGTCCACTAATGTCTCAAATAAAGCATAGACTAGAAATCAGTGGGAACTGCCTTGTCATCTATGTAGGATAGCTCCAATGCCGCTCCGTACTCCTGTAGAAAATCGTCTAAACCTGGAGAGAAAACCAGGTCCTCAGAGGGACGTAGCAAGATACAAGAAAATACCATGCCATATAAATTATGATAATATAATAAGAGAAAAAGGTATGCATGCAAGCGGGTTCCTGACCATTCTACTGTGAATATGCAGTTGAGGTACAATCCTTCGACGCATGAGCCCTGGCTGTAAATAGGATCGGCATCGTTCCCGTAAAGGCACCAGGGGCCTACGTCCGTAACGTCCGAAGATCGTCAGAGGGCATCATGTGCAAAGGGTTACGTCCATAACGCTCTGGAAAACGTCAGAGGGCACCTGGAGCCTGCGTCTCCGGAGGAGCGCACAGGTAATTAGGGAAGTGCAAAGAAGCCCATACGTTAGGTATTGTTCTCCCCACCCAATGCCTAGTATCATCATCTCCATAACTGACATGAACCTCTAGTAACCGCCAAGCCTTCTAACATGCAATTCTATTGGCAGTTCCTCCTATCTGTCGTACGCTCTGTACGTATCGGTGGCCAGCCGACTACGCAGGTACGTATCCTACATGTGACTCACAATATATGGTAAAGCAAGTGTCAAGGCCGTATAAAATATACCAATACCTCATCATCAATGAGAGGTCACTAGACTAAGTCAATGTAAGAGAAATAAATAAAAGCGTGAAAAACGACCGATAGAGTCGCTTGCACCCAAGTGTGACTTGGACGCACAGTTTAAATATCAAGAAATAAGAAATACTGAAAATAACAACTAAAAAATAAGAATATAATAATCACATAGTAGGGTGGCAAGGTATCTTGCCTAATGGTACAAAGTGGCAAGTCCAGGTAATCAAAATATCAGCCAAGAAACGTCACAATCTCCAAACAACCCCAGATGCTGAAACAAACATAAAAATATACTCGGTGTAAAAGATATACCTAGGAAATACCTGTCCAAAAGTTTAATTCTGGAACAGGGGCAAAATTATAATTTCGGGTCAAAATGATGTCCGCCGTTGGACCCGTTTTGTACCGAAACGTGTGCCAAAGTCTATGGTCTCTAAAGTCATCAAACTATATGTCTACGAATTCAGTTTGAGGAGAGGAACTCAATGGTATGTCTAGTTTTGGATTTCGATGAGCCGTGTACAAAATCGCCCGTTTGAGTGGGTCGCGAGCCCGCCAAAAAGGGGTTCCGATTCGACCTTCTCAGAATCGAACCAAACTTGGAACACAGGACCAAAATTTTGATTCGGACCTGTTGGCACAAGTTTTGTTTCAAATCAATGACTGTACACCAAGTTAGGGCAAAGTTTGTAAATTGGCGACACGGGGGTATCTCGACGGATACAGACTGATTTCGTCGCGCACACATGACGAAACTGAGTTCCATCAGTTCCCACACGTCGGCAAAGTCCATACGCACCTTTCGATGTGTATAGCACGCGACCACGTCGCCCGATTTATCGGGGCGTACGCCGTATCGGACAGAATTCTAAAATTTTAATGTTTTTAAAACAGTTTTTCTCCCAAGTTCATCGATCCGTAACTTCCTGTACATTACATAAAAATTGAATCTACCAGATAGGTTTTCATCTCGTATATGTTAACTAGGACTGTCTAAATTATTTCCTACAAATTCTTAATATCTGGGTCGAATTCGCCCTTCCAAAGTCAGGGTTTGGAGTGTTTTCTCCGGTTCATTTTCGAGGAATTTTCCTCTGCTTTACCGAAACTTTTACGGGACTTCCTGTGCATTAGAAATTATTCTAATTGCTAGGGTTTAGAGATGGTATGTTGTCTACGCACAGAAGTCGATAGATCGACTTTTTGTCCAACACAAACAAAGAAATTCGGATTCAAAATAGGGTACCTGGTTCTGAAATAAACAGAGTGTTCCAATGTTTTTCGATCGGCTTCGCGTGGTTGTCCGGCGATCCCGACGTCGGCGACGGTGAGCAGGCGGCCGACGGTGAGCACGGGGGTATGGAGAAGGTCCTGGAGTCGGGGTTTGGGCTGGGGGTGGAGTTCGACGGATGATTTCGCCAAGAACTCAATTTTTCGAACCTATATAGGTCTTTTAAATCTCCGAATTTAAATCGGATTAAAATCCTCATGATGCTAGGATTAGGTCGGGGTTCAGATGGAATAGATAGAGGGAAATCTAGTTAGGATTTTGTAAAACAAATTTGAATTAAATTGATGGAGTTAAGAAGAAGTTTAAATCCAAACTTCATTCGGATTCTCACTGCTATTCCGCACAACTCGTGGGAACATGGGTACTGTTCCTAGGAACAGTACCCCCTTGTTTTTTCTTTTTTCTTTTTTTTACTATAAACATTTACAATTATATATATATATATATATATATATATATATATATATTTATTTATTTATTTATTTATTTTTTTGAAAAACCCCTTCCTTTTATTAAAGGCGGCTCGAAAACCAAAGCCGAAACACGTATACAAGGTGCAAAATGCCGAAGCCTATACAGGTATACCACAAAAAGAAAGGGAGGGGGAGGCGAAACAACTGCCAGGAACTGGGGGGAGTACTGACCAGAATGTACTGGAACTGTGGGAACACAGAGTGCTCCGCTTGCGGCATTGGCGATAAACTTTCCGAACGAGCTGGTCGGCAGAGTATTAGTGACCTTCGTATCTCATCTTGTTACGATTCTTCCAAATCGCCCATGTGGCGGCCGCTGCGACGATCTGGTATCCGTGTGAGGCTGAACCCCAAGAGGCCGCTAGATCGTAGAAGCGTCCGCCTCCCGGAGCGATGTTGAATAACTGGTTGAGGGTCCTCCAAATGCAGTCCGACAGGGCCCCCTGACAGAAGGTGTGTTCGATGGTCTCCATCTGACGCTATGAGCAGCAGGTGCATGCAGAAGCTAAGCTGATCCTGATGGTGTTGAGGGTGTCGTCTGTGGGTAATTTCTTTCTAACGACTCTCCACATTAGAAAGGACCACTTCTTGGGAATGCAGGTGTGCCAATAGTATACAATGGGAGTGTGCTGCTCCCCAATACCCCGGATGGCACATCTCGTCGACCTCACCAAAAAGGTCCCCGATACTTCCAGCTTCCATCTCAACTCGTCAGGCTCGTTACCTATGCGTAATCCGCTTGCGCAAATGCTGTCCACCGCCTCATTACCAGACCATTCACGAATCTGGTCCCAGTTCCAGTCTTCGTTGGTGGGGTTCCACAAGTTTCTGATACTGCTGCCTCTCAGGATTTCAGTGAGACTAGGGATCATGCTATCCCCGACCCATCTCTCCAAAAATGGGTCCGAATTACCCGTACCCAAATTGAGTCTCATCGCAGGCTCGGCGAGGTCACGGCCAATGAGGATGCGACGCCATGCCGCTGAGGATCTGCAGTTGGAAGTGGCCAATGAAGGGTGGGTGCATTTGAAGTACCTGGCTTTCAAAAACCTGGTCCATAAGTTGTTGCTCGTGTGCAGTTTCCACCATAATTTCATCGAGAAGGCTTTGACTATGTGGATGAGTTTGGTGAATCCTAAACCCCCTTCGCCTGTAGGGTGAGCAATAGGGTCCCAGCTAGCCCAGTGATGCTTATCTAGACCGTTGCTATGCCCCCAGAAGAAATTACAAAAGATCTGT